>CAMZMU010000092.1:10293033-10881077 GCA_947311845.1 Poa pratensis | reverse complement strand
ATTGGGAGAAAGTTGCCTTCTCTCCATGCCCATGTCAAGATGAACAATAACAAGAAGAGTGAGGTGAAGTTTGATTTTGCGTAGTAAAAGTGGAAAAAGATGCTTCTACCACATTCTTTTTTTTGTTGGAACAAGACAAAAGCTTTGCCTTTTGTATTGATAAAGGAGAGCAAACAGCGGCCGAAGCCAAATACAAAGGTCACATAATTAGAAAGACAACAAAACAAACGACAAAATCAGCCTATAACTTCCGCTAGCTTCTTAGCCGCTGCCAGGATCCAGTATTTGCCTTCGTCCTTAATGCGTTTGAAAGAGGATGGAAGGTATAGTAAACTTGTTGTTGAACACCCTCACGTTTCTTTCTTTCCATATCTCCCACATGATTAGAATGATCGCCGTCTTTAGCCCTTTTTGAGATGAGGACACGAGGCTGCCGCCGCCTTCCAGTAGTCGTGAACTGTTGCCTACTGTTCCCAAATTTTGCATAAGCGTAGGGCATTTTAGCCAAGTCGCGGCGTCCATCCAAACTCTCCTAGAGTATCGACATTCGAACAGGATGTGTCTCGCCGTCTCAGGTTGGCATATGCAAAGTTGGCAAGTTGGTTGATGCGGCCACCCTCTGACCGCAAGGCGGTCTGATGTCACAGTCTGTTCTGCACAGCAAGCCAGGCGACAAAACTGCACTTTGGCGGTGCCCAGGTCTTCCAAACAATGTTCATGAAGGATCAGGGAGAGGCGCCTATGAACTGCGCCTTGTAAGCCGAATTGGCGGAGTATAGCCCGTTGCTAGTGAGTGTCCAAATGATGGCGGTGCCCAGGTCTACCACATTGCTTGACGTGTCTTCCTGTGAGCGAGAGCTTACAATGTGACGGATGTGGTAAGGATCCGAATGTTTGGAAGGTTTGCCCTATGCTTTTTTTTCCATGTCTAAGAACTCCTCAAATCTAAAGGAGTTTGGCTTCCTCGGATCTCGGCAAACAAGCAGCAGCAGGGGGCAATGATCGGAAAGCTCCTTGAGACATTTTTGCTTGGTTTCTATGAAATGGAGTCGGGGATGAATCCATGTTTGTTTAAAAAACTGTTCTGATGGTAATGGTATGGTGTCCGAACAAACCAAAATTTCAGTTTTTCACCAAACGAATGTGGCTGTTGACCCGTAGCATGCGAGCCATGCAAAGTTGTCCAGTCATGAAGTTGTCCGCAGTTGGAACCTGTGAGAAAGGTCAACAACCGATTTTGAGCGATTGAAATATGCAAGTGGTGGAAACATAACTAACATATTGCGTGTTTACAAATCTGTAGAGGGCAAATGTGTTTATCCATCTTTGTTGACTGCAGACTTGTATTCATCCTTGAGTTAATACCCTAGTAAACATTTTCCTGACATACTGGCCAGTTAGTTGAGTCTGACTGCTATTGATCACTGATTCACCACTTGTAGCAACATATTCCATCCACGCATCCTTTACATCGATGTCACTGTTTTTTTGATGACAGAGCGAATCCTGTACTGTTAATACAACACCTGAAACACAGGTAAGGTCAGATTTACCATTAAAATGCATAGGCCCACACTTTGGTATATGTAAACACTTGAAATTTGTCCAAGTCCATTGCGCTGTCACAGTCATCTTCAACTGCTAATGTTATTCAAGGGAGGTTAGTGAACAGTCAGCATATAACAAGTTTGTAAGTTGATGGGTGCCAATCACGCCGGACTCTAGCTGAAGAGAAAGATGCCTGTCTATATATCGTCATGACAGCTTCCCGGCACCGCCCGCCGGCCACATTTCTCAATTGTCAGTTTCAACTGTTTCAAATTTTATTTGTCAGTTTCCATAAACAAACAGTGCGAAAGATAAATATCTATCCATCCGTCCAACGACGACGAAGCCGATCTCGCACCAGACAATCCTGATCCAATCGTGTTTTCAGCAGGCCGAGTTCGATGCTCATTCAGTTCTTGAAATTTCCACGGGTGCGGAAGGAGGCGACGACGACAGGTCGGATTGGCGTGGCACGGAAGGGGACAAATCTTGTCAAATTAGATGATGCACGGACAGATGTTTGTGGAATGAATCTTGACAAAAGAAGGTCTCCTCCATTCTTTGGTAATGCTACCTGCCTACTTCTATCTCTTCTCAAAATCGACCCGAAGGTACATGAGCAACTGGTTAATTAAACAGGGAAGGCACATGTGTATTGGTTTGTTATGATACCAGTATTTCCGATACAGTGCGATTCAGCAGCTTCCAGCTGAGTTTTCCATGCGCGCGAGAGCTACGGTGTCGTCGGGCGCTCTGTTTTTCAACGAAGCGCAGAAGGCGGCTCCATGGAGTGGAGGCGAAATGTGGCAGGCGAGCGTGCGTCGGGCACACGTCGGTTTCAGGGGGAGCGCGCGTGCCGCCCGTTCCACTGGTGAGTGCCGGCATGCGGCCCCTTTTGGAACAACTGAGGAATTCAAATCCGGTCGCTGGGCCTCTGATCTTTGTAGTCGGCGCTTTGTGCTTCCATTTTTGAAGTTTCTGTGGAGGAAGCATGCCCTCGTGCCGTCGTGCGTTAATTGCCACTGAGAACGGTACTTCACCTGAGAGTTTCATTGAGGGCTTCGTACTGAATTTTTCCTAGATGCGAGGGCTACGATCTCTTCCTGACGCTCCCTTTTTCAACGAAGCGCGGAAGGCGAGCAACATCTGGTGATCTGCCTGCCCCGTAGGTCCAAATATCCTCGCCATTCGCGCCGGAAAACTAGTGGAACTTGCTGTGGATCCAGTGGGAGGAGAATATGACACTGGGTGAGCGTGCGGGTTGTTAGAGTATATGTACAGTTAGGATTGATTAGGGTTAGATCATCTTGTACTCCAAGTCTCATACCCTTTGTACTCCTATAAACCCCACCAGGGTCCAGATCAATACAACAGAAATTAGGGATTCTAAAACTTTCACATGGTATCAGAACGGTTAGTCTCACGACGCCGATCTTAGGACTTTCCACCACTTCCGCATCACGCGCGCCCCCGGGGAGATCTCCTCGAGGGCGCGGTACCCGTTTTAGATCAAAGATCTGATTGGTTCTTTAAATTAGATTAGATCCAATTTGAAATTTCAATTCCGTAAATTAGACCCGTTTAGCTAAAATAAATCCCCAATTCCACGACCCTCAAATCTCGGGTGAAAATCGGTACAAGACAACTCTAACAAGCGAAGTCAGACGTCGGAACGGATCGCGGGAGGACGAACTCCGCTCGCAGATCCCCGATCCAATCTGGAGTTCGAGGCGCCGGCATACAGGCGGAAGCTGGCCACCATACACGGTCAGGCGATATACATCTCCATCAGCTGCACCAGCCTTCGCATCAGGAGCCAACACGCAGGGCCGGCCACGACACGAAGTCACGGACGTGTGCAGCCTGTCTGGCTACGTGCCCTTGCATGCAGCAGTGCGTGCACTTCCTCCATGCAGCCAGGAGCACGACAAGGTATTGTACATGCTGTTTATCTTCTATGTTTGGCAACGCCGGCGCTGCATCTTCTGCGTCCAAGGCTGTACAAGAAAATCGACCTCCCACACGCCGGCATGTCTATCTACATCGAGCGATCTACACTGCCTCAAGCCCGAACTACAGCGAGCCAACGACTACGTCAAGCTAGACGACTACACCAAGATCTTCGTCCGGCTACAATGCCAACACAAATCAGCGCCAAGGACTACATCACGCGAGTCGAGCCACACGTCGCAAAACCCGCCGCCGCTGCAGATCCGCTGCCGCCGCCGCACAATGACACAAAAACCCACCGCCTGCCTGCCGCCGCTCCCAAGCGAGTCGCTGCCGCACGCCGCCAAAAACAAAACCCCGCCGCCGCAGAGACCTGCCGCCGCCGCCCAAAAACTTCGCGGCGCTCTGCTAGGCGATCGCACGATCGCCTCGCCCGCCTGGTAAAAACCCCGCCGCCGCCGCAGAAACCTGCCGTCGCCGCCCAAAAACCCGCCGCCGCCGCAGAAACCCTGCCGCCGCCGCGCCCTCAAAACCCAAAACCGCGCAATTTTTTGCGCCTTCGGCTTCTATCGGCTACACCGACCGCGACAACCTCGACCACGGCTACATCACGCTCGGCTACCTCGACATCAACATCATACACACGTCTACAGCAACTCTAGAGCTCCAGTCGACAGCATCCGTGTCATCCCTTGCGCCATGACACTCCCGCTGTGACTGCGGGAGGGAAGAGAAGGAACCAGAAGGGGACGGCGATGATGACAAGGTGGAGGAGGCGACGGACGCACAGGACTTCTCCAGTCGCAATCGTTCGCTTCACTCCCGCTACGACTGAGGGGGATGTTAGAATATATGTACGGTTATGATTGATTAGGGTTAGATCATCTTGTACTCCAAGTCTCCTACCCCTTGTACTCCAATAAACCCCCCACCAGGGTCCAGATCAATACAACAGAATTAGGATTCTAAAAACTTCCACACGGGTTAGGCGCGAGTCGGCGTCCGGGGAGAGCGTGCCGGCGCGCCGCTCCACTGGTGAGGCTTTTGGAAGCAACTCGGGATAATCTGGTCGTTGGGCTTGACAACTTTGAACTTTTGGTCGTCGTTTTCTGCATCCATTTTCGAAGTTCCTGTGGAGTCTGCTCACCTGAGGGAGCAAGGGTTACAGGAGCAACCTCCACCTCAATTATGGTAGAATTTTGTCAGTTTGCTCACAGGGCGAATTTACAGTTTCCAACGGCGGAAGAGTGAAGACAGACAGGGCAGGAGAATTTTAATAGGAGAAGGAAAAAAGAAAGCAGAAAATAACAAGAAGAAAAAAAACATGGTAAGCCCAAGAAATAAAGCCTTTGGGCTGAGTTTTCATGCTTTAAACAGGCCGAAGATGAAAATCCTAAGGGGTATCCTAAATATTTGATCCCATAAATAGACCGTCTCAAAATGCAGCCCATGTACACGTCACTGGTCCTTAAACACGGCTGCATATGCCCTTTTTTCACCAAAACATTTTCTAAATGTTTAAAAATCAGAAGAATGTTGCGTGCGCGCCTCTGCAGGTTGTATGAGTATAGAAAGATTCACGGAGAAATGACATTTTACTTCGTTTTGCGTAAAAAAATATAAAAATATGTCTCGTGGTTTTTTTCTAACACCGAAAAATCTCTTTTTTGCGGAGGCAAAGTACAAGAATTTTATGAAACTTGTGTGCCGCACACTATTTTGTACTATGCGTGGATTTTTCTTTCCGATTTTTTTTTTGACATTTTAAAAAGGGTTAAATGCATTTTTCAAAAAAAAAGTGGGTGCATATGCCCCTGTTTGCAACATATTCACGCTCGTCCTATCCTCCGCTCGACCATTCCAGCTCGGTGATCCGTTTCAAAGTTCTTTAAAATCTATTCACGGCTTTCCTTTTCTTTTAGGAGATTGCTTGTACACATTTAGAAGAACATAAAAAAGACCCATTACTGGTGAAGCACTGCATCTCCCGGTAATTGTTTATTTTTACACTAAACCATTTTTCAGTGGTCTTTGCAAATGTATCAAACCAATCCTGCAAAGACTTTAAAGCTCAACTTCTTAGATGGACACTATGAACAAATGTATAATCAATCGGGACACAAACCGGCCAACACCAGTGTACAACTCTTGTGAAGCAAGCCTCTCTGATTTGTGACCTACACCTAATACTAGACCGCCACATGGTGGATAAGACCCCAAGCAAATGTTTTTAGTTGTGTGTATTTTTTGCCAAAACAAAACTAATGCTAAGTTTGTCCCATGCGTGGAACAATTTTGAATCTGACCCCTGAGGTCGGCGCTACCAAAGATGGAGCCGAACTTGTGCAGTTCACCGAACTCCATGCGCCAAAGAGTAGATTCAGTATTGATTCAGTGCATACATAAGTCACTGGAAATGACTCTCATGAGAGTTAATGGAGTTTTTTTTTACTATAGAGGAGCTTTTAAAATTGTAAACAGGTCAAACATTCGATTTTCAGAAGACACTTGGCTTGAAAATGACACTCTTACTCACCAATATGCTTCGTTATACAACATTGTTCGGAGAGAAACATGCTAGTAGCAGAGGTGTTAGGAACTTATTTGAATACTACATCTAGAGATGCTCACCGGGGACAAATGGGAGGCCTGAATACACTTAGTGCAAAGGCTAAAGTATTTGAACTATCAGGTGAGACGGATAGTTGTCGATGGAAGTTAAAAGTTTAGGAGTTTTCACTGTCAAATTGATGTACCTTGATATGATGAATTACGGGACTACTACTCATCGTAAAAGTTTATTTGAAAACTGAAGGTTCCACTAAAAATAAAGATATTTTCATGGTTCCTTGGGAGATGGGTGGTTCTAACTAAACACAATCTAGCGAAACGTCGATGTGGAACTAAAAAAATGTCGATATTGTTATAAAAGGAAACAATAAAATATTTATATTTCTCATGCCCGCTCTCACAACTACTATGACGTATAGTGTTTGTTTCTTTTTATCTTCCACCACCAACTAGCGTTACGAATATGTATGAGAATTGGTTGGGCAGAATTAGAAAAACTAAAGAAAAAATTCCACTTTTCGTTGTATTTTAAATTTAGAAAGTTGTCTATTATATATGGGAACGAAGTAGAATAATACCCATCTGCATCGATCTGACAAAGAATTGCTCATCAACAAACTGAATATTGGCAACGAGGGTCAAATATGATTCAAGTAAGGCTCTAGATAAAGAGATACTTCTAAATCTGTGACAACTAATTTGGAAGGAAGGAGATCCAAACACACCGCCTTTACGCGTTGAGAGGCCAGATGTCAATTTGGCGAGAGACACCATACCACTGCCATAGTCCACTATGACGATTCGATTGCAGGTAGAGCCAAAATATAAAAAACTTAATAGGATTACTATTGATATACAATCGTTAGTGAATTAGCATCACTATTGCTTTTTTGTGTACTTCAAACTTTTATTGGCAGCATTTTATATATAGATGTAAAAGAATAATTTTGATATTTATACTATGGGTTCCGTATTCTCTATATCTTTGGGCCTCCGAAATTTAAGGCGGCCCTGCATAGCCTGACACCACTTAGGAATCTACTATGTGACCATCAATTTTTCCTTTTTACTATGTACTCACTCTAGTATTGCCACTCCAACAATATTATCAGTTATGCCAACAATACAACATTTCATGTGATCCACCATCGTACTGTGTTCCACGTATGGTGGATCTGAAAAATCACGTCAAATGATTCATCTCCATTTATATGGACAAGGAAACTCATAGACATAATTTTCACCAGGATTTAGTCCCATACTTATCTCTTCATAGATATTTGTGCTGTACAATAAAATATCGTCTACTCCACCTACCTTTATACAAGGAAGGTGGTCTCTTACAAGGCATAAACAACAGTAAATTAAAACTATACTACTAATTTTGTAAGGCAACAGAATAGAATGAGACCTTACATGTCTAGTACAGTTAATTAAAAAGAACATAGATATATTTATCCATTAACATATTTTTCTCATATTCTTGATGCTGCCGTCGGATTCATGAGAGTAGTAATTAACTGGTAATCGACTGAAAATCTTCTTTTGTACTTATGGTGCTGCAGGAGGTTGGCCGCCGCCGGGGTCGCAACCATATAGCCCCGGCCAGTCTAAGGCTCGCCATGGTGGTGAGGTATTCCGGCAGTTGGCCTTCCGACTTCGACTAACGATGAACTTCTTGACCCTGTGTCATGCATTAGGCCTAACCCATTAGTGGTAGTTTGCAGTAAAGAAAAAAAGCGAGAGAAGCAGGCATGCAAATATGTACGGAGTATTAACTTAATTGAATCAAACAAACGAGAGGAGCGTTGCTGCTTGCACAAATGATATTGTAACGTACCTCCCTGAACGGACACAAACAACAAAGCACAGATGGCCACGAAAGCCAACATGAGCAGCTTCCGGAAAAACAAAGCATGTTGCTGCACCATTTCCGATCCCTCTAATGCCTCTCTTTCTCCACTCTCCGGCCGGGCTATGTAACTTGTGGTGGGCTTAAGGCTTAATATACACTACCACCCCTACGAGAATCCCTTGGCCGGGGGGCACAACTTCCATTCCATATGATCCACCCATAAAATTCAACTATGGTTCACAAAAGTGGTGTTGACGTGCGTGTGGATGGGAGCACAGCTTCTATATGATCCACTCATCAAATTGACCGTTCTCGTGCTGTAAAATAGACCAGTACTGTCGCTGTCTATCATTTCTCATTGTCAGTTCGCAACTGTTTCGAATTTTCATTTGTCAGTTTCCATATGCAAACAGTGCAAAAAGATCGATGACGCTGATCTCTCACGAGTGCGGACTTGCTCATTCGGTTCTTGAAAATTTCCACGAGTGCGGACGGAACGACGACGAAAGGTCGGATTGGCGTGTGGCACCTGGCACAAAAGGGACCATAGGCTATAAAAGAAATAGCCACATATTGTTCGTAACCGAATAGGTACTGACGTACTGTGGTGGCTACACACGCGTGTGCTGAAGATGTACGTCCTGAGTTCGAATCCCACGCCACCCGCTCGTAATTTTAATTATTTCATCCTCCTCTGACATGGGGGGCCCGTATGTAAGAAGCATCAAGGTCACGCACGTCAAAGAAAAATATACAAGGATTGTTCCGCAAATTTACGACGCCACATGTCCTCTCCTGAATGGTTTGGGACCTATTTGCTCCCACATTACAAGTTTGTGTACCACCAGCTCACACTTTGCAAGTTATGGGACCAATTTGCACATGGTGAGCAAGTTGTGGGACTAGTAGTGTATATGACTCTTTCTTCTACCTCTTCTAAAAATCTGGTGAGGCTTTTGGAAGCAACTGGGAATAATCTGGTCGTTGGGTTGACAACTTTAAACTTTGGTCGTCGTTTTTGCTTCCATGCTTTGATCCGTTTGTTCATCTGAGAGCGTCTCTGATTGCGTGGATCACACGTTCGCTGGGAGACCCCAAGAGGAAGGTAATGAAGCAGTGTAGCAGCAGTTTCCCTCAGTATGAAACCAAGTTTAATCGAACCAGTAGGAGCAAGAAATCACTTCTGAAGGTTGTTGGTGGCGGCGTTTCTCGATCACCAACGTGGAATCTGCACACAACACAATCAAACTACTTTGCCCCAACGAAACAGTGAGGTTGTCAATCTCACCGGCTTGCTGAAAACAAAGGATTAAACGTATGGTGTGGAAAACAGTAGTAAATTGCAGAGAATGAAAAGGAACAGTGTTTGCAGTTGGTTGTATTATCAGTGTAAAAGAATGGACCGGGGTCCACAGTTCACTAGTGGTGTCTCTCCAAAAAGATAACTAACATGCTGGGTGAACAAATTACAGCTGGGCAATTGACAAAATATTGAGCGCATGACAATGCATATATATGACATGATGATTACTATGATATTCATGTGGGCATTACGACAAAATACATAGACCGTTATCCAACAGCGTCTATGACTAATAATCCACCAGGTTGTCATACCGAGTTCCCCGTTGGTATTAAGTTGCAAGCAACGATAATTGCATTAAGTAATGTGCGTAATAAACAAATGCATTAGACCTAACGCGTACCCTTAAGCTAAGCATCGGTTATTTTATCCCTAGTGGCAACAGCACATCCACAATCTTAGAAGTTATTGTCACTCTCCCAGATTACCGGAGGCATGAACCCACTATCTAGCATAAATACTCACTCTTGGAGTTACAAGCATCTACTTGGCCAAAGCATCTACTAGTAACGGAAAGCATGCAAGATCATAAATAACATATAAGATAGATTGATAATCAACTTGACATAGTATTCAATATTCATCGGATCCCAGCAAACACAACATGTAGCATTACAATAAGATGATCTTGATCATGATAGGCAGCTCACAAGATCTAAACATGATAGCATAAAGTGGAGAGACAACCATCTAGCTACTGCCATGGACCCGTAGTCCAAGGATGAACTACTCACGCATCACTCCGGAGGCAGGCATGGTGATGTAGAGCCCTCCGGTGATGATTCCCCTCTCCGGCAGGTGCCGGGAAGAGCTTCTGAACCCTCCCGAGCTAGGGTTGACGGCGGCGGCGTCTCTGGAACTTTTCGTGGATAATGGCTCGGGTGTTTAGGGTTTTCGCGTCGGGAAGAATAAATAGGCGAAAGGGCGGCGGCTGCGGAGCCACGAGGGCCCCACACCACCCCACGGCGGGCAGGGGGGGCGCGGCCCCATGGTGTGGGTGCCACGTGGCTCCTCCGTCTCTCTGGACTCCGTCTTCGTGTTGGAAAAATAGGAGGTTCTGTCCAAGTTTCGTCCAATTCCGAGAATATTTCCAGACTAGCTTTTCTGGAATACAAAAACAGCAGAAAACAGGAACTGGCACTGTGGCATCTTGTTAATAGGTTAGTCCCAGAAAATGCATAAAAATGCTATGAAGTGTATATAAAACATGTAACAATTGGTATAATATCAACATGGAACATCAGAAATTATAGATACGTTTGAGACGTATCAAGCATCCCCAAGCTTAGTTCTACTCGTCCTCGAGTAGGTAAAACGATAAAAACAAAATAATTTCTGAGGTGACATGCTACAATCATAATCTTGATCAAATAATATTGTAAAGCACATGTTATGAATGAAGTGATCCAGGTCAATGGTCTATAGTTTGCTAGCAAGTAGATAATGAGCAAACAACTGAATCATATAAGCAAAAACTTTTCATGAATAGTACTTTCGAGACAAGCATCAAAGAGTTTTGCATAAGAGTTAACTCATAAAGCAATAGATTCTAAGTAAAAGGTATTTAACCAACACAAAGGAAGATTTAAGTTTCAGCAATTGCTTTCAACTTTCAACATATATATCTCATGGATATTTGTCAACACAAAGCATATAATAAGTGCAATATACGAGCATATAAAAATTGTTGCACCAAAGTTGACACTAGTGTTTGCTTCTAAGATAGAAAGAAGTAGGAAAACTGACTCAACATAAAAGTAAAAGAAAGGCCCTTCGCAGAGGGAAGCAGGGATTAAATCATGTGCTAGAGCTTTTTAAGTTTTTGAAATCATATAGAGAGTAAAAATAAGTTTTGAGAGGTGTTTGTTAATTGTCAACGAATCAGAAAATGGAAAGTACAATATGACCCCTGCCAACCAGACTTTTAAGAGCGGCTCCCATGAAGGACGTTATTTCTACCAGCAAGGCAGATCATCCCTCTTTCTCTTTTGTTTACACATGCAGATATTTCACTGTTTGTCATTGCTTGACTGATAAATCAGGGCAAAAATGTGAAGAGAATTAAGCGGTTAAAGTTGTAATTAATTGGGACTGGGCACCCCATTTGCCAGCTCTTTTTGCAAAATTAATGGATAAGCGGATGTATATGCCGCTAGTCCGGTGGTAAAGTCTGTTTGACAGTTGACATAAAGACATCCACCCCGTCCTCATGAGCTTGGTAAACATTGACACAAAATAGGAGTAATAAGTTTGAATAGTTTAAAGGTAGCACATGAAAAATTTACTTGGAATGGCAAGGAAATACCACATATAGGTAGTTATGGTGGACACAGATGGCATGGATTTTGGCTCAAGGTTTTGGATGCACGAGAAGCATTCCCTCTCAGTACAGAGTTTAGGCTAGCAAGGTTATTTGAAGCAAACACAGGATATCAACCGACACAGCAAGACTTATATGAAAACATATTGCAAGCATTATAAGACTCTACACTGTCTTCCTTGTTAACCAAACCCTTTTACTAGAAAATATCTAGACCTTAGAGATACCAATCATGCAAACCAAATTTCAACGAGCTTTACGGTAGTTCTTCATTAATAGGTTTTAACTACATGATACAAAAGCTTAAACATGAACTACTTGATAACTCAAAACAATTGACAAGTATCAAATTATCCAATACATGATCTACAAGAATATGTAAGCTTTTTCCATTATACCATCTACCACATGCAACATTTTCTGTTCCAACCAAACACCAATCAATTTATTTCAACATAAACTCTCCAAACAATTATAAGTGAAGCAAGAGAGTACTTTCTTTAAAAGAACTAACAGCTCTGAATAAGAGATGCATGCAAAACAGGAGCTAAAAGCATAGCAATAGCTAGATAAGAATACTCAACAAGTATAAGTGAAGAATAGGAGTATTCATATGAAAAAGCGGAGCGTGTCTCTCTCCCAATCAAGAATGCTGGGTCCAATCAAGTTGACCATAAGAAAAATAAAATACTGAAAATAAAAGCACACAGACGCTCCAAGTAAAGCACATATGATGTGAAAGAATTAAAATATAGTTTCACTAGAGATGACCTGATAAGTTGCTGATGAAGAAGGGGATGCCTTGGGCATCCCCAAGCTTAGACGCTTGAGTCTTCTTGAAATATGCTGGGGTGATCCATGGGAGCATCCCCAAGCTTAAGCTCTTCACTCTTCTTGATCACATTATATCATCCTTCTCTCTTGACCCTTGAAAACTTCCGCCACACCAAACTCAAAGTAATTCTCATTAGAGGGTTAGTGCACAATCAAAAACTCACATGTTCTATAAGGACACAAACATGACCGTTACTTTTAACATTAGCTACTGCCACTGATGTTATGTGAAGCTCTTCACCCTAAAAAAGAATTCCACTCAACACTAGTAAAAGAGAGAATGCGAAAAATAAAAGACAGAATCTGTCTAAACAGAACAGTCCGCAAAGACGAATTTTTTCGAGGCACTTACGTTGCTCAGATCGAAAAACTTTAAACTAACGAAAGATGCGTACATATCTGAGGATCACGCACAAAAATTTGCAGATTTAAATAATTTTTCTGTGATTTTACAGAATTAAAACGGTGAACAGCAGAAATCTGTTCCTGCGCAGAAATCCAAATCTAGCATCATCTTCCTATTAGAGGCAATACTTGGCACAACAATGCGATAAAATAAAGATACAAAGGAATTGTTACAGAAGTAAACAACTCCTTGACTCAAAAAAAAAGAAAAATTGCAGAAATAAAATAATGGGTTGTCTCCCATAAGCGCTTTTCTTTAACGCCTTTCAGCTAGGCGCAGAAAGTAAGAATCAAGTGTTTCCAAGTGATGAAGCATCAACAGAATAATTTGCTCTAACAATAGAATCAAAAGGTAACTTCATCTTCTTTCTAGGGAAGTGTTCCATACCTTTCTTGAGTGGGAATTGATATTTAATATTCCCCTCTCTCATATCAATAATAGCACCAACAGTTCTAAGAAAAGGTCTTCCCAAAACAATAGGACAAGAAGCATTGCATTCAATATCCAAAACAACAAAATCAACGGGGACAAGGTTATTGTTAACCATTATAAAAACATCATCAACTCTCCCAAAGGTTTCTTTATAGTATTATCAGCAAGGTGAACATCCAAATAACAGTGTTCCAAAGGTGCTAAATCAAGCATATCATAAGTTTCTTAGGCATAACAGAAATACTAGCACCAAGATCACATAAAGCATTGCAATCAAAATCATTCACCTTCATTTTAATGATGGGCTCCCAACCATCTTCTAACTTCCTAGGGATAGAAGCTTCATGTTTTAATTTCTCTTCCCTAACTTGCATGAGAGCATTAGTAATATGTTTAGTAAAAGCCATGTTTATAGCACTAGCATTAGGACTTCTAGCTAGCTTTTGCAAGAACTTAATTACTTCAGAAATATTGCAACCATCAAAATCAAATCATTATTATCAAAAGTAATGGGACCATTGTCTCCCACATCTCGAAAAATTTCAGCACTTTTATCAGGAACAGTTTCAGTGTTTTCAGGCAATTTTAAACGTTTTGCAACAGAAGTAGAGACATTGCCAACACCAATTACTTTACCATTGATAGTAGGAGGTTTGTTAACACTTGAGTTTACAGCATTTTCAGTAGTAGTAATAGTATAAACTCTAGCAATACTATTCTTTTTAGCAATTTCATCCTCTCTTGCCCACCTAGCATGTAAATCAGCTAACATCCTCACATTATTATCAATTTTAACTTGTATAGCATTGAGAGTTTTGCTCTCTTTAACATCATGAGGCATAGTTTTAATTTTTAACAAATCAACATCAAGAGCAAGACTATCAACTTTAGAGGCAAGAACATCAATTTTCCCAAACTTTTCCTCAACAGATTTATTGAAAGCAGTTTGTGTACTAATAAAATCCTTAAGCATGACTTCAAGATCAGAGGGTACACTCTTATTATTGTTGTAGGAATTACCATAAGAATTAACATAACCATTGCCACTATTAAAAGGATAGGGCTTATAATTGTTATTACCAAAATTATTCCTATAAGCATTGTTGTTATTATTTTTAATGAAGTTCACATCAACATGCTCTTCTTGAGCAACCAAAGAAGCTAAAGGAACATTATTTGGATCAACATGCATTTTTCCATTTGTAAGCATAGACATAATAGTATCAATCTTATCACTCAAGGAAGAGATTTCTTCAACAGAATTTACCTTCTTACCTTGTGGAGCTCTTTCGGTGTGCCATTCAGAATAATTTATCATCATATCATCAAGAAGCTTTGTTGCAGCACCCAAAGTGATGGACATAAAGGTACCTCCAGAGGCCGAATCCAATAGGTTTCTTGAAGAAAAATTTAGTCCTGCATAAAAGGTTTGGATGATCATCCAAGCAGTCAGTCCATGGGTGGGACAATTCTTTACCAATGATTTCATTCTCTCCCAAGCTTGAGCAACATGCTCATTATCAAATTGTTTGAAATTCATAATGCTACTTCTCAAAGATATAATCTTAGCAGGAGGATAATATTTTCCTATGAAAGCATTTTTGCATTTAGTCCATGAATCAATACTATTTCTAGTCAAAGATAGCAACCATTCTTTAGCACGTCCTCTCAAAGAGAAAGGAAAAAGTTTCAGTTTAATAATATCACCATCTACATCCTTATACTTTTGCATCTCACAAAGTTCAACAAAATTATTAAGGTGAGCAGCAGCATCATCAGTACTAACACCAGAGAATTGCTCTTTCATAACAAGATTTAAAAGTGCAGGTTTAATTTCATAGAATTCTGCGTTAGAAGCAGGTGGAGCAATAGGTGTACTAATGAAATCATTGTTGTTCGTGCTAGTGAAATCACACAACTTAGTGTTCTCAGGGGTACTCATTTTAGCAAAATTAAAACAAAACAGAAAGATAACAACTTGAAAATAAAAGTAACTAATTTTTTTGTGTTTTTGATAAATAAAGCAAACAAGACTAAATAAAAATAAACTAAGCAAGACAATAACAAAGTAAAGAGATTGGAAGCGTGAAACTCCCCTTGCAGAAATCCTCTTGCTCCCCGGCAACGGCGCCAAAAAGAGCTTGATTGCGTGGATCACACGTTCGTTGGGAGACCCCAAGAGGAAGGTATGAAGCAGTGTAGCAGCAGTTTCCCTCAGTATGAAACCAAGGTTTAATCGAACCAGTAGGAGCAAGAAATCACTTCTGAAGGTTGTTGGTGGCGCGCTGATCACCAACGTGGAATCTGCACACAACACAATCAAACTACTTTGCCCCAACGAAACAGTGAGGTTGTCAATCTCACCGGCTTGCTGAAAACAAAGGATTAAACGTATGGTGTGGAAAACAGTAGTAAATTGCAGAGAATGAAAAGGAACATGTTTGCAGTTGGTTGTATTATCAGTGTAAAAGAATGGACCGGGGTCCACAGTTCACTAGTGGTGTCTCTCCATAAAAGATAACTAACATGCTGGGTGAACAAATTACAGCTGGGCAATTGACAAAATATTGAGCGCATGACAATGCATATATATGACATGATGATTACTATGATATTCATGTGGGCATTACGACAAAATACATAGACCGTTATCCAACAGCGTCTATGACTAATAATCCACCGCCAGGTTGTCATACCGAGTTCCCCGTTGGTATTAAGTTGCAAGCAACGGATAATTGCATTAAGTAATGTGCGTAATGTAAACAAATGCATTAGACCTAACGGCGCACCCTTAAGCTAAGCATCGGTTATTTTATCCCTAGTGGCAACAGCACATCCACAATCTTAGAAGTTATTGTCACTCTCCCAGATTACCGGAGGCATGAACCCACTATCTAGCATAAATACTCACTCTTGGAGTTACAAGCATCTACTTGGCCAAAGCATCTACTAGTAACGGAAAGCATGCAAGATCATAAATAACATATAAGATAGATTGATAATCAACTTGACATAGTATTCAATATTCATCGGATCCCAGCAAACACAACATGTAGCATTACAATAAGATGATCTTGATCATGATAGGCAGCTCACAAGATCTAAACATGATAGCATAAAGTGGAGAGACAACCATCTAGCTACTGCCATGGACCCGTAGTCCAAGGATGAACTACTCACGCATCACTCCGGAGGCAGGCATGGTGATGTAGAGCCCTCCGGTGATGATTCCCCTCTCCGGCAGGGTGCCGGGAAGAGCTTCTGAACCCTCCCGAGCTAGGGTTGACGGCGGCGGCGTCTCTGGAACTTTTCGTGGATAATGGCTCGGGTTTAGGGTTTTCGCGTCGGGGAATAAATAGGCGAAAGGGCGGCGGCTGGGAGCCACGTGGGCCCCACACCACCCCACGGCGCGGCAGGGGGGCCCGCGCGCCCCATGGTGTGGGTGCCACGTGGCCTCCTCCGTCTCTCCTCTGGACTCCGTCTTCGTGTTGGAAAAATAGGAGGTTCTGTCCAAGTTTCGTCCAATTCCGAGAATATTTCCAGACTAGCTTTTCTGGAATACAAAAACAGCAGAAAACAGGAACTGGCACTGTGGCATCTTGTTAATAGGTTAGTCCCAGAAAATGCATAAAAATGCTATGAAGTGTATATAAAACATGTAACAATTGGTATAATATCAACATGGAACATCAGAAATTATAGATACGTTTGAGATGTATCAGTCTCCACAGTCGCACAATAGAGCGTCCGGTGAATATTTCGGACACATGTTATTGGGCGTGTCGGCACACGTTGCCGTCCTATCGGAAGCAGCTCGCCTCACCGTTCGGTACCAATAGACGGCTCCCAATAGAATTTTGATTAAACTTAAATAAAAACGACGCGATGATCAGTTCGAATAACGTTGGTAAAGTTGGCACACCCAAAAGAATTTTGATTACAAAACGTCGAATGGAAATCTAGTGATCGACGTCACCGGCTCCTCCTATTTCTCCATGTCTTCTCAGCCCGAGCGCGCCGTTGGCTCTGGCTCCGAGGGCGTCGTGCTCGTTGTTTGCTCCCCTGTCGTGCCCATCGGCGTTGGCTCCGACGGCAGAAGACCTATCTCACGCAAGATGCGCTGCTAAGAGAGAACAAACCAAGCCCTCACCGGCGGTGGGTAGGCAGAGAGGTCGGCAGTCAAGATCTTGGAGTCCCCTTCATCCTCCAGACTACGAATTGCGATGCCTCCGACATCGTCTTGATTCTTGCCATGTCAGCTTGCATGATAGTTGCTAGTGCCTTCTCCCTCTCGACGGCGAGTCTCTCCTTCTCGACGATGATCTTCTCCTTCTTCACGGCGAGCTTCTCATCATGCTTTCTCATAAAAACGACCAACCGTCGTGAAAGTTCTTGCATTTTGCTTCGACATGGTTGTGACCTCCGCGAGGCACTTTGATACGTCCAAAACGTGTCTACTTTTCCGAACACTTTTGCTATTGTTTCTCCTCTGATTTGTATGATTTGGGTGAAACTAATGCGGACTAATGCTGTTTTCAGCAGAATTGCTTTGGTGTCTCGTTTTTGTGCAGAAATTCAATATTCCCAGAAAAATACCAGAAATTAGAAAAGTGATTTCCATACCAGAAGACTCACGAGCCAGGAGGGCAGCCGAGGGGTAGGCCACAGGCACCAGGTGGGCCCACGGCGCGGGTGACCCCCTGGCCGCGCCCTTGGGCCGCCTCCCCCGCTCGGCCATCGACTCGCGACGCCCTCTGGACTAATTAAAGCACTTGACCTAAAAACGCCCGGACAGAACTCCTTTCGACGAAACACACACCCGAGCTCCGCCGCCATCGAAAACCCTAGTTCGGGGTCTGCAGTTCCTGTTTCGACACCCTGCCGGGACGGGGATTTGGAGGAGATCATTGCCGTCTTCATCACCATCACCTCTCCTCCAACCATCCATGATTCCCCCATCCATGTGTGAGTAATTCCCGCTGTAGGCTGTAGGGGATGGTAGGGATGGATGATATTGCTCATGTAATAGATGTCAGATTGTTAGGGCATGTGCCTAGTATCCATTGTTAGTACTATCTATTGATGTTGCAACTTGTTATGCCTAATGCTTGACACTTAGGCCCGAGTGCATGATTTCAGATCTGAACATGTTATTGTTTTATGAGAATAATTATTGTTTTGGATCATATCTGCAAGTTGTATACACCTGTTATTGTCTTGAACCTGAGGTCCCGGAGTGACAACAATCGGGGTAATCAAGAGGGATAGTTATAACTTGAGGATCACGTGTGTTCACGGAGCGTTAATGCTTTGTTCCGGTTCTCTGTAAAAGAAGCACCTTAATTACGAGAAGGTTCCTTTTGGCCCCGCTACAAACGGGCTGGTAGGACAATAGATGTTGTGCAAGTTTCTCATTGCGAGCACGTACAACTAAATACGGAACACACGCTTACACATGATCAGTACTTGGATGCTTTTATCATTATTTACCTGCATTGCCCTGCGTTATGAATATTACATGAGCTATCTTATTCGTGGAACGCCCGTTCATCCATCCCTATGCCTACAGTATCTATAATCCTGCTGTTTATTAAAGTCACTGTTGTTGTCTCTATTTTACTGCTCTTACTATTCTGCTACTATTTCTGTTGTACTACTGTTGCTACTGATAAATCGTGCCAGGCAAGTCTACTTTCAGGTGCGGCTGAATTGACAACTCGGTTGCTAAGGCTTATAAATATTCTTTGACTCCCCTTGTGTCGAATCAATAAATTTGGGTTTTACTTCCCTCGAAGACTGTTGCGATCCCCTATACTTGTGGGTCATCAAGACTATTTTCTGGCGCCGTTGCCGGGGAGCATAGCTCTATTTATAAGTTCACCGGAGAGTTATATTGTCTGCTGCTGTTTATCCGCTATGGGTAAGCCTCGTGATACCAAGGTTACCATCTTGCCTTCCACTACAAGGAAAGGTACAACTCTAAACACTTCAGCTGCTCTTGATTCACCATCTGTTATAAGTCAACTTGTTACACCACCACCTCCACGAACTTGACATGTTACTTCTGCTGAATCCGAAACTAAAACTGATGAATTTGATGATGCTTCCATTGTGCTTGATGAAAGTGGACCATTAGGACCTTTTCTGGATGCCACTATTGCCAAAACTAAAGAAATTGAAGGTGTTGAAATTTCTAATGAGAACCTTATTACGCCTGTTGCCTCACCTGAGGCAGGAAATTGTGATAGTGATTACCCTGAAGATGCTTATATTGATATTACTGATGATTTTATTGAAGAATATACTGCATGTGGTTCCTCTAAAGACTTGAATGCAATGAAAGATTTGATTCAGAAATGTGCTATGAATTATAATTCACTCCTGATCCCACATTTGCTACATCTCCTATAAATATTAAGGATGAGGAATATAAATTTTCTGTTGATCTCTCACTCATAACTCTTGCTGAAAAGGAACCCTTTTTCGGAACTGAAAATGAAAGTGCTATAGAACACCTGAATAAACTTTCTTCCCTTGTAACTTTTTTTCTAATGAATCTAAGAAACGTGGTTACTTGGTTACTAAGATGTTTCTCTTTTCACTTA
Source organism: Poa pratensis (assembly GCA_947311845.1). Lineage (NCBI taxonomy): Eukaryota > Viridiplantae > Streptophyta > Magnoliopsida > Poales > Poaceae > Poa > Poa pratensis. Next base: position 10,861,193 of record CAMZMU010000092.1, on the reverse strand, counting down.
AAGATGAAGCTAACACCTGGTTTAACAATTTAGTATCTGGATCAATTACAAGCCTGAAGACGTGAAAGCACACGTTCATTGGGAGACCCCAAGAGGAAGGTATGAAGCAGTGCAGCAGCAAGTTTTCCCTCAGTAAGATACCAAGATTGTCAGATCCAGTAGGAGTAAAAGGCACCTCTGAAGGTTGTTGGTGGCGCCGTTTACTCGATCACCAATGTGGAACCTGCACACAACACAATCAAACTACTTTGCCCCTACGAAACAGTGAGGTTGTCAATCTCACCGGCTTGCTGTAAACAAAGGATTAAACGTATGGTGTGGAAAATAGTGTTTAATTGTAGAGAATGAAAAGGACCAATGATTGCAGTTGGTTGTATTATCAGTGTAAAGGAATGGACCGGGATCCACAGTTCACTAGTGGTGTCTCTCCATAAAAGATAACTAACATGCTGGGTAAACAAATTACAGCTGGGCAATTGATGAATAGAGAGCGCATGACAATGCATATATATGACAAGATGACTACTATGATATTCAATTGGGCATTACAACAAGATACATAGACCGTTATCCAACAGCATCTATGACTAATAATCCACCTTCAGGTTGACATCCGTGTTCCCCGTTGGTATTAAGTTGCAAGCAACAGATTATTGCATTAAGTAAAGTGCATAATGTAAACAATACATTATCCTTAGACAAAACATTGTTGTTTTACCCCTAGTGGCAACAGCACATCCACAACCTTAGACGTTGCTGTCACTCGCCCAGATTACCAGAGGCATGAACCCACTATCTAGCATAAATACTCCCTCTTGGAGTTACAAGCATCTACTTGGCCAAAGCATCTACTAGTAACGGAAAGAATGCAAGATCATAAATAACATATAAGATAGATTGATAATCAACTTGATCATAGTATCAATATTCATTGGATCCCAGCAAACACAACATGTAACATTACAATAAAATGATCTTGATCATGATAGGCAGCTCACAAGATCTAAACATGATAGCACAAGGAGAGACAAGCATCTAGCTACTGCTATGGACCCGTAGTCCAAGGATGAACTACTCACACATCACTCCGGAGGCAGGCATGGTGATGTAGAGCCCTCCGGTGATGATTCCGCACTCCGGCAGGGTGCCGGGAAGAGCTTAGAACCCTCCCGAACTAGGGTTGACGATGGTGGCGGCTACGAAACTTTTCGTGGATGGAGGCTCGGGTATCTAGGGTTTTCTGGACGAAGGCATTATATAGTCGAAAGGGCGGCGTCTGGAGGCACCCGAGGGGTCACGCCACCCCCCGGCGCGACAAGAGGTGTGGCCGCGCCAGCCCCTGGCGTGGCTGCCTCCTCGGTCGCCTCTGTCTCTCCTTTGGACTCCGTGTACGTGTCGGGAAAATCGAAGGTTCTGTCCAAGTTTCGTCCAATTCCGAGAATATTTCCAGAACAGCTTTTCTGGAATACAAAAACAGCAGAAAACAGGAACTGGCACTGTGGCATCTTGTTAATAGGTTAGTCCCAGAAAATGCATAAAAATGTTATGAAGTGTATATAAAACATGTAACAATTGGTATAATATCAACATGGAACATCAGAAATTATAGATACGTTTGAGACGTATCAAGCATCCCCAAGCTTAGTTCTACTCGTCCTCGAGTAGGTAAAACGATAAAAACAAAATAATTTCTGAGGTGACATGCTACCATCATAATCTTGATCAAATAGTATTGTAAAGCACATGTTATGAATGAAGTGATCCAGGTCAATGGTCTATAGTTTGCTAACAAATAGATAATGAGCAAACAACTGAATCATATAAGCAAAAACTTTTCATGAATAGTACTTTCGAGACAAGCATCAAAAAGTTTTGCATAAGAGTTAACTCATAAAGCAATAGATTCTAAGTAAAAGGTATTTAACCAACACAAAGGAAGATTTAAGTTTCAGCAATTGCTTTCAACTTTCAACATGTATATCTCATGGATATTTGTCAACACAAGCAATATAATAATAACAATATACTAGCATATAAAAATTGTTGCACCAAAGTTGACACTAGTGTTTGCTTCTGAGATAGAAAGAAGTAGGAAAACTGACTCAACATAAAAGTAAAAGAAAGGCCCTTCGCAGAGGGAAGCAGGGATTAAATCATGTGTTAGAGCTTTTGAAGTTTTTGAAATCATATAGAGAGTAAAAATATAAGTTTTGAGTGGTGTTTATTAATTGTCAACGAATCAGAAAATGGAAAACTACAATATGACCCCTGCCAACCAGACTTTTAAGAGCGGCTCCCATGAAGGACGTTATTTCTACCAGCAAGGCAGATCATCCCTCTTTTCTCTTTTGTTTACACATGCAGATATTTCACTGTTTGTCATTGCTTGACTGATAAATCAGGGCAAAAATGTGAAGAGAATTAAGCGGTTAAAGTTGTAATTAATTGGGACTGGGCACCCCGTTGCCAGCTCTTTTTGCAAAATTAATGGATAAGCGGATGTATATGCCGCTAGTCCGGTGGTAAAGTCTGTTTGACAGGTGACATAAAGACATCCACCCCGTCCTCATGAGCTTGGTAAACATTGACACAAAAAGGAGTAATAAAAGTTTTGAATAGTTTAAAGGTAGCACATGAAAAATTTACTTGGAGTGGCAAGGAAATACCACATATAGGTAGTTATGGTGGACACAAATGGCATGGATTTTGGCTCAAGGTTTTGGATGCACGAGAAGCATTCCCTCTCAGTACAGAGTTTAGGCTAGCAAGGTTATTTGAAGCAAACACAGGATATCAACCGGTACACCAAGACTCATATGAAAACATATTGCAAGCATTATAAGACTCTACACTGTCTTCCTTGTTAACCAAACCCTTTTACTAGAAAATATCTAGACCTTAGAGATACCAATTATACAAACCAAATTTCAACGAGCTTTACGGTAGTTTTTCATTTATAGGTTTTAACTACATGATACAAAAGCTTAAACATGAACTACTTGATAACTCAAAACAATTGACAAGTATCAAATTATCCAATACAATGATCTACAAGAATATGTAAGCTTTTTCCATTATACCATCTACCACATGCAACATTTTCTGTTCCAACCAAACACCAATCAATTTATTTCAACATAAACTCTCCAAACAATTATAAGTGAAGCAAGAGAGTACTTTCTTTAAAAGAACTAACAGCTCTGAATAAGAGATGCATGCAAAACAGGAGCTAAAAGCATAGCAATAGCTAGATAAGAATACTCAACAAGTATAAGTGAAGAATAGGAGTATTCATATGAAAAAGCGGAGCGTGTCTCTCTCCCAATCAAGAATGCTGGGGTCCAATCAAGTTGACCATAAGAAAAATAAAATACTGAAAATAAAAGCACACAGACGCTCCAAGTAAAGCACATATGATGTGAAAGAATTAAAATATAGTTTCACTAGAGATGACCTGATAAGTTGCTGATGAAGAAGGGGATGCCTTGGGCATCCCCAAGCTTAGACGCTTGAGTCTTCTTGAAATATGCTGGGGTGATCCATGGGAGCATCCCCAAGCTTAAGCTCTTCACTCTTCTTGATCACATTATATCATCCTCCTCTCTTGACCCTTGAAAACTTCCGCCACACCAAACTCAGAGTAATTATCATTAGAGGGTTAGTGCACAATCAAAAACTCACATGTTCTATAAGGACACAAATATGACCATTACTTTTTAAACATTAGCTACTGCCACTGATGTTATGTGAAGCTCTTCCACCCAAAAAAGAATTCCACTCAACACTAGTAAAAGAGAGAATGCAAAATAAAAGACAAATCTGTCTAAAATAGAACAGTCCGTAAAGACGAATTTTTTCGAGACACTTACGTTTCTCAGATCGAAAAACTCAAAACTAACGAAAGATGCGTACATATCTGAGGATCACGCACAAAAATTTGCAGATTTTTTCAATTTTCTGGCAATTTTATAAGAACGAAACGGTGAACTGCAAAAATCTGTTCCTGCGCAGAAATCCAAATCTAGCATCATCTTTCTATTAGAGGCTCTACTTGGCACAACAATTCGAAAAAGTAAAGATAAAAAGGGGTTGTTACAGAAGTAAACAGCTCCTTGACTCAAAAAGAAATGAAGAATTGCAGAAATAAAACAATGGGTTGTCTCGCATAAGCATTTTTCTTTAACGCATTTTAGCTAGGCTAGAAGATTTTAATGATGCTCTTATAGGACTAAGAGTTGAAAAACAAAAGAGAGCATCAAAAGGTAAATGCTTATCGTGCAGTACACGTCCGTTGGGAGACCCCAAGAGGAAGGTATGATGCAGTTCAGCAGCAAGTTTTCCCTCAGTATGAAACCAAGGCTATCGAACCAGTAGGAGCAGCAACTCTTCTGAAGGTTGTCAACGGCGAAATATGATGCGGCGCAACACCAGGGATTCCGGCGCTGACGTGGAACCTGCACACAACACAATCAAACTACTTTGCCCCAACGAAACAGTGAGGTTGCCAAGCTCACCGGCTTGCTGAAAACAAAGGATTAAACGTATGGTGTGGAAAATGATGTTTACTTGCACAGAATGAAAAAGGAACAATTTGCAGTTTGTGGTTGTTTAATCAGTGTAAAAGAATGGACCGGGGTCCACAGTTCACTAGAGGTGTCTCTCCATAAAAGATAACTAACATGCTGGGTGAACAAATTACAGCTGGGCAATTGACAAATAGTGAGTGCATGAGCTGGTAAACATTGACACAAAAAGGAATAATAACATTTTGAATAATTTAAAGGTAGCACATGAAAAACTTACTTGGAGTGGCAAGGAAATACCACATATAGGTAGTTATGGTGGACACAAATGGCATGGATTTTGGCTCAAGGATTTGGATGCACGAGAAGCATTCCCTCTCAGTACAGAGTTTAGGCTAGCAAGGTTTATGTAAGCAAACAAGAATATCAATCCGTACACCAAGTTTTATATGACAACATATTGCAAACGTTATAAGACTTCATACCGTCTTCCTTGTTAACCAAACCTGTTTATTAGAAAATATCTAGACCTTAGAGATACCATCGATGCAAACCAAATTTTCAACAAGCTTTACGGTAGTTCTTCACTAATAGGCTTAACTCAAGTGATGCACAAATTTAATCATGATCTACTTGTTAACTCAAAACAATTGACAAGCATCAAGTTATCCATATTAGTGATCTACAAGATTAAGCAAGTTTTTCCTTATACCAATTACCACATGCAACATTTTCTGAACCAACCAAACACCAATCAATTTATTTCATAACTCTTCAAACAGATATAAGTGAAGCAAGAGAGTACTTTCTACAAAAGAAAACTAATAGCTCTGAAAAGAGATACATGAAAACAAGAGCTAAAAGCTGAACAGCGCTAGATATGAATACTCAACAAATATAAGTGAAGAATAGGAGTATTCTCATGAAAAAGCGGAGCGTGTCTCTCTCCCAATCAAGAATGCTAGGGTCCAGTCAAGCTTTATTGAAAATAAAAGTGCAATACTGAAAATAAAAGCACACAGACGCTTCAAGAAAAGCACATATGATGTGAAAGAATTAAAATATAGTTTCACTAGAGATGACCTGATAATTTTGCCGATGAAGAAGGGGATGCCTTGGGCATCCCCAAGCTTAGACGCTTGAGTCTTCTTGAAATATGCTGGGGAGATCCATGGGAGCCTCCCCCAAGCTTAAGCTCTTCACTCTTCTTGATCCTATTATATCATCCTTCTCTCTTGACCCTTGAAAACTTCCGTCACACCAAACTCAAAGTAAATCTCATTAGAGGGTTAGTGCATGATCAAAAATTCACATGTTCTATAAAGACGCAATATGACTTGTTACTTTAAACATTAGCTACTGCCACTGATGTTATGTGAAGCTCTTCCACCAAAAAGAATTTCACTCAACACTAGTAAAAGAGAGAATGCAAAATAGAAAGGCATAATCTGTCTAAAACAGAACAGTCCGCAAAGACGAATTTTTTCGAGGCACTTACAGCGCTCTGATCAAAAAACTTTGAACTAATGAAAGATTCAGACATTCATAAATATTACGCACAAATTTTTCAGATTTTATTAACAATCTGGTGATTTTAGGAATTTCGTACAGTGAACAGCAAAAATCTGTTTCTGCGCAGCAATCAAAATTAAGCATCATCTTAACACTAGAGGCTACTCTTGGCACAACAATGCGAGAAAATAAAGATACAAAGGAGTTGCTACAGAAGTAAGCAACCTCCTTGACTCAATAAAAGAAAGATTGCAGAAATAAAAATAATGGGTTGTGTAAGGACCCCTCAGATTTACCAGTCCGAGGTGCCCACGTTATGTAAACAGATCACGATCCCAATGATCAGTGTATCGCGATCATATAACCAACATGGTATACAGAGTTACATCATCCAACTCGATTAGTACAAGACTTACATAAATGGTGGTCACACGACCAAGCCTGCAATCATCGTCACGCAGGACGGAATTAACTACGATATAGCGGAAGCTTTCGGCTAGCGTCGGCCCTCGTCACAACCGGACGCATTCCCACAGAGCAGTTGACCGGTGACACTCAGTTGGCATAGTCGTCGGCGTACTCCTCATCTTCGGCGTAGGTCTTCTCGTTGAAAATATGGACATTGGAATATCCAGGGACACAGCCATGAGTACAATTACGTACTCGCAAGACCACCACCAGGCTTAAGTTTTCATGGTAATGCAATAAAAGCGTTTTCGAAAACTGGGATAGCTGCTATATATGACTATAGGGCTTAATTTTCGCAAGCGATGCTTTTAGACATAGAGAATACGACATATCTATATCTTTGTTAAAAAAAGGCACCTGGAGATATAGTTCTCCTTATTTCAGAAATGGCAGAAACCATTTCCAAGTTTGAAAACATTTTTATAAAACCCTTTTAAACCCTAGATAGAGATGCCCCTTTTTCCTTTCCGGGTTCCGACTGGTTGACTCCCCGAGACCAACCATCTTCTCCCAAATCCGTACCTCCCAGGTACCTCCTTGATGTCTCCTTTTTCCTTTGCCGAAGACAGTTTCTTTTTAAAACATAAAAGTGCCCATACGCCTAGATCGGTGGCCTTTCCAACCGTCCATGACCGCGGACACGCTATTCGAATAGTTTTACACTCTGCAGAGGTGGTGCACTTTCACCACACCAAACAGTCATTCCGCCGTGATCAGCCACGGTCCACATACGACAGTATGCGGGGTTTCGGATAACATGATCAAAGCTTTTCACTATGTCGACCCTAGTACAGAACCTCCTCTTCAGTGGGTCTGAATCTCCCCGGCACCCAGTGGAGATGGTCATCGTATCGATCCGGTCCCTCCAAGCAACACTGCGCCATGACAGGAGGCCCACTGTTTGCAACCAGCAGCGATCCAGACTCGAACTGGATCCCGCATTTAGATAACTTGGTTCAGAGAGCCCCGCTCTCCTAAGCATTTTGAGGCGCTCCGTACTAAGATAAACAAGTTTCCGGCTAAGCCCTACCCATCTCAGGTAATGTGGTTGCACGGGTTAATTGTTCGGGCGGCCGCTAGGGCTGTACTTTGTTTTCAAAAACTTCTTCACCTCCGACTGCTCCCAGCAGCTCGGTTTTCGTAAACTCTCCGATTGCTCCTAGCAACTCGGGTTTTTTCGTAATCTCTCCGATTGCTCCCAGCAACTCGGGTTTTATAAAACACTTTCTCGCCGATTGCTCCCAGCAACTCGTGTTTTTCCTCCGAAAACATTTTACCGAAACCAGGCTCCCATCCTAAAGTTTTGAGGTAAGGGTATAAGGATATACTACTAGAAAATATAATTTTCTTGATAACGCCTTCAGTAGAAGGTTTCTCAAATAATGCCTTATCTTTATAAATCCTATTAGATACTAGTGGATAACTTGGCCAAACAAGATTTTGTAAAAATAGTTTTTGGGTGGCAAAGTGCCACAGAAGAAATAAAACATGCATTAATTTATTTTGAAAACAAACATGCTTTATACAAATAATAGGATTTCAGTAGGGTGGTGAGGTGGCTTGCCTTGATCTATTGGTTGCTCCTGCTGCTTATAATCAATAAAATCTCCACAATAATCCTCAGTCAGAATTCCCTCCTCGCGAGTTTCTAGCGTCGCAAAGTAAAAACACACAATCAACATACAGCAGGACAAGCATTCCAACTAATCATACCAAAGACAAACAAGGCAAGCAACACTAACATACTTGATACAATCGGTATCTAAACAATTTAATTAAAGATGGTTAATTTAACTCCTACTTTGATTTTAATCACAAAACATGATTAAGCAAGTTGGTCTTTCTTTAGGTAACACTTAGCACTTTACTACTAACTTCATTTTAGCTTTACTTAAGCACTAACAGTACTAACATATTATAAGTAACATTATTTAGTGAGCTACAGTACAAAAACTCTTCACAATCAAGACTAGCAATTTTCATAAAGGACCAACAATTATTTCATCACTTTTAATAGGCAGAAAACACCATTTTTATAGTTTATTAAGTCCAGGGTGTTATGTTCAACCAAATTTTATGCAAAGCTAGGTTTAGGTTCCCTGTAGGTATTATAAGCTAACTCAATTGGATTCACCCTAAAATTTCATTCACAGAAAATCAATTAAATCAATTAAATTGCTACTGGTCCAAACTTCAAACACATGCCATTTTTAAACTAAGCAACACAAACACATGAGGTAAAATCCTACTGAAAGCTATACTTCTAAGCATTCCAAAACAGTTGGATTCATCATTTTTAGATTCATAAAACTCGGGTTAAAAATGATTCTTTGATTCGGACCAGTGGCAGTACAGTAATTAACAAGCACACACAAAATAATATTTTTCAGATCTGCAAGTTGGAGGTGGTTCTAAACTTATTTATTTACCACGGTGATTTTTAGTTTGCACAAATTCCAGGTTTAGCTATTTTATTTCGATTTAAACTAACAGCACAGAAACAGATCTACACGAAAAAGAATAAAACTACAGAAAAAAAATGAATCGGGCCAGATCTGCACGACCTGGGCCGCACAGTGCCGAATTGGGCCCAGATCCGCGCCCAGGCATGCGCAGGAGACTAAAAAAAACAGGATTAACCGTGAGCGTCGATCAGGGATCCGACGGTTCCTGTTCCTCTTCTTTCTTGAGCACGCCCAGAACAAGACGGAGGTCTGGCCATGGCCTCGAGCATGAGTTGCTCACCTAGGGGGAACGCAGGACGAAGGGGAGGGGTCGAGGGTGATGCAGAGAGCTTGGGGATGCTGAGGATGGCGGCGGTTCTTGTTGGCGAGCTCCGGAACAGCGGCAATGTTGAGGACGGCCGCGACGGGACGAGATGGCAGCGGCTACTCCGGGGTTCCTAAAAACAAACGGAGGTGTCCATAAGCTACATGTGGTGCCCCGACCTGACTAGTATACAGTGATGCTGCGTGTCACCGGTTAAGCGATACAAGCGGAGGTTACGGGTTTACCAACCCCCGGCCAAAACCTTTGGCAGGCGTTGCTGGGCACACCGCTCCCAACAACACAACACCCCGATTGATGCCTTAACACGGGCGCAACCCTCAAGGCATAATAGTAAGATCAAGACTTGTGGAACAACTGGCACTTCACAGACTCTACGACACAAATCATATAGTTCAAGCTCTTATAATAGAGAAAGATAGCAAACGACAACCAGAGGTCACTGACCCAACATTACATCAAGCGGAAGCAAGATAGGTTGTTCTAAACAACAAGAACCAAATATGGCCTAAGAGGCCTACAGATAAACATCACAGCGCCAGCTATTCCGAGATGTCCCAAGCTGCCACCTGGGAACCCCAGACTACTCGTCGATGTCCACAAAGAACCCACCTTCGAAGTCGGTGAAGTCCTCTCCTGAAAATAAGCAAACGACGTTGAGTTCGACGAACTCGCAAGATTAAGAGCTAATATATGCTCGATGATTGGCTCTCAAGATTTTATGGCTGTTTTGCATAAAGCTGATTTTATTTATAAAACACAACTCCATGGCATCGACTAATCAGAATATTTTGAAAAGGGGTAAGAAGTAACTCTTTTCTTGATCAACTTACTCATCAACAACCATCATCAACCATTGTACCTGTTCATCAAAGGCACCTCCCCGAATCACCCTCGAGGAAGCTCACCTTGCATTTGTGAGTGGTACCTCTAGTACCCAGTTTTTAATCATTCCGTTTAAGTTATTCTATGATCTTACCTTCACTTCCCAAGTTCGTCCATAACCGCGGACACGGCTTTTCGAAAAGATTTAACCCTGCAGGGGTGTACAAATGTTTGCCACGCGTACCGTCCGGCCCATTACCTGATCAGTAGCTCTCTTCCTTGGAAAGCCGGCTGGGTGGGAGCGGTGTCGACTTCTCCCTCGTTAAGGACTTTCCAGGATCATCAGTGAGGACGGAACAGGTTTGGTGTCTCCTCCAACCCCCTGTCCCGTGGCCACTCATTTTCCTAACACAACCATCCTCACTCAGTTCAACCCACCATCATCACGCACGCGCAAATGGAAGTTCAAACTAGAGGACCCTGGCTAGCCCCGCCCGAGTTATTTAGTCTATGAGGGTTCCTGCAAATGCATAGGCCTCACGCATGGTTGCACGCTCAGTCTTGGTTCAAGAGGTATAGAACTCGCACCTAGGCGGCGAGAACGAGACAACCCACCACATCCCATGTGGCCTCTCATCCCCACCTTTAAGCATTTTATTATCCGTCACCACAATTCTCCACCATCATTCTCATATCATCACCTGTTTCCCACATGAATCATCCATCGTATAGCTATGCAATTAACTAAGCATCAACATAGCATAGTAAGTATCTCAGGCCAACAATACAAACCTATGGATAATAGGAGGGAAAACAGGTATTGGCATCGGATTCATAATGCAACTATAGGATACTCTAATCCGAATCAAATTGACATTTGGAACCGCATGCAATATTATAGTGGAGAAAATACTTGTGGAAAATAGGATAAGATATGCTCAGAGGGGGGAATACTCTTGCCTTGATCAGCGTGCTGGTAAAACGGATCCTCGGGGTATTGTGGAGTACCCCCAGTTGCTTGATCTATCGGAGCACAAAACACGGGAAGGAACAATCAATCACCACACATGTTGGACAAATGCAATGCGCAAACAAAAATGATGTCATGACATCTTAAATCCCCGGGAGGGGATGATGCAACTATTCCGATTAAACGGAGTTCGGGTGCTTAGAGGGGCGCATCCCGGATATCCGTGAATTTAGGTCATGGATCATCTTACTTGTTGATCACGGTAGTCGAGACCCTATGTTTTAACTTGTAGATGAGACGACATGAACATGTGGAGAATGCAGGGTCTCGATGATTTTATCTACCAGATAACCACTTAAAAGGTTGGTTCACCCATTTCCGGACATGTGGGTACATTATACATTTTTAGGGTAGACCGAAGAATTACAAGTTCATACATTTTAGTTCCTCTTTTAGAGATGCCCTGAGTATTCCTTAAGTCCAACACATTACCAATACTTGACCAAAATAAAAGAAGTAAAAAGGAGCAGTAAAAATAATTGGTGAAGGGCATTTTCGGAATATCCGAAATTTAAGAAATCGGAAAATCCGATCGGGTAGCCCAACCGAAATTTGGCTAAGGACCTGGTGTTTCCTCGTACTGATGAAGATCGGAAAATCCGAATTTGCAAGAATCGGAAAATCCGTTGCTACGAGGAGGCGAGAAAATCGACTAAGGACCTAGTCCATTCCCGTACTGGCATCACCCGGATTATCCGGTTGTACCATCGTCGGAAATTCGGAGCGGCGCGGTTGCGCACGGCGGCGTGCTGCAGCCAGCGAATCACCGCGAGAGAGGGAGGGAAGACGAGGGCCAGAGGGGAGGCGTGCTCACCCTGGTGGCGTGGAGACGCTCGGGTGGACCGGAGTTGCACGACGGCGAGGAATTCTTCCGGCGAAGCCGCGGCTGGCAGCGGCGAGGTGGTGGTCGGCGGCGGCTAACCACGTACTCCCCGCTCGATTCCCCCGGTGTAGAGGAAGCAGGAGAGGCGGCGGCGACGAGCACGACAAGGGCGGGAGGCTCTCAGGCGACGGCGACGAGCACGACAAGGGCGGCGGCCATGGCGGCCCGTGGGAGAGAGAGAGGGGTGAGGAACGGGAAGGGAATCGAGGGAGGGAGCAGTGGGGGCCTCGTGCGGTGCGTGCTCCTTGCAGGGGAAGGACAGAGGGGGCCCGGCGGCATCGATGGGCAGGGCAGCGAGGCGGTCCGGCGGCAGCGACGCGACCGTGTCGCTACAGAACGAAGAAGACGGCAAAAACTCTGAAAACCCCCCTGACAGAAGAATCGTCCAACACGGACAGGTCCCTCACTAATTACAAACGGGTCCTTTTCTCTTTTAACAAATATAACAGCAGCTAGATTTGAATTAGTTCAGGTATTTGAACACTTCCAAAAATTCGGAGAAAATTTGGGGAGGCTCCCCATTACCTGTAGAGGCACCACAAAAATTGGTGTTGCAAAATAATATGTTTTTGACCACCCTTCTTCACAGAGGTTTAACTAGGCATTTTGCTAAATTCTCCAACACAAATACTTTAGTAACTTTTGAATCAAGGCAGAAATATTACTTTGTACTCTTGGAACTACCTGGACAACATAAGAGGTCAAGGTAACTTTCTTTGCAGGTTTCAGTGTCTTCCTTGTTGTGAACTTTGTTGGGACAAGTTTTGCATGTTGGTTTTCCATATTGCCAAGAATAAGTAGTGTGTGGTTTAGCAATATAAGATTGATGCAACGATGCATGCATGTCATGATGCAAATGAGGACACAAAAGTGAAAATTTGGTTCACAAATTTTGGGGCTGTTACAATTCTACCCTCCTTACAGGAATCTCGTCCGAGATTCTAAGTTTGCGAAAAGAAGTCGGGATACTCCTCACGAAGACTAGACTCTCGTTCCCAAGTTGCTTCTTCCTCGGAATGGTGAGACCACTGAACTTTGAGAAACTTGGTAGTCTTGTTCCGGGTCTTCCTTTCGGCTTCATCCAAGACACGGATAGGATGCTCACGATAAGTGAGGTCTTCTGTAGATCTAGCTCCTCATGATTGACCCCATGGATAGGATCCTTGAAACACCGGCGAAGTTGGGAGACATGAAAACATCATGCACATTTGGGAATTTGACAGGTAACTCCAACTTATAAGAAAGATCTCCTCGCTTTTCCAGAACGGTGAAAGGGCCAACATAGCGAGGGCCAATTTCCCTTTGATTCCGAAGCGGCGAACGCCACGAGGGGAGAGACGCGGAGATAAGCTTTATCACCAATTTCATAGTGAATTCCTGATGGTGCTTGTCATAGTAGCTCTTCTGCCTAGACTGAGCAATCTTCAGATTCTCCTTATGATTCTAACCTTCTCCTCAGCTTCATTGATAATATCTGGACCAAAGAGTGCTCTCTCCGGTCTCGACCAATTTAGAGGAGTGCGGCATTTTCTTCCATAGAGAACCTCAAATGGAGCCATGCCCAGACTAGCTTGATAGCTATTGTTGTAGGAGAATCCGCGAAAGGGAGATACTTTTCCCAATCCTTACCGAAAGAGATTACACATGCCCTAAGCATGTCTTCCAAAACTTGGTTCACTCTCTCGGTCTGACCATCAGTTTGGGGATGGAAAGCGGTGCTGAAGTTAAGACGGTTCCCATGGCATTTTGGAAACTAGTCCAAAACTTGGAGGTGAATAGGCTTCCACGATCAGAAATTATCTTCTTGGGAACGCCGTGAAGGACAACAATCCGGAAGCATACAGGTCTGCCAACTTGGCAGCTGTAATGTCAACACGAACTGGGAGGAAGTGAGCCACTTTTGATAGTCGATCAATGATGACCCAGATGGCATCATGTCCCTTTGGAGACTTCGGCAGACCAGTAATGAAATCCATACCAATTTCATCCCATTTCCACTCGGGAATAGCAATAGGGTGAAGAGTGCCGGCAGGCCTTTGATGTTCAGCCTTTACCCGTCGACAGGTGTCGCATTCAGCAACATACTTGGCAATTTCCCGTTTCATACGGTCCACCAGAATTGTGGCGAAGGTCTTGGTACATTTTGGTACTACCGGGATGAATAGAGAGAGGAGATTCATGAGCTTCTTGGAGGATCAACTCCCTCAATTTTCGTTTCTTTGGCACTACCAAGCGGTCACCAAAATAAACAACTCCGATTCATTGACAGAAAAACATTTGGCCTTCCCGCTAGCAATGTTCTCCTTGATTTTCAGAATACCCTTGTCACGCTTCTGAGCATCCTTAATCTGGTCCACAAGAGTAGATTTGATCTCCAGATTTGCAAGGTAGCCGGAAGGAACAATTTCCAGGTTCAAACGGGCAAACTCTTCATAGAGGGCAGGTTGGGCCTCTTCAATCATCAGATTGTTGCAATAGGACTTCCGACTTAGCGCGTCAGCCACGACGTTTGCTTTGCCGGGTTGATAGTTCAGACTCACATTATAGTCCGTGATTAACTCCAACCAACGCCTTTGCCTGAGATTTAAATCCGGCTGGGTGAAGAGGTACTTCAGACTCTTGTGATCCGAGAAGATCTCGCAACGGTTACCAAACAGGTATGGTCTCCATTGCTTCAAAGCATAGACCACAGCGGCAAGTTCTAGATCATGAGTTGGGTAGTTGAGCTCATGCGGCTTAATTGGCGAGAAGCATAGCCACCACATGGCCATCTTGCATCAATACACAACCCAAGCCTTGTAGAGAGGCGTCACAGAAGACGACGAAATCCTTGCTTGTGTCCGGCAGGACAAGCACAGGAGCGGACGTGAGCTTGGCTTTCAGTGTTTGGAAACTCTCTTCAGCTTCGGCCGACCATACAAACTTTTTATCCTTCTTGAGAAGGTCAGTCAGCCTTGGCTATCTTGGAGAAACCTTCGATGAATCGGCGGTAGTAACCCGCCAATCCGAGAAAGCTACGAATGTCCTTGACTGACATTGGAGTTTTCCAATCCAGAATGGACTGAATCTTGTCAGGAATGACAGCCACACCATCGCGGATATCACATGACCAAGGAAGATGAGATTATCCAACCAAAACTCACACTTGGAGAACTTGGCATAGAGGCGGTGTTCTCGAAGTCTTGTCAGAACCAAACGAAGATGTTCCTCATGCTCTTCATTGGTTTGGAATAGATGAGGATGTCATCATGTAAATGACGACAAACTTGTCAAGATAATCCATGAAGATGGAGTTCATGAGCCTCATGAAAGTAGCGGGGCATTTGTGAGACCAAAGGACATGACGGTATACTCATATGAGCCATAACGAGTAACAAATGCCGTCTTTGGAATATCCTCCTTTCTGATTTTTATCTGATGGTAGCCTGACCTCAGATCCATCTTGGAGAATACCGTTGCACCAGCTAACTGATCCAACAGATCATTGATGCGAGGAATAGGATACTTGTTCTTGATTGTCACCGCATTCAACGGTCGATAGTCAGAGACTAGACGAGGCACGGTAGAATCCCTCTTCTTGACAAAGAGTACCGGACAACCCCAAGGTGAACTGCTAGGCTGGATGAACTCCTTAGCTAACAGCTGATCAATTTGCTCTTTCAACAGAGCCAACTCTTCCACCGGCATACGGTAGGGCTTCTTGGAAATTGGAGCGGTACCGGGAAGTAGCTCTATGACAAACTCCACACTTCGGTCAGGAGGCATGCCAGGCAACTCTTCCGGGAACACATCCGGGAAGTCACACACCACGTGTATGTCCTGGATTTCAGGAGGGGATTCGCCTTCCATAAAGCAAAGGAGAATCTCAGGTGAGCGGGTACGATGGCGGACGGAGGTATTGATGTTGCAGGCCAATACTTCACAATGTCACCGGAAGGAGCGGTCACAGTAATGGTCTTGGCAGCACAGTCGAGATTAGCCTGTATTTGCTAGCCAGTTCATGCCCAGTATGACATCAATGCCTTTGGACTTCAGAGCTACCAAGGCATAAGGAAAAGACAAGGAACCTATATTAATCTGGACCTCAGGAGTAACCCCATCGGTTTGCCATTTGGAACCAGGAGTGGAGATCACCAAGGGCTCATTTTCTCGAACGGTATTTTGTGGTCTTTTGCAAACGCTATGGATATGAATGAATGCGATGCTCCAGAGTCAAACAAAACTGTAGCTGTATTGCCGTTGATTCGTAACTCACCCATAAGAACGCCGGGGTCTCTTCAGCTTCTTCAGCAGAGATGTGGTTCAGGCGACCACGCACATAGGTCCAGCCTTGCCAGTTGGAGTGGCAGGGGCTCGTGCAGGAGTTATCGCGAGAGGTGCCTTCTGGGGGCACTCCCTGGAGTAGTGACCAGCCTGGCCACAGGTGTAGCAAGTGACTCCAGGTGGAGCAGGTAGCATAGGACGGTACCCACTTCCGCCTATCCCAAGTGTCGAAGTAGTGGGGCGCGGAGGAGGTGGCCTATATCCCGGCCTCGGCATGAATGGAGCACGAGGTACGCGCTGTAGGGAACAAACACCCTGCGCTTCTTGCTCTCAGAACCCGAGGAACTCTGGTGGTCCCCATGTGCGGGCCTCTTGGAAGCTTCAAGTTCCTTTCTTCCTTGCTCAAGAGTGAAAGCCTGGTTGAACAGCTCCTGATAGGTCTGGAACCTGAAGGGCAATAGCTCATAGCGGAGCTGCGGATTCAGACCCTTGCGGAACAGCTCTTGCTTGTCAGCATCATTGGTCACGTCCCTTGGGGCGTAACGAGAGAGATGGTTGAACTCACGACCATAAGTGCGGAGGTCCATCCGTCCCTGTTGCAAATCCAGGAACTCCCTCCTCTTCAAGTCCATGATCGGCTGGGGAATGTACTCCGCACGGAAGGCAGTGCGGAAATCAGCCCAGGTGAAGACATGGTTGGCTGGAAACAAAGCCACATGGCTTTCCCACCAACAGCCAGCAGCACCAACCAAGAGATAGGTGGCAAAGTTGACTTGCTCGCCAATGGGACATGAGCGCGGAGAACTTGCGCTCCAAAGCACGAAGCCAATCATCAGCTTCCAGTGGCTCCTTAGCATCAGCAAAGTGGGTGGCTGGAACGCAGGAACTCAGTGAGAGTGTTGCACTCGTTCCTCCGTGCATTCTGCTGCACCAACTGTTCAGCAAGCGCTCATTGCGCCCACGGTTCTCCTCAATGGCCATCAAGACCTCAGCCATCGAGGGTGGTGGCGGCAGATCATCCTCATCATCATTGTGGTTACCGCGACCACCACGGCCTCCACGACCTCCTCGAGCCATTCTGGAGATTTGACAATGACACAGTTAGTATCTTTCTCCGAATGGTCGAACAATAGCATTAGCGTCTACTCAAGTACACAGACTAGGGACGATAATACTTTGCGAGAAGGAAAACAACAAGATAGAACTTGGGTCAAAGATCAGCATCATGTGCTACTAGTGAGAGTTAAGAAATCACAACTTAACACACTCTAGTTGACACAATCCGGGACCTTATGTTCAAGTCCGTGGGTTAAAACCCAAAGAAAGGATCAAAAGATTAACTCGGTAGAAACATCTGAGTTGATTTGGGATTGCAACGCAGCGGGAGCAACGTGACACATAACACTAAAGGTCGAACCCACCCCGTTTCTAATTTTGAAGTAACAGGTGAGAAGTAAAACCTTTAAACTCAAATCGAGGTAAGATTGCTCCGAGATTAGAGGGTAACCAGATAAGGAGTAAAAAGAATCCTAAGATGGTTTTCACAACTCATTTTTAGGTTAAAATATTTTCACAAACACTAGACTCAACATCGACCAGTAGAAGGGTTTCCTACAGGCAGTACTGCTCTGATACCAACTTGTGGCGCCCCGACCCGACTGTATACAGTGATGCTGTGTGTCACCGGTTAAGCGATACAACCGGAGGTTACGGGTTTACCAATCCCCGGCCAAAACCTTTGGCAGGCGTTGCTGGGAACTCCAACAACACAACACCCCGATTGATGCCTTAACACAGGCACAACCCTCAATGCATAATAGAAGATCAAGACTTGTGGAACAACTGGCACATCACAGACTCTACGACACAAATCATATAGTTCAACTCTTATAATAGAGAAAGATAGCAAATGACAACCAGAGGTCACAGACCCAACATTACATCAAGCGGAAGCAAATTAGGTTGTTCTAAACAACAAGAACCAAATATGGCCTAAGAGGCCTACAGATAAACATCACAGCGCCAGCTGTTCCGGGATGTCCCAAGCTGCCACCTGGGAACCCCAGACTACTCGTCGACGTCCACAAAGAACCCACCTTCGAGGTCGGTGAAGTCCTCTCTGAAACAAAACAAACGACGTTGAGTTCGACGAACTCGCAAGATTAAGAGCTAATATATGCTCGATGAGGCTTTCAAGTTTTATGGCTGTTTTGCATAAAGCTGATTTTATTTATAAAACACAACTCAAGGCATCGACTATCAGAATATTTTCAAAAGAGGTAAGAAGTAACTCTTTCTTATCACCTTCTCATCAACACCATCATCAACCATGTACCTGTTCATCAAAGGCACCTCCCCGAATCACCCTCGAGGAAGCTCACCTTGCATTTGTGAGTGGTACCTCTAGTACCCAGTTTTTAATCATTCCGTTAAGTTATTCTATGATCTTACCTTCACTTCCCAAGTTCGTCCATAACCGCGGACACGGCTTTTCGAAAAGATTTAACCCTGCAGGGGTGTACAAATGTTTGCCACGCGTACCGTCCGGCCCATTACCTGATCATTAGCTCTCTTCCTTGGAAAGCCGGCTGGGTGGGAGCGGTGTCGACTTCTCCCTCGTTAAGGACTTTCCAGGATCATCAGTGAGGACGGAACAGGTGCTCCAACAACCCCTGTCCCGGCCACTCATTTTCCTAACACAACCATCCTCATCAGTTCAACCCACCATCATCACGCACGCGCAAATGGAAGCCCGAACTAGAGGACCCTGGCTAGCCCCGCCCGAGTTATTTAGTCTATGAGGGTTCCTGCAAATGCATAGGCCTCACGCATGGTTGCACGCTCAGTCTTGGTTCAAGAGGTATAGAACTCGCACCTAGGCGGCGAGAACGAGACAAAACACCACAACCACAGTGGCCTCTCATCCCCACCTTTAAGCATTTTATTATCCGTCACCACAATTCTCCACCATCATTCTCATATCATCACCTGTTTCCACATGAACATCCATCGTATAGCTATGCAATTAACTAAGCATGGCTAAGCATCAACATAGCATAGTAAGTATCTCAGGCCAACAATACAAACCTATGGATAATAGGAGGGAAAACAGGTATTGGCATCGGATTAAATGCAACTATAGGATACTCTAATCCGAATCAAATTGACATTTGGAACCGCATGCAATATTATAGTGGAGAAAATACTTGTGGAAAATAGGATAAGATATGCTCAGAGGGGGGAATACTCTTGCCTTGATCAGCGTGCTGGTAAAACGGATCCTCGGGGTATTGTGGAGTACCCCCGGTTGCTTGATCTATCGGAGCACAAAACACGGAAGGAACAATCAATCACCACACATGTTGGACAAATGCAATGCGCAAACAAAAATGATGTCATGACATCTTAAATCCCCGGGAGGGGATGATGCAACTATTCCGATTAAACGGAGTTCGGGTGCTTAGAGGGGCGCATCCCGGATATCCGTGAATTTAGGTCATGGATCATCTTACTTGTTGATCACGGTAGTCGAGACCCTATGTTTTAACTTGTAGATGAGACGACATGAACATGTGGAGAATGCAGGGTCTCGATGATTTTATCTACCTGATAACCACTTAAAAGGTTGGTTCACCCATTTCCGGACATGTGGGTACATTATACATTTTTAGGGTAGACCGAAGAATTACAAGTTCATACATTTTAGTTCCTCTTTTAGAGATGCCCTGAGTATTCCTTAAGTCCAACACATTACCAATACTTGACCAAAAGAAAAGAAGTAAAAAGGAGCAGTAAAATAATTGGTGAAGGGCATTTTCGGAATATCCGAAATTTAAGAAATCGGAAAATCCGATCGGGTAGCCCAACCGAAATTTGGCTAAGGACCTGGTGTTTCCTCGTACTGATGAAGATCGGAAAATCCGAATTTGCAAGAATCGGAAAATCCGTTGCTACGAGGAGGCGAGAAAATCGACTAAGGACCTAGTCCATTCCCGTACTGGCATCACCCGGATTATCCGTTGTACCATCGTCGGAAATTCCGAGCGGCACGGTTGCGCACGGCGGCGTGCTGCAGCCAGCGAATCACCGCGAGAGAGGGAGGGAAGACGAGGGCCAGAGGGGAGGCGTGCTCACCCTGGTGGCGTGGAGACGCTCGGGTGGACCGGAGTTGCACGACGGCGAGGAATTCTTCCGGCGAAGCCGCGGCTGGCAGCGGCGAGGTGGTGGTCGGCGGCGGCTAACCACGTACTCCCGCTCGATTCCCCCGGTGTAGAGGAAGCAGGAGAGGCGGCGGAGCTTTTGGTGCCGCTCGATTTGGACGGGAGGCTCTCAGGCGACGGCGACGAGCACGACAAGGGCGGCGGCCATGGCGGCCCGTGGGGAGAGAGAGAGGGGTGAGGAACGGGAAGGGAATCGAGGGAGGGAGCAGTGGGGGCCTCGTGCGGTGCGTGCTCCTTGCAGGGGAAGGACAGAGGGGGCCCGGCGGCGTCGATGGGCAGGGCAGCGAGGCGGTCCGGCGGCAGCGACGCGACCGTGTCGCTACAGAACGAAGAAGACGGCAAAAACTCTGAAACCCCCCTGACAGAAGAATCGTCCAACACGGACAGGTCCCTCACTAATTACAAACGGGTCCTTTTCTCTTTTAACAAATATAACAGCAGCTAGATTTGAATTAGTTCAGGTATTTGAACACTTCCAAAAATTCAGAGAAAATTTGGGGAGGCTCCCCATTACCTGTAGAGGCACCACAAAAATTGGTGTTGCAAAATAATATGTTTTTGACCACCCTTCTTCACAGAGGTTTAACTAGGCATTTTGCTAAATTCTCCAACACAAATACTTTAGTAACTTTTGAATCAAGGCAGAAATATTACTTTGTACTCTTGGAACTACCTGGACAACATAAGAGGTCAAGGTAACTTTCTTTGCAGGTTTGAGTGTCTTCCTTGTTGTGAACTTTGTTGGGACAAGTTTTGCATGTTGGTTTTCCATATTGCCAAGAATAAGTAGTGTGCGGTTTAGCAATATAAGATTGATGCAACGATGCATGCATGTCATGATGCAAATGAGGACACAAAAGTGAAAATTTGGTTCACAAATTTGGGGCTGTTACACTACACCTCGAGGTGGCGAATACGAGGGATCAAGAATGGAGAGAAGAGGTGGTCTGCTTCGACGACCATCTTCACGGAAGAACTACGGTGGCCGGCGGCGAGTTCTCTACGTTCCTCGCCGCAGGGGACGAGAGAGCTTTAGCTAGGCCTAGGGTGGGAGAATGGAGGTGTGGGAGTTGTTTGGACAAGAAAGGGGAGCAGGAGACGGCCTGTGGCCTTATATCCAAGAGAGAGGTGGTGCACGGTGGACTCCGAGCACGAATTCGAGTGAGGAGGCGCACGGAGAGGGATTGGCTGCTGTGGGCGGTGTAGGAGCGTCAGGGCACCCAGCCTCGGGCTTTGGATGCGAGGGAGAGGCTTGGAGCCCTTTGGCTCGGCCTCGTTCGAGGCATGGTCTTGTCTGCACGCCAGGTGCTCGAGTAAGTGCCAGGGAGCTGATTGGAGGTTGCTGCGGTGCTGGGATGATAACGAGGGGGAGAGGGGCTGTCTAGGGTGTAATACGGTGCAGACATGCGTGCTAGCCCACAGGTTGGAGAGGGGGAGGGGGGTGGTGAATGCTTTGGCCAAGCATGGCATCATTGCCATGGCCATCATACTCTCCTCTCTTTCTCTCTCGGTTCTGCAGCAAAAAGGAACGCAATAACGTGCCAAGACAGTAACTGGGATGGTTAGGTATGGTTTGGTAAGAAGTCTACAGGTTTAGAAACGAATTTGAAAAGATTTGGGCCAGTTTAGAAGTTGACAGAAAATTCAGAAAACTGACGACACGAAGGTAACAAAACCTTCATGGTTAAGTGATCAAATGGACAGTAGGATCAAGGATAGAGATTTAGGGGTGATGTACTAACTATGTTGATTACAATGGTCAACAATGGACGAAGGAATAAGAGATTTTGCAAGGTTTTGCAAGGAGGTAAAAAGGGTATAAAATAACAGGTTCAGAAAATTCAGAGTTTGGTAAGAAATTTCGTCCTGAAATGCTGTTATTTTCGTTTCAAAGTTGCAGGCGAATTGAAGGTCCTATTCTTCTCGATAATTTTTGATAAAGGTAGGGACTTGAAGTACATACTCTTGAGATTGTGAAACACATTTTTATTCAATTAAACAAAATGATTTGAGCACAGGCTCCTGCTGGTAAGGACTGAATGTCTTAACAGTTTCCAGCACCTGTTGTTATGGTGGCATCAAAACCATCAAGGACAAGATGTCATATTACGAAAAGGATTAAGGAAGAAGGTGCGATGGTGGAGTACTATCTATGTATATCACAGAGGTCACAAATAAACTTATTAATAAAGAAGTTTGTATGGTTTTGCATGGAGGCAAAAACAGAATAAAATAACAGATTCAGAAAAGTTTTAGACTTGGTGAAAATTCTTCCAAGTCCCAGAAAACGGTTATCACGAGGGTAAAAAAACCATCATGGAATAAGAGATGTGAAACAAGAAAAACTCAACAAAAGAATTGGATGTTTAGACAAGGTGTCAGGGATGGATCATGTGATGGTGCATTTCCATAAAGGCCAGGTTTAAGTGTCAAAACAAAATTGCCAAAAGGCTGTAAAGTACTGCAGTTATGGTCACTGTTTTGATTAGGCCACAAAGTGAACATGGATAGATAAGCAAATGAATTTTAAAGGTTCAATTACATCTTGGAAGTCAAGATAAGATGGATTGGATGAGATCTATGAAGGTGCATTTTCAAATTGACCAAAGTTAAAGATTTGGTGAGGCTCAAGATGGGGTATCTTTTAACAGAGAAGAAGATAGGTCTAGAGAAGGTTTTTGACTTGTTTCTTCAAGAGCTTGAAATAGGCAAGGTGGTGGTGATGTTCAATTAGGTCACACATGACCATGTGCACGTCAGGGATTTATCTCAAGATTTTTGGAACACTTTTGTTCACGAAATAATTTAATAACCAAATCTAGTCTTGTTGAAAATAGTAATAACAAAATACAAACCAGTCAATACAAACAAGCAAACTAACATCACACCCAAGATCACACAAGTCAAACCACCACAACTTGTCACACATAGCCTTCCATAACCATCATCATCATCTTGTGAAAAAGTGAATCACACACAGCCATGACAAGATGATGTTTAAAAGTATCTCAACTCATAACTTGATAGTTTAAAAAGGTTTTGACAAAGAGAAATATAGGAGTAATATATCTCCCACTTGTATCATTTTAAAAAGGTGTTAAAACTAGGAGTTTTGAAAAAGGATCTTGATACTTGCAAAATAACTGAGTTGGAAATTGGTAGGAGATATTATATAGACCTCCATAGTTTGTAAACATGTAGTTTTGGAAATAATTTACTTTCTTAAATAATAGGTCCATGAGTTGGTGCTAAAATCAAAACATCTTGAAAAAGAGTTTGGCCAAAATTAGATTGGAGAAGATATATGGATCATTCTTCTTGTCATGACAGGATCACCAAAATTAAATGACATGTTAAATTAGTTGAGTTCAAAGGTTAGTGTTTTCAGTGGTTGTTACTCAATCAACAAAGCAGACAAGGTCAAACAGAGAAATCAGGAGTGAAACACAAACATTAGTGAAGCATTTCAAAAAGTTTTTTTTTTGACTCTGGTTTTTGGCTCTATAAAAACTGTTTTTCTAGCTTCCCAAAATTGGGGCGTTACAGGTTGCCTCCCATAAGCGCTTTTCTTTAACGCCTTTTAGCTAGGCACAAAGCATGCATCAAGTATTACCAAGTGTAGAAACATCCACAATCTTACGCTTACCTCTCTTACCTTTACTCTTATCTTTAGGAAATATCTGGTTACACATAGGTGAAGAGGCGAAATTCATAACTCCTTGGCCCATGTCTATTGTTGCTCCAAAGCGTTTCAGCAGAGATCTCCCAAGCGTAATTTGTCATGTTCCTGCACATTCAATGACACAAAATCAATAGATATGTTATCCCTAGGAGTTTTGTAAATACTCCTTCGGCTACTCCTTTCGGTATTTTAATGGTATTGTCAGCCAGTTATCGAATTTTCACTTTTGGAAAGCTCCCAAAGGTTTAAGGAATCATAAATTTCCCTAGGCATTAAACAAATTCAGACATGATATCACATCGAGCATGGAAGGTTTCACCATTAATAACAACTTTCACAGATGGAATCCATCCCGATGGTTCAAAGTTTATTGGCTCATTATCATAGTGTTCACGAATCTGATTATACCCTTCCTTTAGACCAGATATATTTGTTTCAAGAGTATTTAATCTATCATTATGCTTGTGAGAACTGAATCAATTTTACTAATTGGAGGGCTAGAGATTGTAATCAATTTTTAATAGCATTAAAAACTTGATAACCATCATGAAGGAAATCCCCTCCTACCACAGCATCTAAAGCATACCTGTAGCAAAGAACTAGACCAAAATAGAAGCTGCTGAGGAGCAGGCTTAGAGTCATTTTAGGTTCAGTTTTAGCATAGAACTCAAATATTCTAGACCAAGCATCTTTAAAACTCTCCTCACTCCCTTGCTTGAAAGTGAAAATCTCTTCTTCAGGTGATATTACTACAGGAACAGGGCTAGACATGATAACTAACAGAAAACAAAACTGAAAAAAAACTAAATGCAAGTAACTAATTTTTTTGTGTTTTTGATAATTGAAAGCAAACAGGATAAAATAAAATAAACTAAGCAAGACAAAAACAAAGTAAGAGATTGGAAGCGTGAAACTCCCCTTGCAGAAGACTGCTGTCTCCCCGGCAACGACGCCAGAAAAAAGGTTGCTTCTCGTGCAGTACACGTCCGTTGAGAGACCCCAAGAGGAAGGTATGATGCAGTTCAGCAGCAAGTTTTCCCTCAGTATGAAACCAAGGTTATCGAACCAGTAGGAGCAGCAACTCTTCTGAAGGTTGTCAACGGCGAAATATGATGCGGCGCAACACCAGGGATTCCGGCGCTGACGTGGAACCTGCACACAACACAATCAAACTATTTTGCCCCAACGAAACAGTGAGGTTGTCAATCTCACCGGCTTGCTGAAAACAAAGGATTAAACGATGGTGTGGAAAATGATGTTTACTTGCAGAGAATGAAAAAGGAACAGTTTGCAGTTTGTGGTTGTTTAATCAGTGTAAAAGAATGGACCGGGGTCCACAGTGCACTAGAGGTGTCTCTCCATAAAAGATAACTAACATGCTGGGTGAACAAATTACAGTTGGGCAATTGACAAATAGTGAGTGCATGACAATGCATATACATGGCATGATGACTACTATGATATTTAATTGGGCATTACGACATAATACATAGACCGTTATCCAACCGCGTCTATGACTAATAATCCACCGCCGAGTTTTCATCCGAGTCCCCCGTTGGTATTAAGTTGCAAGCAACGGATAATCGCATTAAGTAATGCGCGTAATGTAAACAAACACATATGCCCGTGGACATAGCATTGTTAGGTTACCCCTAGTGGCAACAGCACATCCACAATCTTAGAAGTTGCTGTCACTCTCCCAGATTACTGGAGGCATGAACCCACTATCTAGCATAAATACTCTCTCTTGGAGTTACAAGCATCTACTTGGCCAAAGCATTCACTAGTAATGGAAAGCATGCAAGATCTCAAATAACATA
Organism: Poa pratensis; assembly: GCA_947311845.1. Lineage (NCBI taxonomy): Eukaryota > Viridiplantae > Streptophyta > Magnoliopsida > Poales > Poaceae > Poa > Poa pratensis. The sequence continues at coordinate 10,835,180 of CAMZMU010000092.1, read as the reverse complement.
GGGCTTAGATTGATAATCAACTTGACATAGTATTCAATATTCATCGGATCCCAGCAAACACAGCACATAGCATTACAATAATATGATCTTGATCATGTAGGGCAGCTCGCAAGATCTAAACATGATGGCACAAATTGGAGAGACAACCATCTAGCTACTGCTATGGACCCGTAGTCCAAGGATAAACTACTCACGCATCATTCCGGAGGCAGGCATGGCGATGTAGAAGCCTCCGGCGAAGATTCCCCTCTCCGGCAGGGTGCCAGGAAGAGGTTCTGGACCCTCCCGAGCTAGGCTTGACGGTGGCGGCGTCTCTGGAAATTTTCGTGGATATTGGCTCAGGCACTTAGGGTTTTTGCATCGGGGGGAATAAGTAGGCGAAATGGCGGCGGCTGGCGACCCCCGAGGGGCCCACACCACCCCACGGCGCGGCAGAGGTGGGGCCCGCGCCCTGGTGGCGTGTGGCCTCCTGGTGGCTCTCCTCTGTTGCTCCTTTGGACCTTCTTGTGTGTTCTGGTAAAATAGGGATCCCCGTGAAATTTCGTCCAATTCCGAGAATATTTCCAGACTAGCTTTTCTAGAATACAAAAACAGCAGAAAACAGGAACTGGCACTTCGGCATCTTGTTAATAGGTTAGTCCCAAAAAATGTATAAAAGTGACATAAAGTAGATGCAAAACATGTAGCAATTGGTATAAAACAAGCATGGAACATCAAAAATTATAGATATGTTTGAGACGTATCAGTAAATATCAAACATATTTAAGTCTAACCCACTTCCTATGCAAAGGAATCTTGTAATAAAATAAATTATTGAAGCATAAAGCAACTAGCATAAGAAGATGAAACAAATGCAACTTCAAAACTTTCAACATAAAAAGAGGTGTTTTAGTGACTTGAAAACTTTTACAACCATATTTTCCTCTCTCATAATAACTTTCAGTAGCATCATGAACAAACTCAACAATATAACTATCACATAAAGCATTCTTTTCATGATCTACAAACACATAATTTTTATTTATCTCAAAAACAGTGGTGTCATCAAACCCACTTTTAACAATAGTAGTATAATTAATATCATCAAGCAATACAGGACCATCATCTAGAGCATGATCATATAAATCTAAGAAAACCTTCTCATTATCATGAATATTAGTAGTAGGCACAACAGCGGGGGAAATATTTGGTAGTTCTGCTATTTTATTTTGTTGAGTCAAGGTGTTTGTTACTTCAAATTTATCAAAAGGAGATATTTCCAAAGAATCAATACCAACATCCCCAAGCTTATGGTTTTCCATAGCATTAGCAATAACCGTGTTCAAAAAGTGCATACCAATAACATTGGTATTACCATGCAAATAAAGTTCCATAGGTTTTTTAATTTTCTCTTCAAACACTTCATGTCCTAACTAAAGATAAATTTCATAAAGCTCTCATGTTGTTTTCAGCCATAGGACAAGTTTCAAGAAGAGTATCCATTGATAACAAGTAAAGATCTAGACATAATAACAAACCGAAATAAACTAGATGTAGAAAACTATTTTTTTTGTTTTTGATAAATAAAGCAAACAAGACAAGATAAAAATAAACTAAGCAAGACAATAACAAAGTAAAGAGATTGGAAGCGTGAGACTCCCCTTGCAGAAATCCTCTTACTCCCCGGCAATGGCACTAGAAAAACTTGCTTGATGACGTGAAAGCACACGTTCGTTGGGAGACCCCAAGAGGAAGGTATGAAACAGTGCAGCAGCAAGTTTTCCCTTAGTAAGATACCAAGATTGTCAGATCCAGTAGGAGTAAAAGGCACCTCTGAAGGTTGTTGGTGGCATCGTTTACTCGATCACCAACGTGGAACCTGCACACAGCACAATCAAACTACTTTGCCCCAACGAAACAGTGAGGTTGTCAATCTCACCGGCTTGCTGTAAACAAAGGATTAAACGTATGGTGTGGAAAATAGTGTTTAATTGTAGAGAATGAAAAGGAACAATGATTGCAGTTGGTTGTATTATCAGTGTAAAGGAATGGACCGGGATCCACAGTTCACTTGTGGTGTCTCTCCATAAAAGATAACTAATATGCTGGGTAAACAAATTACAGCTGGGCAATTGATGAATAGAGAGCGCATGACAATGCATATATATGACAAGATGACTACTATGATATTCAATTGGGCATTACAACAAGATACATAGACCGTTATCCAACATCATCTATGACTAATAATCCACCTTCAGGTTGACATCCGTGTTCCCCGTTGGTATTAAGTTGCAAGCAACAGATTATTGCATTAAGTAAAGTGCATAATGTAAACAATACATTTATCCTTAGACAAAGCATTTCTGTTTTATCCCTAGTGGCAACAGGACATCCACAACCTTAGACGTTGTTGTCACTCGCCCAGATTACCGGAGGCATGAACCCACTATCTAGCATAAATACTCCCTCTTGGAGTTACAAGCATCTACTTGGCCAAAGCATCTACTAGTAACGGAAAGCATGCAAGATCATAAATAACATATAAGATAGATTGATAATCAACTTGATCATAGTACCAATATTCATCGGATCCCAGTAAACACAACATGTAGCATTACAATAAGATGAACTTGATCATGATAGGCAGCTCACAAGATCTAAACATGATAGCACAAGGAGGAGAGACAACCATCTAGCTACTGCTATGGACCCGTAGTCCAAGGATGAACTACTCACGCATCACTCCGGAGGCAGGCATGGTGATGTAGAGCCCTCCGGTGATGATTCCCCTCTCCGGCAGGGTGCCGGGAAGAGCTTAGAACCCTCCCGAACTAGGGTTGACGACGGCGGCGGCTACGGAACTTTCGTGGATGGAGGCTCGGGTATCTAGGGTTTTCTGGACGAAGGCATTATATAGGCGAAAGGGCGGCGTCTGGAGGCACCCGAGGGAGTCACGCCACCCCCCGGCGCGGCAGGAGGTGGGGTCGCGCCGGCCCCTGACGTGGCTGCCTCCTCGGTCGCCTCCATCTCTCCTTTGGACTCCATGTACGTGTCGGGAAAATAGAAGGTTCTGTCCAAGTTTCGTCCAATTCCGAGAATATTTCCAGAACAGCTTTTCTGAAATACAAAAACAGCAGAAAACAAGAACTGGCACTGTGGCATCTTGTTAATAGGCTAGTCCCAGAAAATGCATAAAAATGCTATGAAGTGTATATAAAACATGTAACAATTGGTATAATATCAACATGGAACATTAGAAATTATAGATACGTTTGAGACGTATCAAAGCCCTCAAGGTTTAATTAATGTTTTCCTTGAAAAATATTATCCTGCTAGTGTGCAATATGCTGCGTTGCAAAATATCTATAATTTCAAACAGATTGCGGAAGAATCTCTTCCCGAAGCTTGGGGGAGGTATTGCGCCCTACTCAGAGCTCGGCCTGGGCATCAAATAGCCAGGAATGAACTTCTTGATTTATTTTATAATGGACTAACTGTTGAATCTAGGACATACTTGGATAGTTGTGCTGGTTGTGTTTTCAGGAAAAGAACTCCAGAAGAAGCTGAGGAATTGTTAATTAAAATTGGTCAAAACCATGAAGACTGGACTTTAACCAAACCACTGGTTGTTCCGACGCCGAGAAAGAGGGGTGTTATTGAGCTGAGCCCTAAATATATGAAGGAACCTAAGAAATCTCTTAAAGAGAAGGGGATTAAATCTGAAGAAGTAAAGAATTTACCTCCTATTGAAGAATTATGTGAGCCTACCACTTAATTACCCTCCCATGGTAGAGGTACATTCCCTTAAAAATTTCAGTATTGGAGACATTCCTTATCAAAAGCCTCCTGATCAATGCTTAGATGAATTTGATAATTTTATTGTGAAGCAAAATCATTCTAATAAGAAAATTCAAAATCATTTGATAGAAAATTCTCGTGTTGTTAAAAATCTACATGATGTTTTGGAAAGAACTGCTAATGATGTTAGAGGACTTGTTAAACATTTTTATATGGTTCAAACTCAACTTCAGCAAATTACTAAAGTACAAAAAAATTACTTGCTGATGCCTCTAAAAATAATGACAAACATGCTTTTGGCATAGCAACTAGGAGTGGTGCTTTGACTCCAGATCCTTTGTATCCTGAGGTGCATCCTATAAGGATTGAACAAGATTCCCAATTAGATGAAAACAATGTTGCTAGTTCTTCTAAACGAAAAAGAAGAAGAAGCATAAAAATGCTAAGGATCTAATGAACCCAGTGATAAAGAGCTTGTTGAAAATCCTAATAATATATCTATTTCTGATGCTGAAACTGTGAATGATAATGAAAATGATAAAGATGATACCCCAGATAAAGTAGAAAGTGAGGAGGAGCCCGAAAAACCTCCTAAAAATAAAAGGTATAACAAGGAGGATTTTATTCCTAGGAAGCATGGTAGTGAAAGAGAACCTTGGGTGCAAAAACCTATGCCTTTTCCTAACAAGAAACATAGCTCTAAGGAAGAGGAGCACTACAATAAATTTTGTTATTGGATGAGACCTTTGTTTTTGCAAATTCCTTTAACTGATGCTATTAAACTGCCTCCTTATTCTAAGTACATGAAAGATATTGTTTCTAACAAGAGAAAAATCCCTAATGAAGAGATTTGTACTATGCTTGCTAATTATTCTTTCAATGAAAAAATTCCAAAAAAGTTTGGAGATCCAGGTATTCCTGCTATCCCTTGTTCCATCAAAAATAATTATGTGAGAACTGCTTTATGTGATCTTGGTGCAGGGTGAGTGTTATGCCATTCTCTCTTTACAAAAGGCTTTATCTAGATAAACTTATACCAACTGATATTTCTTTACAAATGGCTGATAAATCTACTGTTGTTCCCATTGGTATTTGTGAGGATGTTCCTGTTCAGGTTACTACTAATTGGCTTATTTTAACTAACTTTGTTGTGTTGCATATGCCTGAGGATGAAAGCATGTCTATTATTCTTGGGAGACCTTTTCTTAACACTACAGGGGCTATTATTGATTGCAATAAAGGGAAGGTTACTTTCAATGTCAATGATAAAGAGCATATTGTTTATTTTCCAAAGAAGGTTGACAAGATATATGGTATAAATTCAATGTTTAACTTCAAGACAATCAAGATTGGAGACATTGATTGCCCTATATATGAAAGGTATAAATAATATCAATTTATTATGGTTGGGATAATAGCTCTCAAAATAGAGGTAACATAATTGTTATGTGGATTTCAAAAAAATTATGAACTATAAAATGTTTCTGGTGGTAGGACTTGATCAACCTTGCCAACAAAAATGTTTTAGAGTGAATAAAACTATGACCACCATATCCTTCCTCTCTCCTTGTTTATTTATTTGCTCCTACAATTTTGGTTTAGAATTATTTTTATACTTCTATGAAATCATTTCCTGCTTTTTCATCATTTAGTAAACCCTAGAATCACCAATTTTTGAAAGTCGTCGAAAATATCTACAAAAATTAAATTAAAATTTGTGCTTAAAATGAGGTCCAGTGGCACTAGTGGCCGACCAAGGGGACCCACCATGGGGGCAGGCGACCCCAGGGCGGGGTACCCCCTGGCCGCGCCACCAGGCCGCCTGGGGCCCACAAGGCCCCCCAAAAGGTGACCTTCCTCCCCATCCTTTCTCTCTCCCGAAAAATCACTCCACCATTGCTCAAGCTCGTGTTCTTACTGTGGTTGCCCGAGATTTTCAATCTCCTTCCTCAGCCCATCAATCTTGCTGATATTTTGGGCTTTTGATCCGTGGTATGTGACTCCTTCGTTTATCCAAACAAAATTTTGAATGGTTTAGTATATCCTTGGTATTTGGCTACTGTAGGTGACTTGTTTAGGTAGCTTGCATGCTTGTTTTAGGATTTAATAACTAGTCTTGATGCATGTTTTAGCCTTCCTATAGTCTCTACTAGTGTTGCCCTTGACTTTTGAAGTGAAATTTCATTTTTATGATGTTGGTTAAAAATTTCAGAAAAGAAGCATGAACAAGCTCAACCTTTCAAAGGTGTTTGGAAGGAGGTCGACTACCTCTCGTGAGACTAGAGCTTCAAGCTCAAGCAATCCCATGAGACCTTCCTACAACGAAGATGTTGAGTCTCCGGAGCTCACCTTTGTAGCTCGAAATGAGACTGTGCATCCAGCTATGCACCCATGTCGTGAGTTTTTGAGTGCTGCAGGTATCTTGGAGGACTTTGATGCACTAATCTCTAATGCAGGACTAACAGATTTTGTGCAGGATGAGAGCCCGCAATATTTGATGCTCACTAATATTTTTGTTTAGAGTTTTAAATTTACAGATGATGATTATAACCCCAGAATTGATTTTATGCTTTATGACAAAGCATATGGTATGAACCTTGTAGATTTCTGCATTGCCCATGGTCTACCGTGTGAGGGGTCGACGCATAGGATGCAGGAACAGCCGGATTCACTGAAGCCTCTCCACACTGAGATTTGCTATGGAGACGTGCGACGGAATAAGATAAGTAGCATTCAGTTTCCTGCAGTAAAGTACCTTGCTTATTATATTGCTAGAGGCATACTTTGTAGAAAGAACACTAGTGCTCTTTCTAGTCCAGACTTGGCTATTATTTCTGCTGCAATCAATGGAGCTAGAACTGTTAACATTGGTACTTTAATTGCTCACCGTATTTGCACCAACGGTATTAGGGGACCAATTTATGGGGGGAAAGTTGCTTCTATTTTGAATGCTTTAAAAGGGAAAACTCATAGACTTGATGACCCTGAAATTTGTGCTACTAGACTTGATTTTAATGACCTGAAAAGACATGGATTTCTTCACAGGGATTGTAACTGGGATGAAATGTATTATCAAGTGCAGTTTTTCTCTAATGGTGTAAAGGTCCCCCTTTTAAAATAAGGTGGCAACCCCCGTGTATAGTGCTAGTCCCTGGATCGACTTGCTAGCACACACAGTTTTAAGATGAATATCATAACAAAGCGTCAAAGTCATTACACGATGATCCAGAAATAAAAGGGGTTCGATACAAGGTGCATAGCTCGGAGCTAGCTCAAACCGAAATAAACACACAGCGGAAAGCAAATTGATACAAAGAGCTCCATCTTCTTCATGCGCCACAGGCAATGCATGTTGGTTGGAGACTCGTAACCCTAACGAAACCTCACTCCTCGTCTGACGAACCTGCAACGGTGAGTTACAGCCCAAAATCACTAGGTCAGCACAATTGAATTGTGATGGCAAATGACACCTATGTGGAATATAACTGACAACCTATCATCTACATGTATATTTGGCTAGGTGGTGTTATGGCCAATTTGCACAAAGCTGATTTTATCCTATATTTGAAAAGACATTTTCTCATTTTTTGAAAACAGTTCGGTACCCCTGATAGAAATCAGTGCACCTCTTTCCCCATGTTCTCACTTCAAAATTTTATTAAAGAAATTGGCATGATGAGGTAACTCCATCAATTCCTTGTCCAGCTGCTCAAAATGTCCGTAACCGGGGACACGGCTAAGATCTTAGTTTTGTGAACTCTCGAGAGTGTGTGCACTTTCCCCACTAGACTCAATCAACCCAAACTTCCTAGGCACTCGTTTAGTGCTAAGGAAAGAAGAAGATTGAGACGAGATCTTTCAGAAGTAATGCCCCTTTCTAACGGACTCGTTCCCAGAATCCTCCAACTGTCCGCCAGGCCAGTTTCATACAACATACTTGATCTAGCCAGAGCCCATATTAGCTAGTGGCTGCACTGGAAGCTAATCTAAACATGGAGTGACTTCGAAACCTCTTTGTTCCTGGGTGGCCGTCCACAAGTGTACTACCTCAGGTGAAAACCACCACATACCATGGTCCCAAGTATAGTAGAAACTACCTTAGGTGATAACCACCATGGACATGGCCCTGAGGTGCCACTCAACTTTATACCAACCAAGCAATTTATCTATCCACCCAGGTATTTCATTAAACTTAGTAGAATGTTTATCCTTACTCAACTACTAGTAAAACTTCCATCATTTGCATAGCTAAGCAAGTCTACCAAGTTTAATGGCTGCTAAATATACGATCTAAAGGGGTGGCTACACACTATATAGGATTCATAGCATAGAGTAATATAGTACCCAAGAATTCAGCCTATCATGCATAATACTGAAAACACTAAATGCAGAATAGTAGAAATAGTAGGACTTTTATGGGGTGTCACTTGCCTTGGCCAAATGAAGAGTTGTAGTCACACTCTTCACAATACGCAACGCACTCCGCACAATCTAAAAGGAACGGATAATTCACAATCAAGCACCATCTAACACATATGCACAAACAAGGAAATATGGTATGCATGTATGAATGCAAACAACCTTGTTAAATGGACTAAGCCACTTCATTAGTTCTCTGGTTGCTACAAGATGCATGATGACATGGAATTTTTTTTAATGCATTATTATTATTTAAAAGCATTTTTGAACAATAGAGAGTTTTACAAGAAAAATGTTACTTTTGAATTTTTATTAATCAATAAAATAGTTTGATAATCTCTCTGGACAGAGGAGTTAAATCTTGTCATTTTGAAAAAGGATTCATTTCAAAAACATTTTTAAAACTCAAGTTTTGGATTTAATGGCCGAAATGGCTCTCTGCATTTTGACCCAATTTAACAGATGCAACATGCAAAACAAATGATGCCACAATAATCTACACGTTCATAGCTTTCCAACGGTATAAAGTTTGTAAAATTTGGCCTAGTAGATTAATTGTTATGATTTTTACAAGTTGCAGTATACTACCAGTCCAAAAATTCGATTTAATAAAAAAAGAAAGAAAAAAAAAGGTTGCGTTGGCCTAGATTCGAACCTGGGAACTGCTGGGCCAGAAGCGAGGCGCTAGCCACTGGGCTAAGTTGGGTTTGGTGTTAAGATGGGGAACTGAACTCTGAAGAAGACTGCGAGCGACGGTAACTGAAGAAACACAGAAAAGTTTCAGACTACGACCGTGAAGATGGCAGCGAGCTGCTGGTGATCCTCTCGCGCGAGCTCGACAGAAACGGAGGGGTCGGGCTATGGCGTTGGTACCTGCGGACATAGGAGGTTGAGTCGAGGTGGATGGCGTTGTCGGGGAAGGCGGGGGCGCTCCGGTGCGGCGGAAATCCCTCGCCGGAGTTGCAGCGGCGGACGGTGGCGTCGGGTCGAGGACGGCGTCGGCGTTTGGACGCTCCTAAAATCGCGAGAAAAGGTTAGGGAGGTGCGCGAGGACACGACGGTGACTAAGAAAGAAACGAGAAGGTGGGGCGGGGGCTGAGCTCACCGGAATCGTCCGCGGACGGCGGCGGTCTTGAGCTCCAGAAAATGGCAGCCTGGCGGCGTATCGGTGCGCGCTTGCTGGGGCAAAAAGTAGAGGGAACGAGGGGATTTAAAGGGGAGGGCTCGAGGGTGCCGTTGTGAGGCCTGGGAGAGTGGAGGTTGTTGGCGCCGGCGTCGGGTTCGTGCGCTCTGTGCGTGGACGGTTGGAGAGGAAGAAGCTGACGGGTGGGGTGGGCTGCTGCTGGGCCGCTATGCGTCGCGTGCGCGGCAGGTAAGGGCTGGGCTGGCTTGGGCTGGCCCGGTTAACACTCTTTTATTTCTTTTTGTTCTTTTCCTTTTCTCTTTTCTGTTTAAAACTTTGGTTCAAATTTAAAGTTCAAACCTGTACCAAATATTTTTAGAAGACTATTGAAAATTAGTTTTTGGAAAGGTTGTCCAAAATGTAACCTTTTGGCAGTACTAGGGCCACGAAATAATTTAGTAAAATCAAAATATTGTATGAGGCATACATAGGCCCTTTTTTTTTAATATTATTTCAATTTGGATGTTTTATTTTGAATTTATATTTGATAAATTTGTGTTTTAAAAGCAATGATGACATGATGATGATGAATGCATGCATGGTTTTAAAATTTTCAGAATTTCCAAATTTCCGGGATGTTACAGACTACCACCCTTAAAAGGAATCTCGTCCCCGAGATTCGCAGAGGCTAGCAAAAGGGATGGGTTCGGGGTATCTGGGTGGCTACCACCCTTAAAAGAAACTTTTGTGGGTTGTCTAACTCTCTTGTTTCCATTGCCGAGGTATCTCAAGTGGGTGGGCTATATCTAGTATTCAAAATGAAGAAGTGCTGAAAAATAAATGCTTGTGTACTTACTGTTCACAACATCAAGCCCACCGAATATTCTTCCACGTTGGCATGATTCACATGCCCTTTCTTGAATGGGTTAGGCTTTGCAGCTACTTCTGCCTTCTTCTCTGGGCACTCATTTGCATAATGTCCTTTATTATTGCACTTGAAACATGTCACCTGACTGGCATCCTTCTTGATCTCATGGTTGTGGCGATGCTGGCCATTGCCATGGTTGTGTCCATTATGCCCATTGTTGATGTCACCATTGTTTACCTTAAATCCTCCATTTTGGTTATGATTGTTGTTGTCCTGGCCATTTCCATTGTTGTGTGAGTTGCCATGCTTGTGAAAGGTGTGGCCACTACTTCCTTCATAGGATGGTGCCTCTTGTGTGAGGGTTCAGAATGGTACTTGCCAACACTGTGCTTCCTCTTCCTGTTTTCTTCCTTCCTTATGTTTTTGTCCAGAGTGATAGCTTGATCAGTAGGCTTGATAGTTTGGGGCGTAAGCCACTGACAGTGGTATCTTCAGCTCACCATTCAGTCCACTGAGGAATTTATCCTTCCTCTTGGCATCTGTATCAATATCGTGAGGTGCGTACCTTGACAAGGAGCAGAAATCATCCATGTACTCCTTAAGGTTCTGTTTCCTTGCCTCAGGTTTCGGAATTCATCCCTCTTCAAGTGCATTATTCCTGAGGAGATGTGAGCATTGCGAAATCCCTCCTTGAATGCCTCCCAGGTCATTCCCTCCAAAGGGTGAGTAACCTGGTATGTATCCCACCAAGTTGCTGCGGGTCCTTCAAGCAGATGGGCAGTGAATCTCACCTTCTCAGCCTCAGTACATTCACATGTCACCAGATCCTTGTGAACTGAGCGCAGCCAATCATCAGCCACTATTGGCTCGGAGGCAGAAGAGAACTTAGAGGGTCTAAGTCTCAGGAACCTAGTGAGTCTGTCAACTTGGGGTGGTGGTGGTGGTGGGTTGTTGTTGTTGTTTTGGTTGTTGTTGTTCATCATAAACTGAGTCATGAATTGCATGAACTGGGCTTGTGCAGTGATCAGCTGTTGCATTGCATCATTGTTGTTGTTCCCATTGTTCTCCTCATTGTTGTTGTTGCGGTTGTTGCGACGAGGAGGCATCTGTGGGTTTAGCATAGATGAGATAAAGACAGAGAGATTTAGGAAGAAAACTACCCATACACAGCAGATCAAGGCAATTCATCTTAACAAACAACATCTGGCAAGCAACACAATCAAACAACCTTTTTCTTTTAAAATTCAAACTATTTCTTGGATAATTTCAAATTAAACACTAAGAAGTTTTGGAAAAAAATAAGCTAATTAGTACTGCCATTCCACAAGTTGGTAGGTCAATACACATCGCAAAAACATAACTAAACGTTAAGCTATTTTTGGTGGTATTCTACTCCTTCTTGAGTGCATCGAGTTCCTCCTCTATTTCCTTGAGTTCATCAAGGTGCTTCTGGGTGTTGTGAAGTCTAAATCGAAGTCTTTCTCCAAGGTATTCGATGGCCTCCCATGCTGCACTTCTTGCGGAATCAAAGAATGACGTTTGAAGTATTGGGTTGGTGAACATGCAGCAACCTTCGGTCTTGTGGTCATCATCTTTGCTCTTGTATATATGGAGTTGCACCCACCAGTACTCTTGACCTTCATCCATGAAAGGAAATCCTTTGTATACTGCTTCTCCTTCAAATCCCAAGCTCTTCATGTTACTCTTAAGTGCTCTTGGAAACTCAGTCTCACATTTGGTCATCACTGGTCCTTTCTTGATGGATTCGATGAGGCTGGTCATCTAAAAACAAAAGCAGATACTATCAGAGGATAGATACTAGATGAGAGTATAAGAAAAGATAAAATGAGTTATTTATAAATTTTAGAAAACTGAATAAAAATAGATTTTTAATCCTATGGTCAAAACCTATTTCTATCCAAACCTAGGGTCACGAACCTACAGGCAACACAGTGCTCTGATACCATCTGTAAAGGTCCCCCTTTTAAAATAAGGTGGCAACCCCGTGTATAGTGCTAGTCCCTGGATCGACTTGCTAGCACACACAGTTTTAAGATGAATATCATAACAAAGCGTCAAAGTCATTACACGATGATCCAAATAAAAGGGTTCGATACAAGGTGCATAGCTCGAAGCTAGCTCAAACCGAAATAAACACACAGCGGAAAGCAAATTGATACAGAGAGCTCCATCTTCTTCATGCGCCACAGGCAATGCATGTTGGTTGGAGACTCGTGACCCTACCTCACTCCTCGTCTGACGAACCTGCAACGGTGAGTTACAGCCAAAATACTAGGTCAGCACAATTGATTTGTGATGGCAAATGACACCTATGTGGAATATAACTGACAACCTATCATCTACATGTATATTTGGCTAGGTGGTGTTATGGCCAATTTGCACAAAGCTGATTTTATCCTATATTTTGAAAGACATTTTCTCATTTTTTGAAAACAGTTCGGTACCACTGATAGAAATCAGTGCACCTCTTTCCCATGTTCTCCTTCAAAATTTTATTAAAGAAATTGGCATGATGAGGTAACTCCATCAATTCCTTGTCCAGCTGCTCAAAATGTCCGTAACCGGGGACACGGCTAAGATCTTAGTTTTGTGAACTCTCGAGAGTGTGTGCACTTTCCCCACTAGACTCAATCAACCCAAACTTCCTAGGCACTCGTTTAGTGCTAAGGAAAGAAGAAGATTGAGACGAGATCTTTCAGAAGTAATCCCCTTTCTAACGGACTCGTTCCCAGAATCCTCCAACTGTCCGCCAGGCCGGTTTCATACAACATACTTAATCTAGCCAGAGCCCATATTAGCTAGTGGCTGCACTGGAAGCTAATCTAAACATGGAGTGACTTCGAAACCTCTTTGTTCCTGGGTGGCCGTCCACAAGTGTACTACCTCAGGTGAAAACCACCACATACCACGGCCCCAAGTATAGTAGAAACTACCTTAGGTGATAACCACCATGGACATGGCCCTGAGGTGCCACTCAACTTTATACCAACCAAGCAATTTATCTATCCACCCAGGTATTTCATTAAACTTAGTAGAATTTTATCCTTACTCAACTACTAGTAAAACTTTCATCCATTGCATAGCTAAGCAAGTCTACCAAGTTTAATGGCTGCTATATAGGATATAAGGGTGGCTACACACTACATAGGATTTATAGCATAGCATAATATATACCCAAGAATAAACCTATCATGCATACTACTGAAAACACTAAATGCAAATAGTAGAAATAGTAGGACTTTTATGGGGTGTCACTTGCCTTGGCCAACTGAAGAGTTGTAGTCACACTCTTCACAATACGCAACGCACTCCGCACAATCTAAAAGGAACGGATAATTCACAATCAAGCACCATCTAACACATATGCACAAACAAGGAAATATGGTATGCATGTATGAATGCAAACAACCTTGTTAAATGGACTAAGCCACTTCATTAGTTCTCTGGTTGCTACAAGATGCATGATGACATGGAATTTTTTTTAATGCATTATTATTATTTAAAAGCATTTTTGAACAATAGAGAGTTTTACAAGAAAAATGTTACTTTTGAATTTTTATTAATCAATAAAATAGTTTGATAATCTCTCTGGACAGAGGAGTTAAATCTTGTCATTTTGAAAAAGGATTCATTTCAAAAACATTTTTAAAACTCAAGTTTTGGATTTAATGGCCGAAATGGCTCTCTGCATTTTGACCCAATTTAACAGATGCAACATGCAAAACAAATGATGCCACAATAATCTACACGTTCATAGCTTTCCAACGGTATAAAGTTTGTAAAATTTGGCCTAGTAGATTAATTGTTATGATTTTTACAAGTTGCAGTATACTACCTGTCCAAAAATTCGATTTAATAAAAAAAAGAAAAAAAAAAGGTTGCGTTGGCCTAGATTCGAACCTGGGAACTGCTGGGCCAGAAGCGAGGCGCTAGCCACTGGGCTAAGTTGGGTTTGGTGTTAAGATGGGGAACTGAACTCTGAAGAAGACTGCGAGCGACGGTAACTGAAGAAACATGGAAAAGTTTCAGACTACGACCGTGAAGATGGCAGCGAGCTGCTGGTGATCCTCTCATGCGAGCTCGACAGAAACGGAGGGGTCGGGCTATGGCGTTGGTACCTGCGGACAGAGGAGGTTGAGTCGAGGTGGATGGCGTGGTCGGGGAAGGCGGGGGCGCTCCGGTGCGGCGGAAATCCCTCGCCGGAGTTGCAGCGGGTGGACGGTGGCGTCGGGTCGAGGACGGCGTCGGCGTTTGGACGCTCCTAAAATCGCGAGAAAAGGTTAGGGAGGTGCGCGAGGACACGACGGTGACTAAGAAAGAAACGAGAAGGTGGGGCGGGGGCTGAGCTCACCGGAATCGTCCGCGGACGGCGGCGGTCTTGAGCTCCTGAAAATGGCAGCCTGGCGGCGTATCGGTGCGCGCTTGCTGGGGCAAACAGTAGAGGGAACGAGGGGATTTAAAGGGGAGGGCTCGAGGGTGCCGTTGCGAGGCCTGGGAGAGTGGAGGTCGTGGGCGCCGGCGTCGGGTTCGTGCGCTCTGTGCGTGGACGGTTGGAGAGGAAGAAGCTGACGGGTGGGGTGGGCTGCTGCTGGGCCGCTATGGGTCGCGTGCGCGGCAGGTAAGGGCTGGGCTGGCTTGGGCTGGCCCGGTTAACACTCTTTTTTTTTTCTTTTTGTTCTTTTCCTTTTCTCTTTTCTGTTTAAAACTTTGGTTCAAATTTAAAGTTCAAACCTGTACCAAATATTTTTAGAAGACTATTGAAAATTAGTTTTTGGAAAGGTTGTCCAAAATGTAACCTTTTGGCAGTACTAGGGCCACGAAATAATTTAGTAAAATCAAAATATTGTATGAGGCATACATAGGCCCTTTTTTTTAAATATTATTTCAATTTGGATGTTTTATTTTGAATTTATATTTGATAAATTTGTGTTTTAAAAGCAATGATGACATGATGATGATGAATGCATGCATGGTTTTAAAATTTCCAGAATTTCCAAATTTCCGGGATGTTACAAATGGTGAGCGTTATGTTCGCTTGCCAGCACCCTTTTTGTTTGATAATGTTGCCAGGCAAGGATGGCGTTTCTCGGAGGAGGAGATGGACACAATACTTGAGGAGGAAGCCCGCAACAGACCTCAGCCATAGGTGGACAGCACTGAGAACAGCGCTACAGGAGGAGGTATCTCCATGTACCACTACGGAGCAGCCCCGTCCCAGGAGGAGGCGTCTGGATGGAGCGGATGGTACCCTCGTCACTGATTGCCAACTTAGGCCAAGAGCCTAAGCTTGGGGGGAGTACGTATTCTCACCGACACATCTCTCGTGATTTCATCGTCGCTATATGTTGTTTGCATCTTTATTATATTTTTCCTTCTTTTTCATTTATGTTTAGTTCTCTGTCGTTTTATCTTTCAAAAAGACCAAAAATATTTCCTTTGTGTTGGTTCGGTTTTAATTTGTTACATCTTTTCGATCTTTTTAACTTTAGTCTCTTACATCTTTGTTGATTTTATCTACTTATCAAAAATCCAAAAAGATTTTCTTTTGTTATTTGTTTCTGTTCGCATTTTATCTTAACTCGAAAAACCCAAAAATATTTGTCGTTCCTCTTCTATTTTTGTATAGTTGTTTTAGGGTTCCTAAGACTTCCATGACTCCGTTTGGGCTTGGGTTTCAATTATATACCATTCAGCCATGCAAGTGAAAAAGCAATAATGATAATATGCGACGATTCGGACGGGGTAAGAAGGCTGGTATGAACTCATTTGTTTTCATTTTTGTAAATATACTTATCCGAATGATCATGCTTAGACTGTCATGTGTGAAACTGTGTATTTAGTGATTACTTGATAAGTTCATGTCGTCTTATGATCAGTCCCAATTTGCTAATGATTGATAATATGTCGCATATATGTTTGCTTGAATTGTTCTGTTCATAAAATAGTATGGTGCGGTGGTATCCTCTTCTGAAAATTTTACTTGGTTTGACTTGGCACATGTTTACGCATGATGATTACTAAAAGAAAAAGTTAATCAAGCCTCGGTGATGTATTTTGCCTCAGAGTATTGGTATCACTTTTATGCCTTGTTTAATACTATTTTGTCGCAAGCATGATTATGGCGGTTATTGCTCTCTTAGTTGTCGCTTCCCAGTCTATTGCTAGCCTTCACTTGTATTGAGCGAGAATGCTGCTTGTACATCCAAATCCTTAAAACCAAGTTGTTCCGAAAAGTCCACCATAAATTCCTATGTGGTATTTTCCTGCCATTCCAAGTAAATTTGTCATGTCTACCATAAACTATTCAAAATTGTTATTACTCCTTATTTGTGTCTCTGTTTACCAGCTCATGAGGAAGTAGTAGATGGTCTTTATTACACTTGTTAATCAGACTTTACTTCATACTAGCAACTTACATATGCTTATCTATAATTTTGTAAAAAGAGCTGGCAGCGGGGTGCCCAGTCCCCTTAATTTACAACTTTCATCATAAACTCTCTTCACATTTTGTTAACTGAGCATTCGGTCAAACATCTGCATGTGTAAACCAAAGAGATAGAGGAATGATCTACTTGCTGCAGAAATAACGTTCCTCATGGGAGCCACTCTTAAAAATTCTGGTTGACATGGGTAATACTGTATTGTTTGCTACCATTCGTTGACCATTAACATACACCTCTAAAAGTATATTTTTACTCTCTTTATGATTTCAAAAACTGAAAAGCTCTAGCACATGACATAATCCCTGCTTCCCTTGCGAAGGGTCAATCTTTTACTTTCATGTTGAGTCACCGTCCTTTCTTTGAGCACTTCCTAGAGAGCATAGTTGTCATTCTTAGTGTGATATGCTTGTCCCAGAATATTATTACTTGAGGTGTAATTTTGATGCTTCTATCTTTGATATCTTTACGTCTAGTCTACATTTAAACCTCGGAGGTGTTCTGGCATTTATATTTTGCTATTCCAACAAAGAGCAAGCGAGATATCATCATACCATACTTTATTATGTGCATTGCAATCCTGCTTATGAATATACTTCATGTTGTTAATCCTTAATATGTCGGTACCTTTTCATGTGTTCACATACTTATTAGTATCTTTATCTTCATGGGTTTCATCATGTAAAGTTTAAGACCATGGCTTTCGAATAAGTATGCATACATCATATGAAGCAAATGTGTTCTTAAAAGTTCTTCCTTTATCGCGTTCAGTTTGTCAACTGAATTGCTTGAGGACAAGCAATTACTAAGCTTAGGGGAGTTGATACGTCCAAAACGTATCTACTTTTCCGAACACTTTTGCTATTGTTTCTCCTCTGATTTGTATGATTTGGGTGAAACTAATACGGACTAACGCTGTTTTCAGCAGAATTGTTTTGGTGTCTCGTTTTTGTGCAGAAATTCAATATTCCCAGAAAAATACCAGAAAATTGGAAAAGTGATTTCCATACCAGAAGACTCACGGAGCCAGGAGGGCAGCCGAGGGGGTGATTTCTCTGGCCGCGCCCCTGGGCCGCCTCCCCCCTCGGCCATCGACTCGCGACGCCCTCTGGACTACTTAAAGCACTTGACCTAAAAATGTCCGACGGAACTCCTTTCGACGAAACACACACCGAGCTCCGCCGCCATCGAAAACCTAGTTCGGGGGTCTGTAGTTCCTGTTTCTGCACCCTGCCGGGACGGGGATTTGGAGGAGATCATCGCCGTCTTCATCACCATCACCTCTCCTCCAACCATCCATGATTCCCCCATCCATGTGTGAGTAATTCCCGCTGTAGGCTGTAGGGGATGGTAGGGATTGGATGAGATTGTTCATGTAATAGATGTCAGATTGTTAGGGCATGGTGCCTAGTATCCATTGTTAGTACTATCTATTGTTGTTGCAACTTGTTATGCCTAATGCTTGACACTTAGGGCCCGAGTGCCATGATTTCAGATCTAAACATGTTATTGTTTCATGAGAATAATTATTGTTTTGGATCATATCTGCAAGTTGTATACACCTGTTATTGTCTTGAACCTGAGGTCCCGGAGTGACAACAATCGGGGAAACCAAGGGGATAGTTATAACTTGAGGATCACGTGTGTTCACGGAGCTTTAATGCTTTGTTCCGGTTCTCTGTAAAAAGGAGCACCTTAATTACCAGAAGGTTCCTTTTGGCCCCGCTGCAAACGGGCTGGTAGGACAATAGATGTTGTGCAAGTTTCTCATTGCGAGCATACAACTAAATACGGAACACACGCCTACACATGATCAGTACTTGGATGCTTTTATCATTAGTTACCTGCATTGTTGATTGCGTGGATCACACGTTCGCTGGGAGACCCCAAGAGGAAGGTATGAAGCAGTGTAGCAGCAGTTTCCCTCAGTATGAAACCAAGGTTTAATCGAACCAGTAGGAGCAAGAAATCACTTCTGAAGGTTGTTGGTGGCGGCGTTTCTCGATCACCAACGTGGAATCTGCACACAACACAATCAAACTACTTTGCCCCAACGAAACAGTGAGGTTGTCAATCTCACCGGCTTGCTGAAAACAAATGATTAAACGTATGGTGTGGAAAACAGTAGTAAATTGCAGAGAATGAAAAGGAACAGTGTTTGCAGTTGGTTGTATTATCAGTGTAAAAGAATGGACCGGGGTCCACAGTTCACTAGTGGTGTCTCTCCGTAAAAGATAACTAACATGCTGGGTGAACAAATTACAGCTGGGCAATTGACAAAATATTGAGCGCATGACAATGCATATATATGACATGATGATTACTATGATATTCATGTGGGCATTACGACAAAATACATAGACCGTTATCCAACAGCATCTATGACTAATAATCCACCGCCAGGTTGTCATACCGAGTTCCCGTTGGTATTAAGTTGCAAGCAACGGATAATTGCATTAAGTAATGTGCGTAAAGTAAACAAATGCATTAGACCTAACGGCATACCCTTAAGCTAAGCATCGGTTATTTTATCCCTAGTGGCAACAGCACATCCACAATCTTAAGTTATTGTCACTCTCCCAGATTACCGGAGGCATGAACCCACTATCTAGCATAAATACTCACTCTTGGAGTTACAAGCATCTACTTGGCCAAATCATCTACTAGTAACGAAAAGCATGCAAGATCATAAATAACATATAAGATAGATTGATAATCAACTTGACATAGTATTAAATATTCATCGGATCCCAGTAAACACAACATGTAGCATTACAATAAGATGATCTTGATCATGATAGCAGCTCACAAGATCTAAACATGATAGCATAAAGTGGAGAGACAACCATCTAGCTACTGCCATGGACCCGTAGTCCAAGGATGAACTACTCACGCGTCACTCCGGAGGCAGGCATGGTGATGTAGAGCCCTCCGGTGATGATTCCCCTCTCCGGCAGGGTGCCGGGAAGAGCTTCTGAACCCTCCTGTCATGGGTTTGTCACGTCAGATGTCATGGTTGACTTCGTAGGTGTGGGATTGCGCGAGTCAATCGTCTCCGAGCTAAGGATCGCAGGGCACGAGGAAGACAATGTTTTTACCCAGGTTCCGCCCCTCAATGTGAGGTAAAGACCTACGTCCTGCCTATACTAGATTGGTATTGATATGAATATGGTGTTACAAGGGGTTGGCGATCGATGTGTCGAGTCGCCTTGTGATCTAGGGTTTGGAGCTTGAGCGCTTGTCCTGTCTAAGTCCTGCGAGCCCTCCTTATATACCCGGAGGCTCGTCAGGTTACAATGTTATTACTTGGGGACTACTCTTCGTGCCTTCCAAGTTAAGTTATCTTGGATCTTCTGGATCCTTCTTCTATCTCGTTGCGACTCTTTGCGTCGGCCCATCTTGGGCAAGCCCAATGGTGGAGCGGCCGTAAAATTATTAAGCCGCATTACACTTGTGGGCCGCGGGTTAATCCATTTATTATTCCCCCGACATTAGCCCCCGAGCTTTCGGGTGATTCGTAGAGTCGGGCGGAAGATCTTGACTTGATGATGATGATATTGTCAGCTTGCGTATGTAGAGCTTGGCGACTTGTTGATGTTGAGCTTGGCGACTCATTGATGATAAGTCGCAAGCATTGCGACTTATAGAGCCGCCGTGTTGAACACTTCTGTCTGGTCGCATTGAAGCTGCAGAGTCGCGGTAAGTTCTCCGCTGAATTTATATAAGATGTCAGCGAAGCCTTTGGTGAAAACCACCTTTGATTCTTGGATGTGAGACTGAGCTGAAATCATAAGAATAATAACTTATGAGCATCAAGATATATTAGCCAAATGTGTATAAGGTGCTGAGTCATAAACATCAAAGCAAACAATCATAGGCATAAATAAGCTGGCCAAAAGTATAATAAGCTGTCAAGTTATCATGACGAGCCATCTGAACGCATGTTGAAACATGGCGGCTCAAGGGCATATAGCCACTGACTGAATTTAAAAATTTGCGAGTCGCTAATTTGACTCGCAGATGGATATATATATTTCCATGCACTGCAAAAAATGAGACCTGCATATACACATGGTATATTAATTTATTAGAAACCACCAGATGCCGGTGGGTGGATGTGTAGCCCCCGAGGGCCGGGTTGCATGCTTGATCATGCTGCTCGGGACTCAAAAATATCTCAATTTAGACAAAAACTTAATTGTCCTAGCCCCCGGGCATCAAGCGGGCATGCTTTTGTTATCCTGCTTGATGTCATATCCTGCAATAACTTGAGCAAAAATGTTGCTTTCACGACAATAATGATATTTGGAGTAGAGCGAAATCGTTTATAAACTTCGAACTGTCAAATATTAGTTCAGCCGCTAGGAAAAAAGATAATCCCAGTCAAGACTCTAGATATAAATTAAGAAATCATCCTTAAAAATTCCACTTGATGTGGTTATAGTTAAATAAATAATGGTGGCTTCATCAGCCAATATCAGGAGATGATCATCCCAATCATAAAAAATCTGGTCGTGCCAACTCAAATTCATATGGCCGAGTTATAGGTTACTGTTAAATCAAGAGACAAAGCCCCCAAGGAAGCAATGATGATAACTTGATGATAATATGTTAGCCTTGGCGGCTGGTAATAATTATGATAAAAAGTTAGTACTCTGCGTGATAGCAAATTGTAAACTGCATGATAGCATATGGTAATCTGCATAATAGCAAATGACATTCTGCATGATAGCAAATGATATTTTCCATAATAGCAAATTGTATTTTGCATGATAGTAAATAGTTGCATGATAGCAACTGGTAAGATGCATGATAGCAAATGGTACGATGCATGATAGCATATGGTACTTGGCTCAGTATTTTCCAGATCTAATGTGTGTTCAGGGTCGAGGACGGCCATGATAGGCAGCCATGATAGGCATTCAGACTCGATCGACGCCACATGCGGGTACTTTAGCCCTTCTGAATTATCTCTACTAGCAAAATGCCCGTGCGTTGCAACGGGCGACGAATATGAAAATAGGAACAATTTAGTTGTGTAAGAAAATATTTACTTCACACAAAGATTAGTTCAGGTAAATAAATATATATGTTAGATTAAACTGTCATTAGTACAATTAAGAATAATAAGTACCTGAATTGAGCGTCCAAAATCTTCAACAATTCAGAATAATAAGCATATGAACTCAGCCTTGAAAATTCAGAATTGTTGAACACAATTTTCTCACATTCAGAACTGATGCACACAAGCTACCAGCTCTTAATCAATTCAAGTTCCCATTTAATGATCCACAAATCCAGTTATTTATTTGAGGGGACCAATCCAGTTATTTAAACTGCCGTACAATTCAGTTCTTTGATTGCAGATCATTCAGGTCAGTGTATTTATATTTGTTTGATGCTAGACTTACACCTATACCCATATCTGCTATTACCGGCACTGGAATGAGAGAGCTCCTTGACATTGTATGTTCAAAACTGATACAGTAACCATTTAGGACAGTTACGAAGGTGAACTTGTCAGGTCGAACCTCACTGCCAATCACCCAAGGAACTCCTGCATAAATGATCTAGCTTTACCAGACCTCATAGGCTCATACCGCAGTCCAACAGAACGTACGGAGTACAGTTGAAGACCATACACGCCTCCTCCATGACGCACAGCTCCGTACACAGCAAAACCACAGCTCCGTACACAGCAAAACCAGTACCGGTGCAGGCGGCCAAGAACACACCTTAACCCTAGCACATGGAGATATATTGGTACTGCATTTCACCATGGCGCACAGAGAAACATCAATCAGATTGATATTCTTCAAGATGTTCATCTTTTAAGTTCAAACCCTAAACATCAAACGAAAGGGGCTCCCCCAATTTGAACGGAGATAGAACGGTACAAAAAAGAAGTCATTTTGCGAAGATGTGTCGGAGCGAGCTCGTACCATGTCCTCGGGCGAGCGCCACTCGCTGGCGACCCACTCGAGGTGTGGCCGAACATCCGCAGCATCGAACTCCGCCACCTCCCTCGCCTCCAGGAAGCAGACCCTGACCCTCCCGTCGGCGCGGAACCAATATCGGGAAACAGATGTTGCCTGCCGATGGTGCCAAAATATACATGTTTCACTTTCAACACTGGCTAAGCATAAGCACCAACGACGAAAAAAATAGCACGCTATTTCCCGGTTAATAGCACGATATATCGTATTTGGAGAGGCTACGCTATATTTAGCCTAAAGTTGACGCTACGGCGCTATTTTCGTCTTATACGCTTGAAACCACACTAAACGTGCTAATGTTATAGCTACGCTAACAAAAAGTCTGGAAATAACGTTAGATGATGATGATGGTGGGCAATCTGGTGGTTCTTCTAGTTATTCTGAAGATGATGTCAATGATTCTGATTAAAGTTTAAAATATTTATCTTTTAGTTTATTACTTTTTCATGGTTTTAAGCCTCATATTTGTATTCGTGCCATGGATTTGGCCTTGACATTTGAATATGGTTACCTAGTTATGCATGTATTGTTTCTGGAAAAAAAATTAGTGCTGAAATCCTTAATATGTGGGCTATTTCTTACAACTTTTTCATCACGCTATTTTATATGTAACTTAGCTATATCACGCTATATCTTGTATAGCTTATGGAGGAGGGCCACGCTATTTTTTTCCTTGATAAGCACAGAGGAAAATAAAAAAGTTGAGCACGTCTATTTTTGATACATCCAATATCTATGCACCCTTATCACAACGTACACATTCAACAGGAAAAAGAAGTAAAAATACATCAAGGAGGAGAAGAGAGACCAGCTCTAAGGCGAGTAAAAAAACAAATGTCACGGTTGGACAACACATACGGAGGCAGGATTTAATAACCAAGTTAATTAATGTTGCAAATGCAACAGTCATAATGTGTAGCATTTTATTTCTAGAGCAAGTGAAGCTCAAGTACTTAAGTGTCCTAGAAAATTCAAAGGCATGAAATTTCAAAAGAAGAAGCACTTGACATACTCAAGAAAAAAGTTGCAGGAAAAATTCACACAGCTCGGATTAATATCAATCGATAACTTCCGTAGGGATGAATCAGCTTCATATGCAAACACATATCCAATCTGCCTAGGTCGCTTATAAGTTCAGGTTGCTCTAATTTTAGGGACCCAAAGTGTGATACAGAATAAGATTAAACAGTGCAAACAAAATTGCTACAGCACGTACGCCATGTCAAATTGGGCAGCCATGGCGAGAACCTGAACCTGAATGCCATGGTTAAGGTTGCAATAAAATAAATCTAACTTCATAACCTGCTAGCTAGGCATGCACATCAGCTAGCTAGCTGCAAGGAGAAATAAAGGCTAGCATCAGGAAAACATCAACCACAACTAACATCAGCTAAACATGAACCCAAATTCTACCTAGATCAGAGAACGGTCATCGCATCTCAGTTTATACCAAACACCAAGCACATAAGCCTGACCGGCCGACCGGAGGTCCGGAACCCTACAGGCCCTCTCCAACAACAATCCGCTCCAACGTATCAAACAAATGCTGGTAAATTGAGAAGCAACCAGAGGAAAGACTCGTTGATTGGTGTAGAGAGGGAGGGAGTGGCGGATTACCTGTAGGGCGTAGTTGATGCGAGGAAGAAGAGTGGTCGTCCCCGACGGCCTTGAGGCCGGGCGACATGAGCAGCGTCGGACAGAAAGCCCTTCCTGGAAGAACAACGGTGGTGTCAGACCGGAAATCATTTTGCAAGTTGAAAAACAGGGGGTAGCAAGCGAAAATTGATTCAAACGCTAGCAAGAAGAGGGGAAAAAAATCAGAACTTTGGATGCCGGGGTGGGCCTTGAGGCCGAGCAGCCTGCCTTCACATCCTGCATCAGTTCTCGTCGTCGCAGGCAGGACGCGCTCCTTCTTGCGGCGGTGGGGGGAGAATTGAGGGCGGATGTCAGTGAGCAGGAGGGATAGGCGGCGGCGGGGAGTTGGAATCTGGAAGAGAGTGGAGAATGGAGAAGAGTTGGGGAACAAGTCGTACCTCGAGATAGGCATCAAGCAGAGGGGCTGAACGCAGATGTCAGGGGAAGATCTAGGAGCTGCAGGGGTCACCGTCCTTTGGCCTACATCTGCTCAGCCCCCCAGCCGTGGCGTTGAAGGTCAAGCAGCGCGTCCTCTGCAACTCGACCGGCCATCACACCCACCGCCATCGCCCAACACGCCACGGTTCGGTGCCGGCGGCCGACCGAGGAGATGTTGTGGGAGAAGAGGGCCAAGGGCGGCCTCTCGTGGAGGCGACGATGGTGTCCATGTTGGTGTTGGCCCAGGACCCGAGCGCGGCTACCACGGAACCCGCCGAGGAGCGCGACGCCGAGCCACCACGCGCCGTCCCGGAGCGCGTCCATGGCGGCGTGCTCCGCGGGGGGCTGCGCCGGCGCCGCCGCCTGCGGGGGCTGCGGGCGTACCCGCGGCGCAGGCACGGCCTCCGGGAGCGGGCGGAGGGGGGCGTCGTAGGAGACGGCGTAGGTGCGGAGGTCGGGGTCGAAGCGCGCAACGACGGCGGGGAGGAGGCGGGCCCCGCGGTCGTCGAGGAGCATCTCTATTGGCTGGCCGAAGGGGAAGACCTCGGCGAGGGCTGGCGGATCCGGGGCCGGCGACCCTTCCGCAGACGAGCTAATTTTTTTTAACTCGAATCGTTTTTTTCACTTATTGGTGGCGTGGTGGGTAGTTTGTACCAATATGGGGAGGGTAAAATCGGAAATTGGAAAAACGTACCATGACCATCACCACCTCTAGGCATATTATATAGTAGAGATTACCGTTAAGTAGGTCCTCGCGCGGCTCAGTATTTCCTAGGAAAATGTGTGTTCAGGGTCGAGAACGGCCATGATAGGCATTCAGACTCGATTGACGCCACACCCCAGTACTTTGGCCGCATAGTGCAAAGATACTTCTGACTTAAGGCGAGTATAACCAGGATAATTTGCCACAAAGAGCGATTCCATGAGAATAAGCCGAGCTTATAAAGCTTCAAAGCCCCATGAAACCCAGAGATTAGTGAAATAAAGGCTCAGCGACTCAAATTGAGGCGAAATGACAAACCCCCGGATACCGGTGGTGCCCGATTTATTTCACAATCCTGATGTGCGACCGCACGTAGGCGGCAGTCGACTTTTGATATAAGCAGCTGCAATAGCTGTGACGATAGCTCTGAATAGTTTTGATGATAACCAACTCTGATTAGCTGCAAATGTGATACCACGGGTCACTAATTTGACCAAGGATTGATACAACGAGTCACCTGTTTAACTCAAATATTGATAAGATGATGATTCGTTAGTGACTCGCAAACTGATGTAATAATGAGCTGTATGCGACTCATAAATTATATAAAGGTAAATCACTAGGTGACTCATAAAATGATATGACAATGAGTCGGTGATGATTCATAAAGTGATATAATGATAAATCATGAAATTATATAATGGTAAGTCATGAACTGTTATAATGATAAGTCATGAAATGATATAACGAGTCACCAAATACCAATGCTTGAACATGTAATGGTAATCTTGATATGTTAAGATGCCCATTTGCAGGCTCAAATAAAATTCAATGCAAGCTGTAAATAGCTAGACTATGATAAATGCAAAGCGAGTTATAAAGAACTCTAATTTGACAAATGCATTGCGGGGTGTAAGAAACCCGACTTTGAGAAGTGGATGTAACTAAATCTCAAAAACTGATATAAATTTAAGTTTACAACCTGATATATTTTAAATCGCTAATACATTAATAAGAGGCATAATAACCTAGATATGCAGCTCCCGAGATAAACTCAAAGGTGAACTTAATCTTATTGATAAAAGCAAAAAGGCTACGAAAGTTGAGCATGATAGCGACTTATCTTGTTTTTATACTCCCGTTGCTTGATAACGGCATAAGCATGCGGTGAGATCGTGAGTCGCCGAAGCTTCATAGCTGCCTTGTTTTTATTCTCCCGTTGCTTGATAACGGCATAAGCATGCGGTGAGATCGTGAGTCGCCGAAGCTTCATAGCTGCGTATAGATAGATAAGATGGTAAATCAATAGACTACCATGTGATATGCACCGCGGCCAATTAAAATATTATATCAAGATGCTTGTAATAGAAAAGAAGGGTCAATAAGTATGAGGGTGCCGTCCGTCAAGGATTGCATGCATGCGGCTTTGTTCACGTGGTAGACCAAGTTGCTTCTCATGACTTATTGAGAATTTGAAGAGGACTTGCTGCCTATTTGCACGACGAGGTAGTCCTGGCCATCTGGGGACTTGATCTCATGACAGAAACGCTCGCACAAGCTCGCCAGTTATGCCGAAGTCTTAATGGCTTGATTTTGTTGGTGGTAACGCCGAAATCTGTGCTGACAGATTTGAAATTTTGTTTGATCCTATCAGTCGCGCGTGATGGTTGCGCTGATGTTGAGCCTTTGAGCGCTGATATGTTGCGGCGAGTCGCCGTGCTATCCGGTGTATATTTTGCTGATGAATTATTCTAGCCAAAATTTTCTTTTTCTATTCGACAACACGGTATTGGGACCCTCATGGATTGAATCTTCTGAGTGCTAGTAGCACACGGTTTACTCTTTTCCTTTTGCTTGAACATCCATTTATATTGAGTCGCCGGATTTTTCTTTCTCTTGTGCGACTCATGGCTTTTCACGCGCCTGCTTTGGCCAGACTTGATGATGCTTGTATGTTGTCTTTCGTGGGATTTGGCCCATGGGCTGCCTTTTTCTTTACGTGCGAGATCATGCAACACGATATCTTGTGCTTCACATTCCTCTTGAATCAACTTCCTTCATCTGCGTGCGGTCCGGTAGTATTTTAAGTCGCACACGGCTCCTGGAGTTGATCCGGTTAATGAGCTGGCTGTTTCCTTCCTTTTGCTCAGCTAGCACTTGATTCTCTTTTTCACCTTCCTTCACTGCTGTCTTCGATTCATGTGCAAGTGGTACTACTCCCTCCGTTCCATTTTAATTGACTCACGTATATCTACATATGGATGTATCTAGACACGTTTTAGTGTTAGTTACATCCATATTTAGATATATGTGCGTCAATTAAAATGGAACGGAGGGAGTACTAGTTTGAGCCTGGTTCTCACGTGGGATGCAGACATGCAATTATGCAGCAGCAATATTTTCCCTTCTTTTTAGTCGCGCGGTCTGGACGAGGGGTGGCGATCGGATATGGCAATCAAATCCTGATCCAACTCGAAGTGCTCCTTTTTTATTATTTCTTTCCCACTTGGTCGGGACTTGATTCGTGATCAGCTTCCTTGGTTTTTGCGTGGACTAGTAGTAGTACTTCTCAAGTTGCCATCCATCGGTGCTTCAACACAATTGGAATTTTTCGAGCGTATCCGCTCGGCTTTAATTCTTCCTTAATCACTTTCTTTAATCCACGCGGCAAAATAAGCTATTCCTTATTTGCTCCATCGGTCCTGAGCCGTATCTTGACAAGAACTGTGTCATCCCGATCTGATACTTTCCTTTGTTTTGATTCGCGAACTCCCGTTGACACGAAACTTGCTGCAGTGCCCAAGTCGCCGTTGAAGATCTAAATTGTCTCAAATTTTTTGGAGTGCTGCGCGATTGTATTCCGCAGGGTTCCACCGAAGGGATCTTCGAATTGATGTCCGAGTCGACCTCGATAATTATTTTCCCAAAGACTCGCGGACTTCCGTCAGTTTTTGATAGGGCTTTAGTGTTTGAGTCGTCCACGGAGATCCAGCTGTTGGAATCCGATGCGCTTTTAACAGATGCTGGGAAACTCGATTGCGCATCTTTCCACCGAAGGGATCGTCGAGATGAGTTCCGAGTCGCCGTCGGTGATGTCCGCAACACGGACGTTGCTGCTGTCCTGCAACCCGCGCGTGAGGGGCGTTGTCGAAGTTGAGTCCCGAATCCCGCGGTCGAATTTTTCCATGCTTTCTCCTCGAGCTTGAGCTAGATCTTTATGTAGATGTTCGACGATGAGATCCTCCGTCCCTGGCACAGATCCATCGCGGAACGTGACGCTCTTGCCCGCAGTCCCCACGGTGGGCGCCAACTGTCGTGGGTTTGTCACGTCAGATGTCATGGATGACTTCGTAGGTGTGGGATTGCGCGAGTCAATCGTCTCCGAGCTAAGGATCGCAGGGCACGAGGAAGACAATGTTTTTTACCCAGGTTCGGCCCCTCAATGTGAGGTAATGACCTACGTCCTGCCTATCCTAGATTGGTATTGATATGAATATGGTGTTACAAGGGGTTGGCGATCGATGTGTCGAGTCGCCTTGTGATCTAGGGTTTGGAGCTTGAGCGCTTGTCCTGTCTAAGTCTTGCGAGCCCTCCTTATATACCCGGAGGCTCGTCAGGTTACAATGTTATTACTTGGGACTACTCTTCGTGCCTTCCAAGTTAAGTTATCTTGGATCTTCTGAATCCTTCTTCTATCTCGTTGCGACTCTTTGCATCGGCCCATCTTCGTGCAAGCCCAATGGTGGAGCGGCCGTAAAATTATTAAGCCGCATTACACTTGTGGGTCGCGGGTTAATCCATTTATTATTCCCCCGACACCTCCCGAGCTAGGGTTGACGGCGGCGGCGTCTCTGGAACTTTTCGTGGATAATGGCTCGGGTGTTTAGGGTTTTCGCGTCGGGAAGAATAAATAGGCGAAAGGGCGGCGGCTGCGGAGCCACGAGGGCCCCACACCACCCCACGGCGCGGCAGGGGGGGCCCGCGCAGCCCCATGGTGTGGGTGCCACGTGGCGCTCCTCCATCTCCCCTCTGGACTCCGTCTTCGTGTTGGAAAAATAGGAGGTTCTGTCCAAGTTTCGTCCAATTCCGAGAACATTTCTAGACTAACTTTTCTGGAACACAAAAACAGCAGAAAACAGGAACTGACACTGTGGCATCTTGTTAATAGGTTTGTCCTAGAAAATGCATAAAAATGCTATGAAGTGTATATAAAACATGTAACAATTGGTATAATATCAACATGAAACATCAGAAATTATAGATACGTTTGAGACGTATCAATTGCCCTGCGTTATGACTATTACCTGAGCTATCTTATTCGTGCAACGCCCGTTCATCCATCCCTATGCCTATAGTATCTATAATCCTGCTGTTTATTAAAGTCACTGCTGTTGTCTCTATTTTACTGCTGTTACTATTCTGCTACTGTTTCTGATGTACTATTGTTGTTACTGATAAATCGTGCCAGGCAAGTCTACTTTCAGGTGCGGCTGATGTCGGGGGAATACTTTCTGGATTAACCCGCGGCCCAGTGCGACTTACTTTACTCGCACGGACAAAGGCCCACTTAGAAGCAAGCCCAGTATTGAACCGCCAAGGGGAAAGATCTAGAAGACGTATTCCGGAGGACGTGAAGACCAAGTAGTCTCCAAATAGGCCTCTGTGGACGTATTCCTTGTGGGGGAAGTTTCCTTTGTAACTTGGCGAGCCTCTGTGTATATAAAGAGGACTCGCGGACTTAGAGAGGGTCAAGCCCTTAAACCCTAACTCATACGGCGAGTACCAGATCGGATCGCCTCCATTGTAGCACCTCGATTATCATATCAATACCAATCTAGGGTAGGCAGGAGGTAGGTCTTTTACCTCACATTGAGTGGGCCGAACCTGGGTAAATCTGTGTTGATCTTTGTTCCTGCGATCCTAAGCTCGGAGATGCTTGACTCGCATAATCCCACACCTACGAAGTCATCCATGACACCTGACGTGACAAACCCACGACAGTTGGCGCCCACCATGGGGCCTGCGGTCAAGAGCATCACGTTCCGCGCAGGATCCATGAAGGGAGCTGAAGATCTTGTTGTTGGCCGTATCATCACGGTCAGTGGCACACCCCTCATTGACGATTCAAGCTGGGGGCCGGAAGCTGACTACCTGGAAACCGGCCACATCATCCCGTTTGGATCTGTCCATGTCTTCGTCGGCTTCATTGGCGGCGAGTCAGAAGATCCATCGCAACATGGCGACTCAGAAGAAGGAGTCACGGTAACGGTGGACCAAGAAGAAGAATCTATCAACTACGAGTCGCTACCTCTTGAAGATGAAGGAGGCCAATCTATTGAGTATGTCCTTGAGGAAAGGCTATGCGAAGGCGCTGTGGATGGCGACTCGCCCTCTGTAGAAGATCGGCACATGGAAGGGGTCTACAGGACCACAGAAGCGGACGAAGGGCTGGGCATGCCACCGGCAGCTTAGCCCCCACGCCGCCAGAAGCAGCAGAACAAGCCGCGCCCGACGCATCAGGAGTCGCGGCATCCGCTGCGGTAACGCCAGGAGTCGCAGCCTCAGGAGTCGCAAACAGAGAGACTCCACCTGGAGTTCCGCCTGCGGAATCAGGGTCAAGGGTAGCCCCCGACGCAGCAGGCACGCCGCCACAGGGAAGTGTGTTGCTCACGCCAATATCTGCGGTTAACGCGGCCGCTAGAGTGACAGAATTGGAGGCTACCAGGATCGGGCTATATGATGAAGTCCAGAGAATCGCAGATGAGAGAGCCAGGCTGGCGCGCGAGGAACAGCGCCTCCAACAGGAGCAACTGCGACTCATCGAGGAAACCAATACATTGCAAGGAGTACAGGCCACCTTGCCACATAGACGCCGTGCGAGTCGCCTGCAGCCAGGAACAGTAAATCCTATGGAGCTGTTCCAATCGCCTACCGCTGGACCAACAATCGCGGTTCCCGCGGCACCACCCAACACGATCCCATCAGTCGCCACCAACACAGTGCGCCCGGTCGCATGGTCAGGAGTCGCACAACCATCAGTCGCGGTACCCACACACGTGGCACCGTCTGCCATGGTTATGCGGTCCGTGGCACCATTAGCCGCGCCAGCGGTTCAAGCGATCGCTGTACCATCAGTTGTACCAGCGGTTCCGTCCTTCGCAGCACCCAGAGCAGCGGAAATACCTGAATCAAGGGCCATAATACAAGCTAACAATAGGGCCATCATGCCCCCGCCATTGCCGCAACCAACCTTTGTTCAGCAGTCGCCACAGCAGCCTCAAAGGTTCCACACGCCGC
The DNA here is from genome assembly GCA_947311845.1 of Poa pratensis. Classification (NCBI taxonomy): domain Eukaryota; kingdom Viridiplantae; phylum Streptophyta; class Magnoliopsida; order Poales; family Poaceae; genus Poa; species Poa pratensis. The sequence goes on along the minus strand of CAMZMU010000092.1, from coordinate 10,803,460 downwards.
AAGGACATTATGTTTGCCCAGTGGAGAATCTCTTTGCGGCTACGAACATCTTGGCCAGGTTAGCGCCAGGAGGAAACACACCAATTGACAGAGAGGCGCGGCGCGCCATTGAGATGCTGAGCACAGCAGTAATACAGCAGGCAAACATGTCCGAACACGCGGGACGGCTGCACTCCACCCCCTACAATAGCAGAGCAACGGCGGAGAGAAGCATCCACGCGGAGTCGCCGCACGTTGCGACTTCAAGTTCGGCTAGGCGACAAAGGGAAAATCAACCTGCGGCTCAAAATCAACCTCAGCAAGTTCAACCCATAGAAGTTGTGCAACCGCGCGCGGCGGCTAATCCAATAGGAAGGCCAGCTTCATCCAATCTATCGTCGCGACTCAAAGGCCCAGTCTGTTTCAGCGAAAGAATCAGGTCTGAACTGTTTCCTGCAGATTTCAAAGGACCTCGCAAGGTCGCCAACTACAACGCAAGCATGGACCCTGTTACTTGGCTCAACAATTACGAGATGAGCATGAGCATCCTAAACGCATCCGAAGAGATCTGCGCACGGTACCTAAACATGATGTTAGAAGGTGCGGCTCACATATGGCTGCAGAACTTGCCGCCAAATTCAATAAACTCTTGGGATGAAATGAAGGAAGCTTTTATCAAAAATTTCCAAGGAACATGCAAGCGACTCTGCAGTATAGAGGACCTTGAGCGTTGTGTACAGAAGGAAGGTGAGTCGAGTCGCCACTGGATGAGAAGGGTCGCAGAAATCATACATTCCTCAGATAACATACCACCCAGTTCAGCAGTCCTTGTCATGGAGAAAAATTGCAAGTTTGAGCTGCTGGTCCACAAACTAGGTCGCATGAAGGACAAAGTCAAGAGCCTAAGCGAGGTAATGGCAGCGGCCAACAAGTATGCTAGCTCGGATAAAACCAGAGACGCATCTGATGGGGAGGAAGAGGAAAATACTGGCAAGGGAAAGAAGGCCAGTAGCAAGCCTCAACAACAGCAAGCTAGCAATGCTAATGCGAGTTATAACAAGCGCAAAAATGAGGAAGGAAACTCGGGGTTAGTCGCAAATACGAACACTCGTTACAAGCAAAGCAGCGGCAGAGGAAGGAATTTTCACCCAGTTAACTTGGAAGAGGTTTTTAACCGCCCCTGCGACATCCATATAGGAAAAGATGGGAAACCACCCAACCACACAAAGGCACAGTGTTATCATTATAAAAAGTGGAAGGATGGGCAACCACTCAACACAAACAACAAGAAAGGCACAGTGTTAGGAATTTTCACCCAGTTAACTTGGAAGAGGTTTTTAACCGCCCCTGCGACATCCATATAGGAAAAGATGGGAAACCACTCAACCACACAAAGGCACAGTGTTATCATTATAAAAAGTGGAAGGATGGGCAACCACTCAACACAAACAACAATCATCAAAACAATGAGGGAAGTAACCACGGCGGAGGTAACAACAGCAACAACGCTGTCCCAAATCCGCAGCCAGATCAGCCACAGTTCCCAAAGCAGTTGGTTCAGTATCACACCATTGTGGTCAATACTTCAAGGAGGGAGCAAAAGCTGCGACGACGCAATCAGGCTGTTAACGCCATAGTACCAGCCGTACCACAGTGGCTAAAGTGGTCCGAGCAGCCAGTAGTTTGGAGCCGCGAGGATCAGCCAGGAGAAATAAATGAAGAGGGCAAACTCGCGCTGGTGGTTGCCCCTCAAGTCGCAGGATACAAGTTGAGCAAAGTGCTGATGGATGGAGGCAGCAGCATCAATATATTATACTATGAAACCTTCAAAAGAATGAACCTCCAAGAAAAGCAGCTACACCCATCAAGAACAATGTTTCACGGTGTCGTGCCAGGCATATCAGCTCAGCCATTGGGGCGAATTAACTTGGAGGTCACCTTTGGGACACAAAGCAACTTCAGAAGCGAGTATATCTGGTTCGAGGTTGTAGATTTCCAGAGCCCATATCATGCGCTGTTTGGCAGAGAAGCATTCACAAAGTTTATGGCTAGGCCGTGCTATGTGTACCTGAAGCTTAAAATGCCAGGCCCCAGGGGAGTCATCACCATTAATGGCGACAAAAGAATAGCTCACAAATGCGAAGAAGGCGACAAGGCCATGGCCAGAGCAGCTTGCATCGCAGAGAGCGCACCCATGCGCAAGTCGCAGGAGAATTTTGATGACATCGTGGAGGCCAAGAGGCACCTGCCTGACTTGCGACTTCAGATTACGGCCTCAAGGGAGGCACGGAAGTCAAGGGCTACAAGCCATTGCCAACAAGGACACATCCCAGGCATTGCGAGTTGCCATCAGCAACCGCAACAAAAAACATTAAGAATTTACATCATCAAGCTGGCCACTCAGGACTAAAAACTTCATTTCTGATCGCCACCTAGGCGCGATCGACCCATTTCTGGTCGCCACTCAGGCGCGACCGACCCAATGTAACACTTCTGGTCGCCACCAAGGCGCGACTGACCCATTTCTGGTCGCCACTCAGGCGCGACCGACCCAATGTAACACTTCTGGTCGCCACCAAGGCGCGACCGACCCATTTCTGGTCGCCACTCAGGCGCGACCGACCCAATGTAACACTTCTGGTCGCCACCAAGGCGCGACCGACCCATCTCTGGTCGCCACTCAGGCGCTACCGACCCATGTAACATCTCTGGTTGCCACCTAGGTGCAACCGACCCAAGCATCACTTCTGGTCGCCACCTAGGCGCGACCGACCCTATGTATCATATAATGATTCTGAAATAAAGCATCTCAAACTACCAATTGAGTTGTGAGTCTTTTATTTTTTAATCATTGGTTCCTTGGGGGCGCGGCAGCTTTTTAGCGCGGCCTATTCCTTGGGATCGCCAAACGAGTGGCATTTATCGTGATTATACTCAACCCTCTTGGATGCGACTTGCACTATGCGGCCAAAGTACTGGGGGTGCGGCGTCAATCGAGTTTGATCGCCTATCATGGCCGCTCTCGACCCTGAACACGCACTTTTTACCTGGGAAATACTGAGCCGCGCAAGGGCCTAAGTGAGGAAAAACCGAGACAAATCATAAGGACCAGCCTATTGGTCGAAACATGTACTGCTGAGAGTACTTACACAACCATAACATTGTCTTTGACATACATAATACTAACAATTATTACAAGCCACTAAGGGCTAAATCATCAACACATTGTTTTTTCACTTACGCCCAGATTTTGGCTTGCGCAGGAGGAACTGGCGGCTTACCAAGCTTGCCAGAAGGAGCAGTCGCAGGCTCGTCGGACGGTTTCTCCGTCGCGGGCTTGGGGGCTGCAGAGCTGGACACACCCGGTGAAGGGTTCTTTTCCTGCGGGATCACCGCACTGGATGATGGAGCGGGTAACTTCTCCCATCTGCTTCCATCTGCATTATACTTGCCCAGATAGGTCGCAAGATCTATCCCCTCCACCAGCTCAGTCGCATGGCCGCGCATGTCCTTCCAAGTCGCCGCATATTCTGAGGCCGTCAGCTCGGTGCCATCCACCTTCTTCGAGGGCCTGCCTTTGCAACCTTGGCAGCATCAAAAGAAGGATAGTATGTCTTGGCCAAAGCAAGAACATGAGCCGCACCGGTGCGAGCTGAGGACTCCTTCCAGTCCAAAAAGAACTGAGGCGCCCTAAGCAGTCTTTTCAGCAAGCCTTCAGAATCACCGGGGACTGGCTTGGTCGGCAGCAGACATTTAGACAGCGATTTCATGGCATCACAAGTCCTCCGCGTAAATTCGCGGATGTTATTCAGCTGTTCTTGAGTGGTCGCACGCTGAAGTGCAGAATCCTCACCTGCAACAAGATGTCCGCCAGTTAGCTCAGTTACATACAAAAAGAAGGTGGTCAGATACCACGATACAGCGGCAAGTCGCAACACATACCAGCCAACTCTTGGGTCATGATACAAACTTTGGCGTGGACAAGGTTATGGGCATCAGAAACTTTTGCCAACTTTTTCTCAAGATCGCCAATGGCAACAGCCTTGAGCCTTGCGTCCTCGTTGGCTTCAGCGATGGCGTCTTTCTGAGCATTGATTTGGAGGTCCAGCTGCTGGACCCTCTCTTGGAACTTTTCTTCAACCTTTTAAGCCGCAGCTCGGTGGCTTTGGCTTGTTCAGATAATTTGAAGCTTTCATCAGATAGCTCGCCCATCCTGGCTTCCCTCTTCTTCAGCTCAGCGTCACGCTGGCCAAGGAGCTCGCGCAGCCTCTCCAGTTCAGAAGGAGTCTCCCCCAACTGCTTTTCCAAGGCGAGTCTTGCGGCTGTTACGGAGCTTAGTTCCTCCTACAAAGAGTACATCAGCTAGTAAGTACATATCAACAGCTAAAGAGAAGTATCAAGTCTCCCTTTACAGTCAAAGAAGAAACTTGATCCTTGGGGGCTAGAGACAGATAAGTGGAGACAGAAGTTTACCTTGTAAGCCGCAGACAGGTCAGACAGCGCCTTGCGGAGCTCCGCGGCTTGCTTGTCATTTGAGGCAATGATGGCCTCTGACAGTTTCTCAGCGCGGCTCATGGAGGAGGAGGAAGCAACCTCAGCACGCAGAACTGGCGACCGCTGGCTATCAGCCGCTGGCGACTCAATCACGGCGCATCAGCAATTATGGAGGAAGGGTTGACCTTCTCCACGTCTTGGATCATAAGGGGATCCGTTCCGTCTCCAGAGCCACCTCTTGGGTAGCTGTGTCAAGAACAGAGGCCGTAGCCAAGTCATCAGTGGTGGCCACGCCCTCCACCATGGCGGTATGAGCCGCAGGTGATAAGCGCGGCTCAACTACGGTTTCAGAAACGACTCCAGGCTCAGTCGCGGATTTAACCGCACTTCTGCAAAAAAGCAAGGGCATTGTGTGAAGAAGAAGCACATAAACCAGAATAAAAGTGTTATAAGCGCAAAGAAAGTCACTAACTCTGGAGCCATCTTCACAGAGGCCATAAGGTCGTCACTTGACGGTGATGACAGGCCTTGGGTCCCAGAATCTACGAGCAGAAGTTTGCGTGTCAGTAGAGGAAAAAGAATAAGCAGTCAAGATGTCAAGACAGCAGAAATTACCAGAATGGGGACCCATGTCTTCTTCAGTTGAGGCGGTGGCTTTGTACACACGCCTGGCAGCGGAGGAGGTCGCGCCCGTAGCAGGCTTGCGACGCTTCGTGGCCTCAGGATTTTCCAGAGCATCAAGCTCTGGCTCCTCACGAGATAGCCTCTTGGAGGCTCTACGGGGAGTTGGTAGCCGCGGCAGCAGAACTCGCGGCTGGCACTGGACTGTCATCCTCGTCCAGTTCAGTCTCTTCACCTTCTGAGGCCGCAGTGGCGACAGAGGGAACACCAGCAATTTCGCTGCCCTCTAGAGCGGGCAGCAACTTCTTTCTTGTGGCACGCTTGGGAGCAGCAGTGCCGGCGTCGGTCGCAGGCAGCGACCAGTAATTCTCATCAGCCTGGATCAGGAAAATATAAGTCGCAGTATGCGACTCAACTACAAAGGCAAAAAGACAGGGAAGAGAAGTTACCTCAAAAGGCTTGTTGTTAACACTAAAAGGGGCAAGCCCCACCTTACCAAAGGAGATGTCTTTCTCCTCCGTCACACGGGAGATGAATTCCACCCAGTCTTCAGGCTCCCAGTCAGCGGCCTTGACACGATCAACGTCAGCAGAAGTGCCAGAGCATTCAAGGAAGGACCGTTGACGGGGACTCACTGGTTGGATACGCCACTTTGTCCAGCAAGAAAGGAGATCAAGGCCAGTAAGGCCATGACTAATCAAGGCACGGACCTTGATCAGCGACTCATTAATAAAGGACATGGAGGCATCCCGTGGTTTGGATTTCAGTGCCTCAGTGGGCACGAAGGGGTGTTAGACCAGGAGGGGAGGCGAGTTTCGCCCTCCGGTGAAGTGTCTTGGCAGTAGAAGAAAGATTTTTGCCAAGCCCTGGGTCGATTCGCCAGGGCTAGCTTGGGAAGGCAAGAGTTTCTGTGGCGTTGAAGAGAGATGGCGCCGACCTGAACGTAGGCGCCGCCTTTGGAGACAAGTTGGCTGTTGCAGGTGAAAGAGGCCAGCCACAGATCGATGTTGGGGGCTATACCAAGATAGTCCTCGCACAACACATGAAAATTGCTCACCTGGAGCATTGAGTTGGGCCCGATGTCGTGAAGACGGAGGCCTAGGCGTTGCAGCAGATTGCGGAAGAAGGGAGAACCTGGCGGCGTGAATCCACGCTCCACGTGTTCCACGAACATTACCAGTTCGTTGGGCTTGGGGCGGGCTCGATTTCATCGCCTGGCGCCCGCCAGACGCTGTCCTCCTTCGGCGGCAAGAAGCCAGCTTCGGCAAGATCCGTAAGAGTCTCCTCCGTCACCCAGGATCCTTCCCAGTTGCAGGAGATCTTGCGCTTATCGTCAGATGGCTTTGCCTTGGGCGCCATTGCGAAGAGGAGATTGGATTGGGGAACTAAGCTCGGATTGAGGAAGAAGACGGCGCGGCTAGGGATGAGGAGATTGCAAGGGCAAGTGAATAATGACCTAGGTGGCCGCAGCTTATAACTGAAGGGACCCGCAACTAACGGCACAATCTGCGCTCAACCAACGGCACAATTTGCGCCCGCAAAACGAGTAACGGTCCGCAATTAAAGGAAACAGAATATTTCCAGAAGAGGAGATGAGTCGCACAGATAAGTCACAGCTCTGAATCGCATAAGTCAGAAGATTGGTCAGAACGTTTGCAGTGCGGCTCAGTGACCATTTCAAGAGGTCAGAAGATTCTCACCGTAAAGTCCTAACCAATCTTGGGGGCTAATGTCGGGGAATACTTTCTGGATTAACCGCGTCCCAGTGCGACTTACTTTACTCGCACGGACAAAGGCCCACTTGGGAGCAAGCCCAGTATTGAACCGCCATAAGGGGAAAGATCTAGAAGACGTATCCGGAGGATGTGAAGACCAAGTAGTCTCCAAATAGGCCTCTATGGACGTATTCCGTGTGGGGGAAGTTTCCTTTGTAACTTGGCGAGCCTCTGGGTATATAAAGAGGACTCGCGGGAGTACCACATCGGATCGCCTCCATTGTAACACCTCGATTATCATATCAATACCAATCTAAGGTAGGCAGGAAGTAGGTCTTTTACCTCACATTGAGGGGCCGAACCTGGGTAAATCTGTGTTGATCTTTGTTTCTGCGATCCCAAGCTCGGAGATGCTTGACTCGCGTAATCCCACACCTACGAAGTCATCCATGACACCTGACATGACAAACCCACGACAGCTGAATTGACAACTCGGCTGCTAAGGCTTATAAATATTGTTTGGCTCCCCTTGTGTCGAATCAACAAATTTGGGTTTTACTTCCCTCGAAGACTATTGCGATCCCCTATACTTGTGGGTCATCACACTTACCAATGGACGCTTAGACGGATGACGCCGATGATGGGCCATTCTTGTCGGCCTTGGCCTTCTTGTTTCCAACAGGGCGTCCCTCCGACGCAGGTAAGGATGGGTCATCCGGCCACGGGCACCGTGCCCGCCGTTGAGATCGATACGGGTTTGCTCCCACTTCTTCTTGTTTTCAAGCTTCACAAAGCAATTCATGAACTTGAAGCTCTTGTCCTATTGTTCGCTCGATAGAACCTTAGAACTTCTTGCAACTCGTCGGCCACCATCTTGCCGCTCACTTTCTTTCTCTTGATTTGCTCAAGGTCGTCGTGGAACTTGTTGCCTTCGTCTTGGATGTTCCTCCACCTATGCGACATGACATTCCAATTGCAATCCAGTGTATCTGCGCACAATGTACCCGTTCGAGCGCTTCATGGGTATACTCAAACACTACGTTCGTAATAGGTATCGGCCAGAGGCAAGTATCGTTGAAGGATATCTCTCGGAGGAGCTGGTTGAGTATTTCATCAGCTAAATGAATGGCCACCGACCTATCGGGGTGCCTCTGTCTAGGCATGAGGGGAGGCTAGATGGAAAAGGGTTAATGAGAGATAAATCATGTTGGCCAGACTGCGGTTTATTTGAGAAAGCACATTTGTACGTATTGCAGAACCTTGCAGTCGTTACACCATATGTGGATGCTCACAAGAATCTACTTAGAATTGAGCTAGAAGGCCGAGGCTTGACAGAGAATCAGAAGGAAGCACAAGTCTTGAAACTGCACAACCAGAGATTCGCTGATTGGCTGATGACGAATTGTGTCGGAGATGATGACGAATTGTCTTGGATCACTTTCATTCAGTTCATTTGCTTTACATTATTATTTGATCAAGATTGTGTTAAAAGCATGTCACCACAAAAATTATCTTGTTATCATTTACCTACTCGAGGACGAGCAGGAATTAAGCTTGGGGATGCTGATACATCTCAAACGTATCTATAATTTTTTATTGTTCCATGCTTATTATATAACATTGCCACATGTTTTTATAATGTTTTTACATCATTTTGGCATATTTTATGGAAATAACCAATTAACAAGATGCCCAGTGCCAGTTCATGTTTGCTGCTATCTTTTTGTTTCAGAAAAGCTAGTCGGGAAATTTTCTCGGAATTGGCTGAAAATTTACATGAATTATTTTTACGAAGAAACGAAGACGAAGCCAGGAGGGGAGCTGCAGGGGGCCCCACAGCCCCCAGACGCCACCTAGGCGCGGCCTAGGGCTTGGCCGCGCCTGGGGACCTCCTGGCGCCCTCGGGCGTCTCCCCGAGTTGCCCTTTCGCCTATAAATTTTATTCCTCCCGAAAACCCTCGGTACCCGATCATATTTTCCAGAAAAGTTCCGAGGCCACCGCCGTCGCCAACCCTAGATCGGGAGGGTTCTGAAGCTCTTCCCGGCACCCTAACGGAGGGGGAGATCGTCACCGGAGGCATCTACACCACCATGCCTGCCTCCGGAGTGATGCGTGAGTAGTCCACCACGGGATTACGGGTCCATGGCAGTAGCTAGATGGTTGTCTCTTCTCCTTTGTGATCCATTGTTTAGATCTTATGGCTGCAACATGATTAAGATCATCTTTATGTAATGCTACATGTTGTGTTTGCGGGGATCCGATGAATTATGGAGTCATGACATTATTGTTCAGATTGTTTATTCATATGTTTTATTTATGATCTTGCATGCTCTCCGATGCTTGTGGATGCTTTGGCCGAAGTAATTGCTAGCATCTTAGAGAGGGTATTTATGCTAGATAGTGGGTTCATGCCTCTCTTGTCTGAGCTTGAGTTGACATAAACGATTAAGACTTGAGATGTGATGTTGCTACTCGGGATAAAACAATGGTGTTTATTGCTTTATGTTGTTTACATTGCTTACATTACGCACCATGCTTATTGCAATTATCTGTTGCTTGCACTTAATAATTTCAGGTGACAGGCTGGATAGCGATCCCGGGGTGGATTATTAGTCATAGATGCAATTGGATAACGGTCTATGTATTTTGTCGTAATGCCCATATTAGATGAAACGGTGAACTTTGTGTCATGATAGTATTGTGTTGCGCCCATTTTGTCAATTGCCTCGCTGTAATTTGTTTACCCACCATGTTTATCTTTTGGAGAGACACCACTAGTGAACTATGGACCCCGGTCCTATTTTTCCTATATTGTTTACAACCGTTCAAATAGCCTTTTTAAGTCATTTTGCTCGATGGTCATTTTTGCTCTCATATTATTTTACACCCATACGTTTAATCCTTTGTGTTCAGCAAGCCGGAGAGATTGACAAGCTCTCCAATTTCGTTGGGACAAAGTAGTTTGATCGAGTATTCGCAGGTCCACGTCAACATTCGTAAACGGCGCCGTTGACACCTTTCTAAAGCCTCTCCAAATCCTACTGGATTGATAACCTTGGTTTTGTAATCAAGGGAAAACTTGCCGCTAATTACATCAAACCTTACACTTGGGGTCTCCCAACGAACGTGCTATTCCACACCATCAGTGTGGTTTATGGTTTTCAGTTTCTCCATCTATTTTTGGGATGTGTATAGCAATTTGGCTGCAGATGTGATTTGGAGAAGCATGAAACCGCTACTCGAATCTATTACTGGCTCGAATACCGTTTTCGGCGCTTCGGAGCTGAGGAAGAAGGTGGAGCTGGAGAAGAGTGGAGTACCATAAAAGTTTAGTTTAGGGAGGCATGAGAATCATAGAATTAGCGAGGCATATGCATCTTTTGATGCTATGTAATGGTGACAATTATTGTATACGTTATGAATGGATTTGCTAGAAACTTTGTGCTTCTGTTGTGAGATTTTGAATGTCAATTGGCAACTGTATTGCTGTTGTAGGCTTATGAAGAAAACTCAATGCAAACGAGTAAAAAAAGAATCTCCGTTTCTGATGTCCCGATACATCGGCAACGGAGATTGGTTGGCAACTGTAGCCAAAATCAGGCCTCATCGGTGATGGTTTTTGGCCTCTGTTCCCGATGATGGCCTCCACATCAGCCACGGGGTGGAGACACGGACCCTTTTTCCGCTTTCGATGGGGCTTTGTCCCGTTTTCGATGTGTCGTTCTATACTAGTGGAAGGAGGGAGATCCAAACACGCCGCCTTCACGCGTTGAGAGGCCAGAAGTCAATTTGGCGAGAGACACCATACCACGGCCGTATTCCACCGTGAAGATTCGATTGCAGGTAGAGCCAAGATAAAAATTAATAGGATTAGTATTGATATACCATCGTACTGTGTTCAGATTATACCACATATGGTGGGTCTTAAGAATCACCTCAAATAATTCATCTCCAATTTATATGGACAAGGAAACTCATAGACATAATTTTCACCAGGATTTAGTCCCATACTTATCTCTTCATAGATATTTGTGTTGTACAATAAAATATCATCTACTCCACCTACCTTTATACAAGGAAGGGGGTCTCTTACAAGGCATAAACAACAGTAAATTAAAACTATACTATTAATTTTGTAAGGCAACAGAAGAGACTGAGACCTTACATGTCTAGTACAGTTAATTAAAAAGCACCTACATATATTTATCCAATAGTAACATATATTTTTCTCGTATTCTTGGTGCTGCCGTCTGATTCGTGTGAGCAGTAATCAACTGGTAATCGACCGAAACTCGAAAGCCTGGATCCCCTATAGGACCTGGAAATCTTCTTTTGTAGCTTATGGTGCTGCAGGAGGTTGGCCGCCGCCTGGGCCGCAACCATATACCGGATTACATCCGCGGCCAGTGTAAGGCTCGTTATGTACAGATGGTCCGCGAGTTGGTGGTCTTACGGGCGGTGAATTTCTTGACCCTGTGTCATGCATGGCTCGATAGTTAAAATTCTTTCCCTATTGTTGTGTCATGTAACTATGGGCCTAATCCCGTAATCCGTTAGTGGTAGTTTGAGTAAAGAAAAAAAGCGAGAGAAAGCAGGCATGCATGCATGCAAACATGTACAGTAGTAACTGAATTGAATCAAGCAAACGAGAAGACGTGTTGATGCTTGCACAAATGATATTGTACCGTACCTCCCTGAACGGACACCGCCAACAAAGTACAGATGACCACGAAAGCCAACATGAGCAGCTTAGGGTAAAACAAAGCACGCTGCTGCACCATCTCCGATCCCTCTAATGCCTCTCTCTCTCTCCACTCTCCGGCCCGGCTGTGTAACTTGTGGTGGGCTTAAGGCTTAATATACACGTACTAGTACGTACCACACGGCTCTACCAGAATCCCTTGGACGGGGCACAACTTCCATTCCATATGATCCACCCATAAAATTCAACTATGGTTAAAAAAAGCGGTGTTGACGTCCGTGGATGGGAGCATAGCTTCTATATGATCCACTCATCAAATTGACCGTTCTCGTGGTGTAAAATAGACCAGTACTGTCGCTGTTTCGAATTTTCAGTTCGCAACCGTTTCGAATTTTCATTTGTCAGTTTCCATATGCAACAAAAGATCGATAATCTCAGTCGACCCGTCCAACACGACGACGACGACGCTGATCTCTCACGAGTGCGGACTTGCTCATTCGGTTCTTGAAAATTTCCACGAGTGCGGACGGAACGACGACGAACGGTCGGATTGGCGTGTGGCACCTGGCACGAAAGGGACAAATATTGTCAGATTAGAATGATGCATGGCACTAGTAGAAAACCCCATATAGTCCCGGTTCGTTTGAGCCATTAGTCCCGGTTCCCGAACCGGACTAGCCAATCGGGACTAATGCTAGTCCCGGTTCGTGTGGCCGAACCGGGACTAATGGGGTTCCACGTGGGGGAGGAGCTTTAGTCCCGGTTCGTAATACGAACCGGGACTAATGGGGCATTTTTTTTTGAACAATTTTTAATTTTTTGAAAAAAAAAATTTAATTTTTTTTAATTTTTAATGTTTTTTTTCTTTTTAATCTTTTTTTTTAACTTTTTAACTTTTTTTAATTCTATTTTGAAATTTTCCACTTAGCCACATACTTAATCTCTAATTACACACTTAGTCATAGGTCAAAGTACTTATCCTGGTCAAACTTCCCATTCGGTCACCCATATTCAGATTGCTCCAGCCCAAGCACGCTTAACTTTTGATTTCCTTTCAAATTAGCTTCCAAATGAGAAGTTAAAACTTACTGATATTAGTATCCTATCAATCATATTAACCACTCGGTTACGATGTTACACTTTTTCATTGTTTAAATTTAAAATTTTGTTTGAATAAGTAACAATGATTATGTAATAGTATATTTTGAATAAATAACAATAAAATATATTTTACTTTATTTTTTCTTTTTACATTTAATATGGAATAATTCATATCTTTACATCCGTAAATCGAAATTTGACAAATAAAATGTCTAAATCGATTAGAAATATGAGAGGAATTCAAATATGTCATCCATATCAAGATCCACCCAACTCTTGCAAAGTTTCCCTCCGTTTCGCCCGAAGTGGAAGTTTTCACCTATAAGTCCACCAACTTACTAGAGAGAAAGTGAAGCCAGTGAAGCCGGTCACACACTGGAGAAGGATCTTGGACATGTACAACACCCAACACACTTGTATACATATGGTATGGAACCACCTAGATTTTGGTGGGTTTCAGACGCTCTGAAGCCCCGCTTCGGCGAAACCCTGGACCCGCTGGAAAAAGTCAAAATTCCCGTGTACCCCTTTGAACGGAGTCAAAAGGGGTAGGACAGTGGTCTTTTTTGATTGGTTGTGTTAGGTTAGGATATAGGAACATCCAAAACCAAGATCCACCCAACTCTTGCAAAGGTTCCCTCCGTTTTTCCCGAAGTGGGAGTTTTCAGCTATAAGTCCACCAACTTATTAGAGAGAAAGTGAAGCCGGTGAAGCCGGTCACACACCGGAGTAGGATCTTGGACATGTACAACACTCAACACACTTGTATACATATGGTATGGAACCACCTAGATTTTGGTGGGTTTCCGACGCTCCGGAGCCCCGCTTCGGCGAAACCCTAGACCCGCTGGAAAAAGTCAAATTTCCCGTGTACCCCTTTGAACAGAGTCGAAAGGGGGTAGGACAGTGGACTTTTTTGCTTGGTTGTGTTAGGTTAGGACATAGGAACATCCAAAACCAAGATCCACCCAACTCTTGCAAAGGTTCCCTCCGTTTTGCCCGAAGTGGGAGTTTTCGGCTATAAGTCCACCAACTTACTAGAGAGAATGTGAAGCCGGTGGAGCCGGTATACATATGGTATGGAACCACCTAGGTTTTTGGTGGGTTTCCGACGCTTCGGAGCCCCGCTTCGGCGAAACCCTAGACCCACTGGAAAAAGTCCCTCTGTTTCGTCCAAAGTGAGAGTTTTCAGCTGTAACACCCCGAAAATTCAGACCGAATTTTTAATTATTTTTGGGATGCCGGAAAACTTTTTCTAGTTTTAATAAGGGCTTCCTAAAATCTTTCGAGGAGATTTGACGTAGAGTTTGCTCTCTCTCTTTGAATATCGGAGGACTCCCCTACCCATTTCTAGAAGACCCGCCCAAAAATATTTCATACTCCAATCCAATATTTTTAGTTTCGAGTTAACTGTTAAATGTCGGGTCCGATCCCAAATTTATTCAGTTAACTTAGGAGTCTCGGAAAATTCTCATAATTTAGGGAGTTGCATATTTTTGCGTTTCCTACACTTCTTCCGTTGAACTCAAACTCGTTCGAGCAAGTTTTGATCTACTTTCTTTGTAAGCCAAAAACCGATGTCGGTACGCGGCTTAGCGGACACATTACCAAAACCCCATTTCTAGTTATCCAATTGAGCCCAAACTTTTTGGACACCCTCCCTGTACCAAACCTAGGCAGTGGTAAAATTTTGGGTTTTTTCTGAGATGTGCAAGGCCCCTGTCATTTCATCGAGCACCTTCGGTGCTTTTGGTTTCCTGGAAAATCTAGTTTACAAAGTTTGTGATCCTTGAGGGATTCTTGCTTGGTTGTGTTGTTCTCGTCGTTACGAACTCAGCGGTGGAAACCTTTTTCCCTTTGGAGCTCCGAGTCACCGGGAACGCGACGATGCCGCTCGCGTCGCGCTCTAGACGCACGCTTTCGCGTGACCTAAATCCGCTTAGCCCTAAACCCTGCCTAACCCTTCTGCTGCAGTGCAGCCTCATGCACCATTGTGCAACCAGCTCAGCCCTCCTATCCAGACCGAGCCAATCCCACGCCATTTATTTGTTGGAACGAGGTTGGTGCATCGGTGCACCGTCGGTGCTTCCTCTCCCTCTAGCTACAAAAGGAACCCCGAGGCCTCCTGGCCAACTTTCACCTCCTACTCTACTCCCCTCACCCCTAACTATCACCGGTGCTGCCAGAGGAGCGAGTAGAGCGGAGTTTCGAGTTCATGCTCGACCCACCATGGCCGAATCCCCTCAAGCTTGCGAGCCACTCCCGTACTCTCCCCCTGCCTCCTGGCCCTCCTCCCGGAGTCGTTCTCGTGGCGGCCGCGTTCCTGCCGTCCCCGAGCTGGCGAAGCGGCACAGCGGAGGGGCCTCTCGTTTTTCCCCTCCCACCATGGCCGAATGGCCGAAGCTCAGCCGAGCTTGCTGGCGACGCGCCCGTGGCCTCCCGGCCTTCCTGGACTCGTTTCCGAGCGCGGTGCGTCCCCACGGTCCGGGCGCCGTCGTCGGCCGGCGTCCCGACGTTCCCAGCGACCAAGCTCGGCGACCACCGTTGGCTCCCGCCAAGGCCGAGCTGGGCGAGGACCAGGGCGACGCGCCCATGGCCTTCCCCTCCGGGCCGAAGCCTTCCTTGGGCGCGTTGGGCCACGGCGTGCCCGTCCCCGCCGTCTCACTAAAACATTAACGTCGATCTGCGATGGCGCTGGTCGGAGGTAGCTCCGCCACAGTCACCCGATCGACGATAACCAACTGTGCTATCTTTTGTAGTTGATCTGCGATGGCGCTGGTCGGAGGTAGCTCCGCCACAGTCACCCGATCGATGCAACCCACTTGTGCTACCTTTTGTATTGATCTGTGATGGCGCTGGTCGGAGGTAGCTCCGCCACAGTCACCCGATCGACGCAACCCACCTGTGCTACCTTTTGTATTGATCTGTGATGGCGCTGGTCGGAGGTAGCTCCGCCACAGTCACCCGATCGACGCAACCCACTTGTGCTACCTTTTGTATTGATCTGTGATGGCGCTGGTCGGAGGTAGCTCCGCCACAGTCACCCGGTCAATACAAACAAACTGTTGCCTGAAATATTATGTTGCTAATATCTTGTTGTTTGAAGATATATTATTGTGATATTGTGGTTGTTTTGTTGGACTAATCCTCGGTTGTTTGGACTTGTGAATGATGAAACTTGATTAAATGAAACACCCCTCCAAACAACGATAGGGTCAGTCCATGGTGCCACTAATCTAAACTTTGAAAGCAGGACCATCGTCATCTCATGGAGGACCGTGACCTAGTAGGTTGTTGAGCCCCTTTTGTGCCATCCATTGGGCGCAGTCGTTTGGTTGTGCTGTCCGAGGGTAGAGGTCGACAGGCACGGGTTCGACTGTGATAGGGAGTCCGGAGCTAGGCATACCCGGTAGCGCAGGGGATGTGCCGGATTTACATGCCCGTTGTACCATGTGTATAGGGTGGTGCAGGAGAGTGTCTTAGCTAGTGGACCGTCATGTAAGTGTATTTTGCTTAGTACGACTTTGGCGTGACAACCTGAAGTGCCGGCTAAGTAAGGTGCATTTTGATAGTTGGAAATGCAACCTCTCGAGAGTGTCAGCCTAGCAAGCTAGTCTCGTTCCTGGGATATGGAACAACAGTTTAGTGTCGGTCACACTGTGTCTTTGTCGTGTCAGGTGGTTAAACTTATGTTCAGTTTGAAAGAATTAATGAACGACCTGATCTCACTAAATGAACAAATAAGATGATGCAGGGAATGTTGCCTTGAGATGTTGGTGGTTACCCGTGATATGTGATGGCGGTGTGATCGTTGGGAGCCTAGAGTTAGGCCTGAGCCAACATCAACTGTGCATGCCCAGAGTGGAAAGATGAGGCCTGTGGGCCTAGCAGTGATCACAGGTGCTGTTGTGTATTATTTGATACCAACTGGTACACTCGTTTACTCGTCACAGGTAATCTCTTTGTATGATTGCCGGTGCACGATCCAACCCCACCTGGCTTGGACTCTGTACTGGTGATACCCCCGTTGCTTGCTTATGACATGTTTCGTTGTCAATGTCATGCTACTTTTATGTCATGTATCTAGAGTACCCCTTTGCCATGTTGTAGGATTTTATTTCCAATATATATCTTGCTGTATGATTGTTGGAATGTTTGTAGTAAGTGGCGATTCTTGCTGAGTGCATACAAATGTACTCACGGGCCTTGTGTTTGTGGCCAGATTATGGCGAGGATTCATCTTCCACCTTAGCGAGGAGATGGAGCAGGAGCGTGCTAGGATCAGTAGCCCATCCAGATACCTGTTGAGTGGAGCCGCTCCAAGCCGTTGCCTTAGTCGTCTTCCGCTGCCAGTTAAACTCTGTCTTGAGCCATGCTTGGCTTGATATTTAGTCATGCCTTGATGGCCTTGTAAACCATTTGTAGCACTTCTTGTGCCTGATTGTGTAATGATTTCCATTATGTTGCACTGTCGTGACGTGCGGCCAGATATCTTGGGCTGGCGCATGGGGCGACTGCCTCTCTGGTGATATGTGCCAGGGAGGGGTGTCACAGACGTGGTATCAGAGCACCAGGCTGGCTGTAGACTACCCTAGCATGGAAAGCCCAGCCTTACTTTTGCCCGACAGCGAGCCCGATGGATTTAACCCATCTCCGCCTAACCGGCATGACTGGTGTCGGTCCACAGTAAGGTGTAGTAGGACTTGCCCTTGTGAAGCAAGCCTCACTGATTTGTGAACTCAATGCCTAAAACTAGACCGCCACATGGTGGATAAGCCATCAACCAAATGTTTGTAGCTGCGTGTATTGTTTGCCAAATCTGACCCTCTGACGATACTAATGCCAAAGTCTGGCCCCTGCATGGAACATTTTGAAATCTGTCTTCGACGGCGGCGCTCTTCGGAGCTCCGTGGTGGAGCATCCGCCTACCCCGAGCTCACGGATCTTCGGCTTCGTCAAGTTCGTCAATCCCTCACCGGATTCGGAGTGGTGGTCGATCCGGGTGTTGAAGTTCAAGATGGAGATGATGTTGCGGCGCATCGCGATGGCGTCGGCGGCGCAGGGTGCAGGTTCCCTAGAACCTTCGTCCAGTGTCTTCCCGGCCGTGGAGGGGCTGCGTCCGATCCAAGCCTTCAGAGGAGCAGCGGCGCGCCATTGGCTCGTCCTCGACGGCGACGACATCGGGATCCAGTTGGGGTTGACTGCAATTTATATTTTTGTGCTGGGTATTTCTGTAAGAACGGTGTGCTAATATCATTATCTCTTTCCCGCAAAAAAAAAGTAAGTACACTGGAAATGACTCTCATGAGAGTTAATGAAGACTTTTTTTTACTATAGATGAGCTTTTGAAATTGTAAACGAGTATAACATTTTACTTTGGAAGGACACTTGGCTTGGAAATTACACTCTTACTCACCAATTTTCTTCATTACACAACATTGTTCAGAGAAAACATGTTACAGCAGCAGCAGAGGTGTTTGGAAGTTTTTTTTTTGAAGCAAGGCAAAAGCTTTGCCTTTTATATTGATAAAGAAGGAGCAAACAGTGGAGGCCTAGGCCAAAATAAAAAGAAGATACAAAACCGGTTCAAACTTCTACTCGGCCCTCAACATGGTCCAGAACACACTGGACAGGGCAGCAGAGTGACGTAGGCCTCCTACTCAGCTGAAGGCGTGCACTCCACACCACCTGGACCAGCCAGGCCTATGAGGGCGTCGTCAACGGCGGCAAGGCTCGGTATGTTGAGCTTGAAAAGGACATTGAGCGCCTGCAAAGACGAGTCAGGCATCTGCGTCCTGAAGCTACCCACAAATTGCTTGCGAGCCTGCACCAACGGGACATCCTCTGCCATTTGGATTCCCATCTTTTTGTTCAGCACGCGAACAGTTTTATCCTTGGTCGACATCTTCGGTTTGGCGTCCAGCCGGGCACTATGGCGAATTTCCGACGTCGGCTCAACACAGGCCATAGCTGGTGTCCGAGGTGCAGGACAAGGAAGCAGGGGCACAAACGGCCTGGTGAAGAGGTCTTGGACAGAGCCCAGCAACGGGGCCGCGACGTCTCCGTCCGCGCTCACCCCTCCTCCCCCGCCAAGGGCCGGTGAGGGAGCCAGGAGATCACCCAACAATGCAGCTTCCGCGTCCTCTTCTGAATCGGCATCCCGCGACGGCTCCGAGTCATCATCCTCTTCTAAATCAGCATCCCGCGACGGCTCTGAGTCTTCATTGACGATAGTGAGCTCGACGGCGACGGCGTCCTCAGTGAAAAGCTGTGTCGGTGCCACCCCGAAGCTCAAGGATTGCTGCAGCCCAACAGGAATTGGAGTGGCGTCAATACCATCCAGCTCAGAGCCGCCCGCCGGCGATGGACAAGGTGACGTGATCTCGTGGGGATCAGTCCCGCCATTCAGCTTGATCTCCGGCAGCAGGCGCGTCGCTTCGTCAACATGCACATCCTCGTCGCCGCATAGAGAAGGTGAGAGGGCCGGGGACCTCGCCCCGCGGATAGGCAGCAGGACGTCGTTGAGCACCTCCGCCCCATAGGTGATGCCGCCAGCGCACTCGATCCTGTCGCACGCGGCCGAGGAAGAGGCGAGGAAGGGAGCGATGGCGTCGGCCACGAGCTCCTTTAGATCGACCCGAAGAGATGCCGCCAGGTCGGAGAGGATGGCGCGCATCTCGTCGGCGTGGAGGCAAGCACACGGGTGGACGAGCTGAGACTGATGAAGCGCCGCGCAGCAGGCGTGCTCCAGGGGTGGCGGAGGCGGGGGAGGCGCGGCATACCTTGACGTAGCAGGCTCGGGGACGACGGGCAGGACAGCGGTGACAGCAGCCCACGAAAAGGCTCCCGGCTCAAGAGGAGAGGAAGCAGGCTGCCGAGGAGGATGGCGAGCAGGCTCGGGGCGAGCTGGCTTGGTGGTGCGTCGGAGCGGGCAACTTCTCTCCTTGTGACCGGAGAGATTACAAGCGAGGCACCGGATAGGATCTCTGCAGGTGGAGGAGCGGTGGTGGTGAATGGGGGCGAGGCAGCGAGCACACAGCCCCTTTGTACGCCTTTTGAAGCGAAGGGCTTGCCCCCTCAGTGCGCCTTCTGGACCGTAGCATGGCCGCGTCCTGGAGAGAGTTGTGTCGTGCGGGTCTGACCACGCCGCCGTCGCTTCGGCTTGAAAACCCGGCCTGGCGTGGACGCCCTAATTTCGGGGATTGCCATCTCGTGTCGTCGTCGCCTGCAGGGGGCGCTGCGGATGGTGGGGACGCACCATGAATCCCAGCTGGACCTTAGCTGGAGGGCACAGTGGTGAAGGAGCGGATCAGAGGCACCGCGGCGCGGGAAGCAGCTGGAGACCCGGAGTGTGGCACCTCCACGCCAGACGAGCGCATTGGGGAGGTGGAGACCAGGGCGAGGGATCCCTCAATCACGCTCCGGAGGCGCGGGGCGGCCGGAACAGGCCCCGCAAGGCCTGCAGGGGACAACGTAGGAGCGGAGATGGCGGCCGCATCGGTGGAGGCCGCGCTGACCAAGGCGAAGTTCATCTGCAATGGTGAGGCCGGGAAGACCTCGCCGTCCTCAGGCCCTGTTTGTTTCTAGAGTTTTTTTGGGGATTGGTGGGGATAATCCTCTAGTAGATTGGGTGAAACCCCAAACTTCACCCAATCCCCTAGGGGATTGGGGATCCAATCCACAGGGGTAGTGTATTGGTTCCCCTAGGGGATTGAGAAAAAATGAACTAGAGTTTGAGGATTTGTGGGAAAAATGGGGATAAAACCTTTCCAATACACTAGAAACAAACGATGTTTTGAAATATGTGGGGATTTCGGGGTTTGACCGGAATACTCCCCACCAATCCAAAAAAAAAACTCTAGAAACAAACAGGGCTCAAGGAGCGCAGCAGCCGCACGCCGAGCCTTGTGGGAAAGGACCGTGGTCCACCCAATGGCCAGAGAGGAGCTCCTCGAGCCGTCGGCCTCCGATGGAGCCCGCGCCGCGAGATGGGACGTGCCATGACGCGCAGGTGGAGAGGCGTGCGTATCCTCTTGAATTCGAGAGCGTCGTTGGCGAAGGAGACAGACCGCGTCGACCTGGAAAGGGCATTGGTGGCCCTGGCGCGGCGCAGGATGCCGGCGGGCGCAACCTTCTTCAAGGCGCGAGGAGGGGAGGTTGGTG
Source organism: Poa pratensis (assembly GCA_947311845.1). Classification (NCBI taxonomy): domain Eukaryota; kingdom Viridiplantae; phylum Streptophyta; class Magnoliopsida; order Poales; family Poaceae; genus Poa; species Poa pratensis. The sequence continues at coordinate 10,782,684 of CAMZMU010000092.1, read as the reverse complement.
GTGACTTCAAAGCCGGAGGCGGGCAGCCCTGCGTGCGCCAAGCCGACATCACCGCGTTGACCTCCCCGCAGACCTCCTCCGACGGCGAATGGAGGAAAAAACCTTCGGCGACCACTTCTGATCTGAGCCTGTTGACCGTCGCGGCGGTGCCAAATCCGAGAAAGGCTGGCCTGAAATTCGGAGGGAGGGTAGCTGGGGGTGGTGGGAACTGGCAGAGGAGCGGGCTGGGAACCGTGGGTGGGCTGAACGCGGTGGCCGGCGCCGGCAGGGAGCCGGGGCGGGTGGAGCGCCGTCCACGAGAGCTAACGGTCATATCCCAAATAAGTGATCGAAACGCCCAATATGGAAAAGCTTGAACTTCCAATGAAGTTAGGACATGACTACGCAACAGGTGCCCTAAATTTAGCCAATCTGTACGCACTCCTCCAAGAATTGACAAAACTCAATTAGTCATCCCGTGACGAGGGGTTAACTCATCAATTCCCATGGTTAAGGACCTAGGGTTGAGATTACGAGGGAGATAACGTGGTAGAGCTGGTAGTTTCGTCGGCTGACAAGCAAAAGGAAGGATTTACCCAGGTTCAGGCCTCCGGAGAGTAACACCCTACTTCCTGCTTGTCTGGTATTGATCTGAGAGTATATATGCGAGCTACAATGGAGTCCCGGCGAGATGTCGATCTCGCTAGGGTTTTGGTGGTTCAAGTGTTGCGTGTCCTGGATCGGTGGCCCTCCCAGCCTTTATATAGTGGGCTGGGTTTCGGGAGTTCGCAACCGACTCAGATTACATGTAAGGAAAGTCTAAACCGACTATGCCTATGCCTAATCTTGGAGGATACTCCATCTTCTTGGGCCTTCCGTCATGGGCTTCATGTATGCTCTTGATAGTTGGGCCTTAGTCGATACGTGCACAAGGTACCCTCATGGTAGGGTACCCGAGAGGTATATCCCCGTCAGTAGCCCCCGAGTACTTGTCTGAATCGAAGAATCGGGCATGGACTCATTCATTAGTGCACGTCACATTCTTTTGTACTTGTGTTTATAATTGGAATTCCTGTATGAATAGCACATGCTGGCTATGTCGAGTATTTCATCAACTTCGGTTTTTGCTTATGACAATCAAGGGATAATAGCTTAGTAGGCCTGGTACACTCGACGGATCGGGACCGGTTAACCACACATTCGGGCAAAACCTTACTAGCTTTCAATTAGACTCGAGTCCCCGGACTCGAATCTGGAACAGACTGGTCAGACTCGACTCAGGCCGCGGAGGTCTTACTGAATCGTTCTGCAGTATAACTTTGAGATTACCCAACGCGTCCGTCGGGATTTTTCATCATGTCTGCTGACACGGAAAATTTTAAGGATTAACGTTGCTGGAACAGTCCTTAGCCCAGCTCGAAAGTTTGGCGGGTCTTACCTTTACACTATGCATGCAGCATCCGAGGTATTTGCGGCGGACGCAACTCAGGAATTTATCGAGTATGATTTTGTATTTAAATTTTGCTTATCTGATGAGTCGAGTCTTTTGTCGACTGATTCTTTGTCATTATTCTATCGGGTGCGCGACAGCGCTCCCGATGGGAGTAGCCCCGAGATTGTGCTTTATTGCTTGCAATGGAGGATAATCTCAAATCTGTTTATCCCGTACATTGTTAGTCGAAGAATTTTTTGATACGCTCCTGATGGGAGTAGTATGTTTCAGTCGAAGAAACTATCGACTGCCTTCATGTCTTGTGCCACCCAGTGAAGGACTGGCCTTCGTCGTAAATGTTTAACGACTCGACTGTTCTATCAGGTATGAGACTTGGCTTGATGTCAGCAATGACGCATGCCTCGACTGCGATTTCTGACAAGCGATGGCGTGCTTGGTATGACTGATGAGACACGACACGCTTGTGGGCCCGTTATGCAGTGCTGACCGAGGACGGTGCCGTTTGGACTGGATTTGACCGCTCTGTCGCGATTTTCACGGAGACGTGATGATGACTCCTAGATTCCCGTGCGTAGTGGACGGAGTGGCCGTCGACGGTTGCTCTCCGTTCTTGCCACGTGTACGGCAGGATTCCCCGCGGAGCGCACGATCGTGGATTAACGGTTATGATTGGTTTTTGATTTGTGGTAAATAGTAAGGGCGCTGCTGGCAGAATTTTTTACTTGCCAATTGCCTCCAGCGCCTCCCCTGTTCCATCTTCTTCCTCGCACGCCTCCTCCATTGTTCCTGCGCCCAAGCTCTCTGCGCTCCACCAATCCATTGAGGATGACGAAGCCTACCACCCGGAAGTGTAGGAGCGCTGCCAATGCCTCGGCGGACAGCGCCGCTGGTGGGGCCGCCGCCAGCGGTTTGAAGAAGGAGAAGGTGCCTGGACCAAATCTACGGTGAGCAAGCAGATGCTCACCGGCCTGCGGAACGACGGGCTGATCCTGGCGGACCCGACGCAGGTTCGCATCCCCGGCGCCGAGGTAATCCCGCGCCCAGGCCCTAATGAAAGGGTCTGTTTTGTAGATTTCGTGAACAGGGGATTCTCCTTCCCTGTTCACGATTTTCTTCGTGCGCTGATGCACGTCTATGGGGTGCAACTGCACAATTTCACCCCCAACGGGCTTTTGCACGTTGCTTGCTTCTTTGTGCTGTGCGAGTGCTTCTTGGGCGTTGCGCCCCACTTTGGGTTGTTTTGCCGGATTTTCAATGTCAAGCGCCAGCACATCATCAAGGGCCCTGGCGGTTTTGGAGTGCAAACTCGACCTGATGTCGAGTACTTCAAGATTTAGTTTGTTGAGTCTGTGCAAGGATGGCGCCAGAAGTGGTTCTACATCAAGGATGTGACCACAGGCAACCAATCGTTCGGGTTGCCTCCCTTTAATGCAGACGCCATGGTAGCGAAGAGGCCGTCCTGGATTGCGCCTCCGACCGGAGCCGAAGCTGAAGAAGCTGACATGCTTTTGAAGAAGGTTTTGAAGCTGCAGACCAATGCTGGCAAGGAGGTGACTGGCATTCATTTGCTGGCCACCTTTATCGAAAAGCGAGTGCAGCCTCTCCGAGCCCGGGTGCACGCCATGTGGGCATACACCGGGGCGTCTGATCCAACCCGCTCACTCGCAGAGGAGCTATCCGCGAGTGAGGTGAAGAAGTTGGTGAGGACGCTTACCATACTGACTGACGACGAACCGTGCGAGACGAAGTCGCTAGTCGCACCTTATGAAGCCAGCAACCCTCTACCGGAGGTAACACTCGTCACCATTTTGTTGATTGCTATGTTACGCATGTATATGCTTATTTCTGTTGCTATGTCCATGTGTAGGGACACAGAATGTGCGAGTCAATGCCTCCATTGCCAGGGAGTTGCCCAGTGCCGAATAATGAGCCACTCGAGGCTGGCTCGGATGATGAGGTGACCTCACTCGCCACCGCCCATACTCCAGAAGCTGATGAAGGCGACGCTGAGACGCAGACCAATGATGGTCAGCAAAAGCAGTTGCGCGAGGAGGAGGACACGGCGGACTCTGAGGAGAAGGAGGGGAACGCGACGGAGTCGACCATGGCCCCTCTTGAAGTTCCTCCAATCCGCTCTCTTCCTCCGCGCCCGACAAAAAGGTCGCGTCCGAGCGTAGGCGTGCTCGAACCTGGTCGGATGGTCGACCTCACCGAAGAGTAAGTTTTCTGTGTGCTACCAATTTTGACTGATGAAATTTGCCGAGTCGGATACTTAGTATGTATGACACAGTGTATCATCCGAGGAGGACCTGCCGCCACCACCTACGGTAGAGAAGAGCAGCGCGGCGTCGACGGCGCGTAGCCAGCCGCAAGAAACACAGCCAGCCACTGCGACTGCGGCTGCCGCGGACACGCCCGTGCCGCCAGAACCTGAAGTTGCAGCTGGCAAAGACGAGGCGACGGCGACAGTTGCTCCTGCTTCGACTTCCGCCTCCGCAGAACATGTAAGTTTGCGATTTTGTGTTGCAGTTGAACCACTATCGGGTATTAGAGTCGCGCATAAATTTGATGAATCTGTTCTGAACTTGCTTCTGCTGTGTTGAAGGCATTTATGCAAGAGCTACTGAAGGCTGGCGCCCAGTACGTGCACATGGAGACGGAGGTCGCCACCCTGCAGCAGCAACTCGAAGCTGCCAAGAGTGAGTGTCTTTTTGTGGGATTACAACTTTTTCGAGTTGAATCCTTTTGCGGTTTTATTGACTATGTTTTTTGCTATGTGCGTGCAGAGTCAGCGGCTGATGCGGTAGAGAAGATGAGCCACGCCTGTCGCTGAGTGGCTGAAAAATGCTGAAGATAGGGAAGGCCTGGCGATTGGTCGACTCACTGCCTGCAGCACCGCTTTGACTGGTACGCAACCTTGCTTTTGCATTGGCTGGTACTTTTTCGTAGAAGATTGCTGAACCTTTCGTTGTATGTTTTCCTAGATGTGATGGTTGGCCCTACCGCACCTGGCAAGCAGAGCGTGGGCGCCTCGCTTGAAGAGAGTGTGAGCATCACGGAAGCCGCCAGTGGGAGAGCAGGAGAGATGCTGTCGAAGGCAGCGAGTGCGCTAGCCGCCCTTCACAACAGCTTCTTTCCAGATGACGAGTTGCCATCGACATTTGCAAAGTTGGTGGAGCTATTCAAGCCAGAAGGGACTACCGTCGCCGATTTCAGTCGCGAGCAAATGGTAAGTGGTGCCCAGACTACATTTCTCATGTTGCTCGCGCACGGAGTCGATGCAGATTTTGACACGGTGACGACGAAGTTCCCGAGAGGTCCTGGCGGCAAAACCGTCGGGTTAGGTACGTGGATGGAGGCCGCCAAAAAGTATGCTCAACAGCTTGTAAGAACTGTTGAAGACAGGGCCGCCAAGGTCCAGGCCAGGAAAGCCTCCTCCAAAAAGTCGATGGCCACCGAGTGATTCTTCAGTCGACTAGTTGTGTCGAATTAGGGCTAGGTCGGAGTCCATGTCATAGTTTTGTGACAGCCGAACCTTATATGTTATGATCTGTAATGATACCTTATGATCACGCGAGTATGCGTGCTCTTTTGCTATACTTTCTATGGATGTCATCATTTATGCCTTTTGCTTTTTCACCTGAAATGCTATGTGTTGTACCTCGCCTGAATTATATGCTCTGTTTTCTCATTTCTGACATGAGATTTGTGTGATGCTTGGAACAGCCACGAGAACCCGCTACTTCGGTTGGTTCCTCGCAGCCTCAGACTGCCACCCGATCACAGGCTCAGGTGGCAAATGATGCCAAGGTAATGGAATATATGAAAACTCGATGCGTGAGACTGGAGCAAGAGCTAAAGAGTGCTCAGCGCGAGCTGAATACTTTGAGAATGAGACCAGCTCCGGCCACAAAATGAGAGGATTATGTGCTTGGTGAGATGGACCTTGTAAACAGGCAACTCGAGTGTGAGTACCATCTTTACTCTGATTATGGATTGTTTGGCTGCTCTTTTGTCGGTTGACTCGATTTGTTCTGTTTGCAGGTTTCGTCTCTGACTTCCAAGCAGAACAAACTCGTGTTGAAGAGCGTTTGGATAATGCTACTGACAACCCGACAACTGGGCGTCAGCATTTTTGGCTTGATAGGTTCCGAGCGCGCACACTCGCTACTTTGAAGGATCGAGCTTGGCGAAGCGCTCATCTACTCGAGTTATGCAGGGCGGCTTTGATTCGCATCAACCAGACCCTTTTTCCAACAGGACCACAACCACAAGGAATCCATGCCTTGCTCGACCTGTTCCGTCATGCAGGCCCCATCCGGGAGCTGCTTACCCAGAAGCTTGTGGTTGGAGTCGACGTCCCAACTTGGTGTTGCCGCCACCCGCCATTGGAGCGACTCCGTCTCAGGAGGACCTTGATGGCACCGTTCTATCTGCGAGAATGCTGATCGAGCGGACCCACGACCAATTCCTTGGTCCTGCGCTACCCATCAAGGATGAGCCTGAGGACTAGAGGTTCTTTGTGTATAAACTTGTAGAGGGGGCAGCCCCCGAGTGTGAATTTTCCACTTGTATATAATATGAATTGTTTACGTTATATTTTCGCAGCTCCCGAGTCTATCGAGTGGGGTTTATGAGACTGTTTCGAGTGTGAACTAATAATTGCGCAGCCCCCGAGTGTTAGAGTGGGGCTGTGAATTTTTTGTGATGTCTAAAATTCGACTTTTGCTTTGAGACTCAGCCCCGAGCGTGTGGGTGTGGCTGTGAAGTTTTTGTGTATGCTGAAGTTTATCCAACTTTGCTTTGAGACTTAGACCCTGATTGATGACGTGATCACACGTTCCTTGGGAGACCCCAAGAGGAAGGTATGAAGCAGTGTAGCAGCAGTTTTTCTCAGTATGAAACCAAGGTTTAATCGACCAGTAGGAACAAGAAATCACTTCTGAAGGTTGTTGGTGGCGCCGTTTACTCGATCACCAACGTTGAATCTGCACACAACACAATCAAACTACTTTGCCCCAACGAAACAGTGAGGTTGTCAATCTCACCGGCTTGCTGAAAACAAAGGATTAAACGTATGGTGTGGAAAACAGTAGTAAATTGCAGAGAATGAAAAGGAACAATGTTTGCAGTTGGTTGTATTATCAGTGTAAAAGAATGGACCGGGGTCCACAGTTCACTAGTGGTGTCTCTCCATAAAAGATAACTAACATGCTGGGTGAACAAATTACAGCTGGGCAATTGACAAAATATTGAGCGCATGACAATGCATATATATGACATGATGATTACTATGATATTCATGTGGGCATTACGACAAAATACATAGACCGTTATCCAACAGCGTCTATGACTAATAATCCACCCAGGTTGTCATCCGAGTTCCCCGTTGGTATTAAGTTGCAAGCAACGGATAATTGCATTAAGTAATGTGCGTAATGTAAACAAATGCATTAGACCTAACGGCGCACCCTTAAGCTAAGCATCGGTTATTTTATCCCTAGTGGCAACAGCACATCCACAATCTTAGAAGTTATTGTCACTCTCCCAGATTACCGGAGGCATGAACCCACTATCTAGCATAAATACTCACTCTTGGAGTTACAAGCATCTACTTGGCCAAAGCATCTACTAGTAACGGAAAGCATGCAAGATCATAAATAACATATAAGATAGATTGATAATCAACTTGACATAGTATTCAATATTCATCGGATCCCAGCAAACACAACATGTAGCATTACAATAAGATGATCTTGATCATGATAGGCAGCTCACAAGATCTAAACATGATAGCATAAAGTGGAGAGACAACCATCTAGCTACTGCTATGGACCCGTAGTCCAAGGATGAACTACTCACGCATCACTCCGGAGGCAGGCATGGTGATGTAGAGCCCTCCGGTGATGATTCCCCTCTCCGGCAGGGTGCCGGGAAGAGCTTCTGAACCCTCCCGAGCTAGGGTTGACGGCGGCGGCGTCTCTGGAACTTTTCGTGGATAATGGCTCGGGTATTTAGGGTTTTCGCGTCGGGAGAATAAATAGGCGAAAGGGCGGCGGCTGGAGACGCCCGTGGGGCCCACACCACCCCACGGCGCGGCAGGGGGGCCCGCGCGGCCCCATGGTGTGGCTGCCTCGTGGCTCCCCTCCGTCTCTCCTTTGGACTCCGTGTACGTGTTGGAAAAATAGGAGGTTCTGTCCAAGTTTCGTCCAATTCCGAGAATATTTCCAGACTAGCTTTTCTGGAATACAAAAACAGCAGAAAACAGGAACTGGCACTGTGGCATCTTGTTAATAGGTTAGTCCCAGAAAATGCATAAAAATGCTATGAAGTGTATATAAAACATGTAACAATTGGTATAATATCAACATGGAACATCAGAAATTATAGATACGTTTGAGACGTATCAAGCATCCCCAAGCTTAGTTCTACTCGTCCTCGAGTAGGTAAAACGATAAAAACAAAATAATTTCTGAGGTGACATGCTACAATCATAATCTTGATCAAATAGTATTGTAAAGCACATGTTATGAATGAAGTGATCCAGGTCAATGGTCTATAGTTTGCTAGCAAGTAGATAATGAGCAAACAACTGAATCATATAAGCAAAAACTTTTCATGAATAGTACTTTCGAGACAAGCATCAAAGAGTTTTGCATAAGAGTTAACTCATAAAGCAATAGATTCTAAGTAAAAGGTATTTAACCAACACAAAGGAAGATTTAAGCTTCAGCAATTGCTTTCAACTTTCAACATATATATCTCATGGATATTTGTCAACACAAAGCAATATAATAAGTGCAATATACAAGCATATAAAAATTGTTGCACCAAAGTTGACACTAGTGTTTGCTTCTAAGATAGAAAGAAGTAGGAAAACTGACTCAACATAAAAGTAAAAGAAAGGCCCTTCGCAGAGGGAAGCAGGGATTAAATCATGTGCTAGAGCTTTTTAAGTTTTTGAAATCATATAGAGAGTAAAAATAAGTTTTGAGAGGTGTTTGTTAATTGTCAACGAATCAGAAAATGGAAAGTACAATATGACCCCTGCCAACCAGACTTTTAAGAGCGGCTCCCATGAAGGACGTTATTTCTACCAGCAAGGCAGATCATCCCTCTTTCTCTTTTGTTTACACATGCAGATATTTCACTGTTTGTCATTGCTTGACTGATAAATCAGGGCAAAAATGTGAAGAGAATTAAGCGGTTAAAGTTGTAATTAATTGGGACTGGGCACCCCATTTGCCAGCTCTTTTTGCAAAATTAATGGATAAGCGGATGTATATGCCGCTAGTCCGGTGGTAAAGTCTGTTTGACAGTTGACATAAAGACATCCACCCCGTCCTCATGAGCTTGGTAAACATTGACACAAAATAGGAGTAATAATTTTTGAATAGTTTAAAGGTAGCACATGAAAAATTTACTTGGAATGGCAAGGAAATACCACATATAGGTAGTTATGGTGGACACAGATGGCATGGATTTTGGCTCAAGGTTTTGGATGCACGAGAAGCATTCCCTCTCAGTACAGAGTTTAGGCTAGCAAGGTTATTTGAAGCAAACACAGGATATCAACCGACACAGCAAGACTTATATGAAAACATATTGCAAGCATTATAAGACTCTACACTGTCTTCCTTGTTAACCAAACCCTTTTACTAGAAAATATCTAGACCTTAGAGATACCAATCATGCAAACCAAATTTCAACGAGCTTTACGGTAGTTCTTCATTAATAGGTTTTAACTACATGATACAAAAGCTTAAACATGAACTACTTGATAACTCAAAACAATTGACAAGTATCAAATTATCCAATACAGTGATCTACAAGAATATGTAAGCTTTTTCCATTATACCATCTACCACATGCAACATTTTCTGTTCCAACCAAACACCAATCAATTTATTTCAACATAAACTCTCCAAACAATTATAAGTGAAGCAAGAGAGTACTTTCTTTAAAAGAACTAACAGCTCTGAATAAGAGATGCATGCAAAACAGGAGCTAAAAGCATAGCTAGATAAGAATACTCAACAAGTATAAGTGAAGAATAGGAGTATTCATATGAAAAAGCGGAGCGTGTCTCTCTCCCAATCAAGAATGCTAGGGTCCAATCAAGTTGACCATAAGAAAAATAAAATACTGAAAATAAAAGCACACAGACGCTCCAAGTAAAGCACATATGATGTGAAAGAATTAAAATATAGTTTCACTAGAGATGACCTGATAAGTTGCTGATGAAGAAGGGGATGCCTTGGGCATCCCCAAGCTTAGACGCTTGAGTCTTCTTGAAATATGCTGGGGTGATCCATGGGAGCATCCCCAAGCTTAAGCTCTTCACTCTTCTTGATCACATTATATCATCCTTCTCTCTTGACCCTTGAAAACTTCCGCCACACCAAACTCAGAGTAATTCTCATTAGAGGGTTAGTGCACAATCAAAAACTCACATGTTCTATAAGGACACAAACATGACCGTTACTTTTAACATTAACTACTGCCACTGATGTTATGTGAAGCTCTTCACCCTAAAAAAGAATTCCACTCAACACTAGTAAAAGAGAGAATGCGAAAAATAAAAGACAGAATCTGTCTAAACAGAACAGTCCGTAAAGACGAATTTTTTCGAGGCACTTACGTTGCTCAGATCGAAAAACTTTAAACTAACGAAAGATGCGTACATATCTGAGGATCACGCACAAAAATTTGCAGATTTAAATAATTTTTCTGTGATTTTACAGAAGTAAAACGGTGAACAGCAGAAATCTGTTCCTGCGCAGAAATCCAAATCTAGCATCATCTTCCTATTAGAGGCTCCACTTGGCACAACAATGCGATAAATAAAGATACAAAGGAATTGTTACAGAAGTAAACAACTCCTTGACTCAAAAAAGAAAAATTGCAGAAATAAAAAATGGGTTGTCTCCCATAAGCGCTTTTCTTTAACGCCTTTTAGCTAGGCTAAAGATTTTAATGATGCTCACATAAGGATAAGAGTTGAAACATAAAAGAGAGCATCAAGAAGCATATATAAAACATGTTTAAATCTAACACTCTTCCTATGCATAGGACCTTGTAAGAAAACAAGTCAATGAAAACAAAGTGACTAGCATAGGAAGGCAAAAAAGTGCAACTTCAAAACTTTCAACATAAAGAGAGGAGACTTAATATTATTGAGATATATGAAACCGTGTCTCCCTCTCTCATAATGACCAGTAGGTCTTAAAGAAACCATCATATAAAAGCAACACAAGAGAAAGCTCAAAACTTTCATCACAAAGAGAGGAAATTTAATAACATGAAGATTTCTATAACCATATTTTCCTCTCTCAAAATAATTTTCAGTAGCATCATGAATAGACTCAACAATGTATCCATCACATAAAGCATTCTTATCATGATCCACATGCATAAAAGTATCATTACTCTCCACATAAGCATAATCAATTTCATTAGTAAAAGTGGGAGTAAAACTAGCACATCCATCATTATAATCATCATAAATTGGAGGCATAGAATAATCATCATGAATTTTATCCTCAATAGTAGATGGACTTAAAAGATCATTTTCATCAAAACCGACCTCCCCAAGCTTAAAGTCTTCCATAGCATTAGCAATAATGGTGTTCAAAGAATTCATAGTAATAACATTGCTACCATCATTCACATAAAGTTCCATAGGTTTTTAATTTTCTCTTCAAACACATCATGACCTAACTCAAGATAAATTTCATAGAGCTCTCTCATTTTGTTTTCAGCCATAGGACTAGTTTCAAAGAAAGTAACCATTGATAGCAAGTAAAGAACTAGACATAATAACAAACCGAAATAAACTAGATGCAGAAATTCAATTTTTTTGTGTTTTTGATAATTAAAAGCAAACAAGATAAAATAAAAGTAAACTAAGCAAGACAATAACAAAGTAAAGAGATTGGAAGCGTGAGACTCCCCTTGCAGAAATCCTCTTGCTCCTCGGCAACGGCGCCAGAAAAATCTTGATTGATGACGTGATCACACGTTCGTTGGGAGACCCCAAGAGGAAGGTATGAAGCAGTGTAGCAGCAGTTTCCCTCAGTATGAAACCAAGGTTTAATCGACCAGTAGGAACAAGAAATCACTTCTGAAGGTTGGTGGTGGTGCCGTTTACTCGATCACCAACGTGGAATCTACACACAACACAATCAAACTACTTTGCCCCAACGAAACAGTGAGGTTGTCAATCTCACCGGCTTGCTGAAAACAAAGGATTAAACGTATGGTGTGGAAAACAGTAGTAAATTGCAGAGAATGAAAAGGAACAATGTTTGCAGTTGGTTGTATTATCAGTGTAAAAGAATGGATCGGGGTCCACAGTTCACTAGTGGTGTCTCTCCATAAAAGATAACTAACATGCTGGGTGAACAAATTACAGCTGGGCAATTGACAAAATATTGAGCGCATGACAATGCATATATATGACATGATGATTACTATGATATTCATGTGGGCATTACGACAAAATACATAGACCGTTATCCAACAGCGTCTATGACTAATAATCCACCTTCAGGTTGTCATCCGAGTTCCCCGTTGGTATTAAGTTGCAAGCAACGGATAATCGCATTAAGTAATGTGCGTAATGTAAACAAATGCATTAGACCTAACGGCGCACCCTTAAGCTAAGCATCGGTTATTTTATCCCTAGTGGCAACAGCACATCCACAATCTTAGAAGTTATTGTCACTCTCCAGATTACCGGAGGCATGAACCCACAATCTAGCATAAATACTCACTCTTGGAGTTACAATCATCTACTTGGCCAAAACATCTAATAGTAACGGAAAGCATGCAAGATCATAAATAACATATAAGATAGATTGATAATCAACTTGACATAGTATTCAATATTCATCGGATCCCAGCAAACACAACATGTAGCATTACAATAAGATGATCTTGATCATGATAGGCAGCTCACAAGATCTAAACATGATAGCATAAAGTGGAGAGACAACCATCTAGCTACTGCTATGGACCCGTAGTCCAAGGATGAACTACTCACGCATCACTCCGGAGGCAGGCATGGTGATGTAGAGCCCTCCGGTGATGATTCCCCTCTCCGACAGAGTGCCGGGAAGAGCTTCTGAACCCTCCGAGCTAGGGTTGACGGCGGCGGCGTCTCTGGAACTTTTCGTGCATAATTGTCGTGGGTTTGTCACGTCAGATGTCATGGATGACTTCGTAGGTGTGGGATTGCGCGAGTCAAACGTCTCCGAGCTTAAGATCGCAGGGCACGAAGAAGACAATGTTTTTTACCCAGGTTCGGCCCCTCAATGTGAGGTAAAGACCTACGTCCTGCCTATCCTAGATTGGTATTGATATGAATATGGTGTTACAAGGGTTTGGCGATCGATGTGTCGAGTCGCCTATCTCTAGATGTATGAGAGCTTAGAGCTTTAGGTCCCGGGAGTCCACCTTATAAAGACGGTGCCTCGCGGGTTACAAGGAAACTTGCGTGTTAAGGAAAGATAAGCCGGAGTCCTACTTGGCGACTAAGTAATATAATTTCGTGTCTTCCAAATTATGTCTCCTCGGTCTTCTAGATACTTCTTCTTTCATTATGATCTTGGGTTGGCCCATATTTGTGTAAGCCCAATAGTGGTGCGACTGTGAATGAGTCGCGCTTCGCTTGAATAAGTCGCGGGATAATTATTCCCCTGACATTAGCCCCAAGCTTCCGGGTGATTCGTAAAATCAGGCGGAAGATTATGTCTTGATGATGATCTTGCGGGCTTGCGTATGTAGTTCTTGCCGACTTGTCGATGTTGAGCTTGGCGATTCGCTGATGATGAGTCGCGTGCGTAGAGGCTTATTGAGCCGCCAATGTAAAGCGATGAGTCGCTGATATAGTATCGCAGGCATTCGAGGCCGGCGAAATCTTGTTGAAGCTTCTGAGGTAAATATGGAGGCGATGAAGCCTTTGGTGAAAACCACCTTATCCTGTTGGTGTAAGACTGAGCTGAAATCATAAGAATAATAACTTATGAATGTCAAGATATATCAGCCAAATGTGTATAAGGTGCTGAATCATAGACATCAAAGCAGAAAAGCCATAAGCATAAATGAGCTGGCTAAAAGTATAATAATTTGTCAAGTTATCATGACAAAGTCATCTGAGCGCATATTGAGTCATGGCGGCTCAAGGGTATATAGCCATAGCCTGTATTGAAAGATTTCCGAGTCGCTGATTTGACTCACAAATGGATATATATTCTCATGTGCTGCAAAAAATGAAATCTGCATATAATCATGGTATATGAGTATAATGAAGACCGCCAAATATGGTGGATGTGTAGCCCCCGAGGGCCGGGTTGCATGCTTGATCATGCTGCTCGGGACTCAAAAATATCTCAAGTTAAACAGAAACTTAATTGTCCTAGCCCTAGGCATTAAGCAGGCATGCTTTTGTCATCCTGCTTGATGTCATATCCTGCAATAACTTGAGCAAAAAATGTTGCTTTCAAGATAATAATGATATTTGGAGTAGAGCGAAATTGCTTATAAACTCCGAACTGTGAAGTATTAGTTGAGCCGCTAGGAAAAAAGATAATCCCATTCAAGACTCTAGATATAAATTAAGGAATCATCCTTAAAAATTCCACTTGATGTGGCTGAAAATAAATAAATAATGGTGGCTTTATCAGCCGATATCAGGAATGATCATCCCAAACATAAAAAATCTGGTCATGCCAGTTCAAACTCATATGGCCGAGTTATAGGTTCCTGTTAAATCAAAAGGCAAAGCCCCAAGGAAGCAAATGATGATAACTTGATCATAATATGTTAGACTTGGCGGCTGGTAATAATTATGATAAAAAGTTAGTACTCTGCGTGATAGCAAATTGTAACCTGCATGATAGCATATGGTACTCTGCATAATAGCAAATAATATTCTCACTAGTACAGAAAAGCTATTCTGTGGCGCACCATTTTGCAATTCTGTGGCGCATGGGTGGTGCGCCACAGAATAGTCGCCACTAAATAAGCTATTATGTGGCGCACCGCCCATGCGCCACAGAATAGTGGCTATTCTGTGGCGCACCGAGGCTCGGTGCGCCACAGAATAACTATTCTGTGGCGCATGGTTACACGGGTGCGCCACAGAATAGGGTGCGCCACAGAATAGTCCTGGGTGCGCCACAGAATTACTGCGCAGTACTGTACCCGTATATTCATACAAATACCAGTATAATACCAGAATACATGTATATTTCATATTTACACAGATATAACAGAAACAGAGATATATTTTCACAGATATATCAAAACAAACACATTACTAATATATGTCATCACAAGTTGATACAAAAGTGCGGAAGTTTTACACAATTGTTGAGATATACAAAAGTTCATCGAATCGTTGCCCACGTTACAAAATGAAGTGTTCACCGCCTACACTAGGATCGAATAGATTACATCTCGGCGTTGACGGTGAGCAATAGCGGGAACACGACGATCTCATGTAGCCTTCTTCGCGAGCGCTACGAGCGGAGCGGCGCCGGGAACGGTTTGCCGAGAGGCCCTTGAGTTTGTATTCCTGCATATCACAAGTTTCACTGACGCCATCTCTGCGTCACATAGTGTCACAACATTTTAATCATCGGCATTCTAGAAATGAATTAGCTAAGGTCAACTAACAATCATGCCTCATACTTAACTGGTATCAACTTACAAAAATCATGCCTCATATTTTATATCAACTTACCACAAAAAGATCAAATAGAGAAAAACCCGTATGATGGATCCTTCTTCCTGATCCGCTCCGGAAACGGATAAATGCCGTCTTTCGTCATCCACGTCCTCCTGTCATTCTGCTTATCTAGGCGTTCTTCGATCTCCCACTTAGACAACGCTGAAAATCGGTTGGGATATATATTTGATTAATGCATGATATAACTAGAGTATGATTTATTCATCTAATATAGAAAAGAAAGAAGCAAGGTTTCTACCTCTGGCGTTGTGTAAGGACCCCCCTGCTGTCTTGACATCTTCCAGGATGATTTTCGATAACTGTAACTGGATGCGATGGAAGTCTGCTCTAAGGTCATCATCAGTGAGATCCTCATCATATTTGGCCCATTCTTGGAGACGATATGGCAAATTCGTTATCACTGCATCCCGGACATACGATTTCATGTGTAAGAGGACGTAGAAGGCATCCACGTTGCGAGACTTTTGCTTGAGGCAATGAAACCCGTCCCATGGTAAAACTTGTGTGTGTTGTCAATTATACGTTTCGCTTTCTTCTCGAAGGAACCTCCGTTTTTGGCGTAGCCCTCGAGAGCCTCATCGAGAACACCCTTAATTCTAGTGTAGTCTTTCGGCGTAGTCCCTGAGTCTAAATATGTGGCAGTTGACCACTTCGGGTGCACGGCGATGAGTACTGAGTACTTGTCACTGCTCAACACAATTGAAACGGAATATTGGAAAGGATCAACAAACAGAAGAAATCTATAAGAAAGCATAAGATACGACAGCGGCGACTAGATGCGGACTTACTTAAAAAAGAAAGGCACAAGAAGGCTGGTCTTCGTGCTCATGTTCAGCATGATTCTCTGGAGGTACTCCGTGGCCTTAGCCCGTGTCGGTGATCCTTCCTCCAGCTGGCTGTCCCGCATGTAGTAGGGATCCACTACCTTGACGTACGGGGTTTGTTCTCTCCTGATCATCATCGCCTGGCTGAGCGCGTATAGGCGGACCAAGTTATAGTCCAGCCGTTTAAAGTGAAACAAGTTGAAGACGTCCTCGCACGATATGAAGAACAGATCCGCTGGAGATTCATCAACGAAGTCAACAAGTCCCTTGGCACCTTGACAGTGAACACCGGGTAGTTCGGATTCTCGTCTTTAAGAAGGTTGTCCTCTAGCTTCAAGATAGCAAGTTGCAAAGGGGCCATGCATCCATCTGCGAGGTGGAGCAGCTCCGAAGGCAGTATCGGTTGACCAGCTTCATGCAACCGGGACGACAAGTCACCCGCACGGGGTGGTATCATGGGTCACTCCGGACATACCCCGGTGTGCTAAGTTTCGTCTTCGGAGCTGGCTTACTCCTCTTCCTGTGCTTCTTCTTCTTCTCTGCTGTATCTGGTGTATCTTCCGGAGGCAGTATTGGGTACTGTCTGGAGCCGAAGCTGATCACTGGGGCAGGCCCTTTTTTCCCTCCTTCAGTCCAATCCCTGACAGACTCACATATGGTTGTAAAGAGCGACGTGAGCGTATTTGTCACCGCCGCTGAGATGAAACTCGGAATCATAATATTTTGCTCCATCGGTTCCTCGCCCCTTGTTCCAGAAACCCCAGCCTCGTCATTGTCGGCCATGTTTGCACTGCATTAAAAAGAGGCAAAAAGTTAGTATAACAAATTTAAGATAAAAAAATCACCTAACTAATAAGTACTAAGATACCCCGGCCCATGCACTAGTCGCAATACCCCATATGTCCTATTTTTAGCAAAGTCATGCCAAATTTCACGAAAAAATCCGGCATGACCTTTGCTAAAAAAGGGACATATGGAGTACCCGAAATTGCCGGAACGGAAGTTAATCGACGTTCCGGCAATCTCAAGGGCCTCTCGGGGTACCTGCAAGCATTTCCAACAAAAAAAAAACACATCTACGGCCGGCACCTCCGGCCGGCATCTCAACGACACGATGGTCGGAGCACAAGCACAATACCCCATATGTCCTATTTTTAGCAAAGTCATGCCAAATTTCACGAAAAAATCCGGCATGACCTTTGCTAAAAAAGGGACATATGGAGTACCCGAAATTGCCGGAACGGAAGTTAATCGACGTTCCGGCAATCTCAAGGGTCTCGGGGTACCTGCAAACATTTCACAAATCATGTTGGCCGGCATCCCGGCCAACAACATCACACCAACACATCCACATGTCCGGCCGGCATCTCCGGCCGGCAACAAACACAATATATCACACACATGAATACACGACAATCGCAGCACAAACACAATCACAAGAACATCTCCGTAAAATATAGGAGGAGGCACCACCTTGAGCAGCGGGAAGCACCACGGCGGGTACCTACACACATACACAACACATAAGCATGTCAGTAGTCACGATATTACTTAGCAATTGCAGAGAAGAAAATAAAATTAATCTAGTGACCTAGCAACTAACCTAGCTACTGCCACTAACCTAGCTACTGTCAAAAATACACTTTAGCAATTTTTTCATCAAGCACCAAACAGAAAGTATAAATGCATCTCGAAAGTAATAGCAAGCACCTAACCTAGCAGCTAACAGCACTAACCTAACAGTAAGTAAAAATGCATCTCCAAATTTAACACTTAGCAATTTTTTCATCAATTTCCTAAGAACTAACAGCAAGTAAAATTAACACTTAGCAATTTTTTAACACTTAACAAGTAAAATTAACAAATTTCTGAAAGCAATCAACAAGTAAAATTAACCTAATTTTAACACCTAGCAACTAGCAGCAAGTAATTAACAGCAAGCAATTGAGGGGAAGGTGTGGATGCAGGTGTGGATGGGAGGGAGGAGGAAGAAGAGGAGCAGCACACACCGGGGAGGGGAGATGGAGTCCGAGGGAGGCGGCGTCGAGGCGGCGGCGCGGTGTGCGGCGTCGAGGAGGGCGTGCTGGCGTGGGCGTCGAGGCGGCGGCGCGGTGTGCGGCGTCGAGGAGGGCGGGCTGGTGTGGGCGTGAGGGGGGCCGCGCGCGGAGGAGGAAGAAGAGGCGGCGGCGCTAGGGCTGGGGCGCGGGGCGGTGTAGTCGCGTGAGGCGGCGGCGCTAGGGCTGGGGCGCGGGGCTGGGGCGCGGAGGAGGAAGAAGAGGCGGGGCGGCGGCGCTAGGGCTGGGGCGCGGGGCTGGGGCGCGGAGGAGGAAGAAGAGGCGGGGCGGCGGCGCTAGGGCTGGGGCGCGGAGGAGGAAGAAGAGGCGGGGCGCTGGGTGGAGGAAGAAGAGGCGGGGCGCACGGCAGAATATGCCTAAGTGTACCTTATTCTGTGGCGCATCCACCTAGCGGTGCGCCACAGAATTATCTTATTCTGTGGCGCACCCGATAAGGGTGCGCCACAGAATAGTTGGTTTTTTTATTTAAATTTTCTGTTTTTACACACATGTTAATAAAAAAACAGTTAATAGTTGGTTTTTTTATTTAAATTTTCTGTTTTTACACACATGTTAATAAAAAACAGTTAATACAAATATTGAAACTGTGCCATATATATCAAATTACATAGACCATATGCTTGTCTCTCATACAAAACAAATTATATATAATACACAAAAAAGTTTTCGATCTTCGTCCCGGCCGGTTCCAAACTAGCATTTCTTCTTTCCCTTCTTGGCGGTTGAATAGCTTAGGCCGGTCACCTTGAGACTTCTTCGCGTGAACGGACAACCTTTGGTAGGTAGGGAGGTCTTCCTTTTTTCTTTAGAATTAGTAGTAGGCATGTCGAAGTAGTTGTCGAATTCCTCCTCGATCTTCGGATCGCCGTCCAGGTCCTCCTCATTGGCGTCTCCTTCCATTCCGATGATGCTCCTCTTGCCCCTCCTCACGACAACACGGTTAGGCTTTGACGGGTCGGTAATGAAGAAGCATTGATCGACTTGGCTAGCGAGTACCCATGGCTCATTTTTCGCGGAGGCTTTCTTCGAGTTGGCTTCGGGTATAACCATGGTGGTGAAATACCGGCCTTCTTTTTCGACGTTCTTGGCCCATCTCACACGGAACATTGGCACCGACTCTCCACAGTAGTTGAGGTCCCATATCTCCTCTATCCTTCCGAAGTATCTTTGTTTGACGGTAGCCTCGTCATCGGCGTAGGATAGCATAGTTACTCCTGAGTTTTGATATTCGCTACTCCTGTCCTTTTCCTCGGTGCAGAATCTGTAAGCATTGATGTCGTACGTCTGATAGGTCTTCACGTTCTGCGCGGGGCCCTGTGATATGGAGAATATGAGTTTTTCATCTTCCGTACTTGGCTTTCTGACCCGTGATTCGGACAGTTGTTTTTCCCTGAACCAACGCGTGAAGCTGGAGTTGTGCTCTCTGGTTACGTCTCCGTTCTTCCTCGGCCGGCCCAGGTCGATGTAGTTCTTCTCGATTATGCTTCTGTGCTCTTCCACCCAAGGTTCGATCAATTCTAAGTGTTGTAGCGCGACCCGGTGAGCCCTATCGAAGTCGACGTGTCGACCATCAATCAAGACAGGGAGTGAGCGGTAGCCCTCACGGTGACCAAAACCAGCGAGCCTGCCGACGTGCGGCCTGGTGGCCAGACCAACATCCTCGTTCTCGGTGCTTAGATAACTCTGGCAGAAGGTGATGCACTCTTTGGTCAGAAAGCCCTTGGCCATGCTTGCGTCTGGACGGGCCCTGTTGCGAACGAATCCTTTGATGACACCGTTCTGCCTTTCGAACGGCATCATGTAGTGCAGGAACGTCGGACCGAGCTTCAGTATGTCATCAACGACGTGGAGAAGGAGATGCACGCAGATGTCAAAGAACGCGGGCGGGAAGTAAATCTCGAGCTCGCATAGTATCCCCACGATCTCATCCTGTATCTTCTGGAGCTGCCTCACGCCGATCGACTTACGGTTGATGACGTCAAAAAAGTTGCAAAGTGCAGACAGCGTATCACGGACGTGCTCGTCCATTATCCCTCGGATCGCAACGGGAATTATCTGCGTCATAAGCACATGACAATCGTGAGACTTCATCCCGCTGAACCTCTTCTTTGTTTCGTCCAGATATCTGCTTGTCTTCCCCGCGTAACCGTAAGGAAATTTGACTCCTAAGAGGCACTTGTAGAACTGCTTGAGCTCCTCCGGACTCATAGTGAAGCAGGTAGGTGGAAGCACAACCGCGCTCTTCTTCCTCCTTTTGCGGCGACCTTGAGTCCCTTCCGTCTGGTCATCATTATCATCATCATCATCACTATCGGGGCCGTGAATATCTTTCTTGATGCCAAGCCATTTCAGATCGTATCGTGCTTTCTTCCCATCCTTGGTCTTTTCCGGCATGTTTGAAAGAGTGCCAAGAACAGCCTCGGTAACATTCTTCGTAATGTGCATTACATCGAGGCTATGGGGCGTGTGGAGGACCTTCCAGTACTCCAAGTCATGGAAAGCACACCTCGCTTTCCATACACCCAGCAGCGGTTTTACCCTCGGTCGCTTCTTTCCCGGCGCAGGGCACTCCTCCCAATTTGTCAAAAGCTCATCAATTTCTATGCCGGTCCTCGGGATCGGTTTTGTTTCTCTTTCTTCTTGACCATCGAACAAATCCCCGCGTTTTCTCCACGGGTGGTCCATGCGAAGCCACCTTCGAGCCCCTGGGTACACGGTTTTCGAAGACCCTTGTATTCTTGGTAGCTGGATATGCGGGGTCTCATCCATGCACCTGATACATCCACAGAATCCGTGGCCCACCTGGGCCGATACAGACGACATTCCAGGATAGTCCTGCACCGTCGTGAGCAACGCGGCGCTCATATTGAAATATTCTTTAGTGTAGGCGTCCCACGTACGGACAGGCGTCTTCCATAACGTTTCTAACTCCTCTTTCAACAGCTCGAAATACAGATGTATGTCGACACCTGGTTGTTTCGGACCCTGAATAAGCATACTCATGTGTATGTACTTTGACTTCGTGCACAGCCACGGGGGAAGGTTGTAAGGCCATACAAACACGGGCCAGGTGCTATGTGTGCCATTGAAGAACGGATTCATTCCATCTGTGCACATACCCAGCCTGACGTTCCTTGCGTCGCGCCCAAAATCTTCGAAGGCGATGTCCAATGCTTGCCAATTGATAGCGTCTGCAGGGTGTGTCAGGATGGTGCCCTTCTCCGGATCTTCTGCGGGCTTCTCCCTTTCCGCGTGCCATTGCATGAGCTTTGCTTCCTTAGGATCCACGAACCACCGCTGAAGACGGGGAGTGATAGGAAAGTACCATACCACTTTTCGAGGATTTTTCTTCTTTCCACTCTTGTACCGTCCGTGACCGCACACCGGACATTTGGTCAAGTCCTCGTAATCGCCCCGATAAATTACGCAATCATTGATGCAGGCGTGGTATCTCTCGTGCGGTAGGTCAAGAGGGCACAGGACTTTCTTGGCCTCCTCGATAGTAGTTGGTAATGTGTTACCCTCGGGGAGAATATCGTGCCAGAATTTCAGGTTCTGGTTGAAGCTCTTGTCGGTCCAACTGTTTCCCGACTTCATCTCCATAGCATTAAGCGTTACTTGCAAGCGCGTATCCTGAGGCCGGCACCCAGGATACAACGGAGTGATCCCGTCTATCCCCATTTGCGCTAGCTTGGCTTTCTCTCTGTCGTTGCTCGTCTGACTGAGAAGCAGTTCTTGAAAATGAGCATCATGCAAGCCCAAACTTAGCGGGGTCTGCTCGTCTCCTTCGTCATGATGATCATGTCCGCCGGCATCTCCTTCGTCATCATGATGATCTTGTCCGTCACCGGCATCTCCTTCGTCATCATCTTGTCCGCCGCGGGCATCTCCTTCGTCATGATCATCTTGTCCGCCGCGGGCATCTCCTTCGTCATGACGATGATCTTGTTTGGCTTGTTCCGGCATGAAACCGTGCCTGAGCAGGTGCTCCTCCAATAATCCAGAATCAGGGTGTATCCACCTCTCATGTTTGCATTTTCGACACGGACATCTTATCTGCCTCCCGTTGGACCGAATCATGTCCGCCTTCGCTTGGTCCTTGTATGTTCTGATTTGACTGGAGCTCATCATTATGACCATGGTTGACTACGCGCTATACATAGAGAAGAAACGAGAGTACATAACTTAATTAGAGCCGCAACATGCATGCACACACAAACACACACAACACATCTCAGTCCGGCATCTCAACGACACGATGGTCGGAAGCACAAGCACAATTAATACCCCACATGTCCTATTTTTAACAAAGTCATGCCAAATTTCACGAAAAAATCCGGCATGACCTTTGCTAAAAAAGGGACATATGGAGTACCCGAAGTTGCCGGAACGGAAGTTAATCGACGTTCCGGCAATCTCAAGGGTCTCTCAAGGTACCTCCAAACATTTCCAACAAGATGGTCAAAGCACAATAACCTTTCTCACCTTGTAGATTTGATCCAAAATAGAAGATGGGAGAAAGGAGACTATGTATGGAGGAGTCTATCAACCAAAATAAGTTTAACTAAAAAAAAAGGAGAAATATATGGTCAAAAATGGATGGGAAGGAGGAGCACCACGAGTTGGGAGGAGAGGAGGAAGAGAGGAGGAAGAAGAGGAAATGAGAAATGGGTAGGGGAAAGTGGGTGGAGATGGCCTTATAAAATATCTGGTACAGTTATTCTGTGGCGCACCCCTAACTGGTGCGCCACAGAATAATCTAATTCTGTGGCGCACTGGGTCAGGTGCGCCACAGAATAGTTCCCCCCAATTATTTGTGGGGCCAGAGCACCTTATTCTGTGGCGCACCTGCATGGATGCGCCACAGAATAAACCTATTCTGTGGCGCACCTGACCCAGTGCGCCACAGAATAAGGTCAAAAGTGGCAACCCGTCGTTGGTGTGGGGCCCGCGCTTATTCTGTGGCGCATCCTTATAGCCGTGCGCCACAGAATAAGGCTATTCTGTGGCGCACGGCTGGTGCGCCACAGAAGCTTATTCTGTGGCGCACGGCTATAAGGTGCGCCACAGAATAAGCTTTCATAGAATTGAGTTTTCCTACTAGTGTATGCATGATGGCAAATGATATTTTGCATGATAGCAAATAATATTTTGCATGATAGCAAATGGTTGCATGATAGCAATTTGTACGATGCATGATAGCATATGGTACTGGACTCAGTATTTCCCAAATCTAATGTATGTTCAGGGTCGAGAACGGCCATGATAGGCAGCCATGATAGGCATTCAGACTCGATTGACGCCACACGCGGGTACTTTAGTCCTTCTGAATTATCTCTATTACCGTTAAGTAGGTCTTCGCGCGGCTCAGTATTTCCCAGGTAAAAACGCGTGTTCAGGGTCGAGAGCGGCCATGATAGGCAATCAAGCTCGATTGACACCGCGCCCCAGTATTTTGGCCGCATAGTGCAAAGATACTTCTGACTTAAGGCGAGTATAACCAGGATTATTGCTTTTATCGGCTGCAATAGCCGTGACGAGCTCTAATTAGCTTTGAACGTGATAACACGGGTCACTGATTTGACCCAAAAATTGATATAACGAGTCACCTGTTTAACTCAAATATCGATAAGATGATGATTTGTTAGAGACTCATAAACTGGTGTAATGATGAGCTGTATGCGACTCATAAAATGATATGGGGGTAAATCACTAGGTGATTCATAAAATAATATGATAATGAGTTGATGATGACTCATAAAATGATATGAAGATAAGTCATGAAATGACATATATATAATGATTAGTCATGGACTGATGCAAAGATAAATCATTAAATGATATAACGAGTGCTCAAATACCAACACTTGAACATGTAATGGTAATTTAAGATGCCCGTTTGCAGGTGCAAATACAATTATTATCATGCGATAAATTCAATGCAAGCTATAAATAGCTAGACTTTGATAAATGCAATGCGAGTTATAAAGAACTCTAATTTGATAAATGCATTGCGGGTTATAAGAAACCCAATTTTGAGAAGTGGATGTAATTAAATCTCAAAAACTGACATGATAAAGTCTGCGACATGATATAATGTGAATCACAGGGGCATTGATAATAATTCTCATAAAATAGATATGCAGCCCCCGAGATAAAACTCGAAGGTGAAACTTAATCTTATGGATAAAAGCCAAAGCTGTGAAATTTGAGCATGAAAGCGACTTATCTTATTTTTATTCTCACATCGTTGATGATGCAGTATAAGTCGCGAACAGCGATAAATGGCCATCGGCAAAGTCGCATGGATGAGGTCGCGAGTCGCCGTCTTCTCCAAAATTAGACCAGTTGCGCGTGCGCGCGGATAATGATGACGGGTTAGCCGCTATGGAGAGGTGACATCAACAACAAGTTAGCTGGTACTGCAAATTGGATGATGGCTATAAACATACGCAAATCAACTGATTTGTGAAGAAATAATAGCCACGAGATTAACTCAAAAGGTGCTGAATTTATTGTATTGATTGAACCAAAATATGAAGCGAAAGCGACTTAGCTTGTTTTTATTGTCCTGCTATTGCTGACTCATCAAAGAGGAAGTAGGCCACAACGGAATTTGAAGTCAGTCGTGGTGAATCGCCGGAGATCAATGATTGCTGAAGTTGGTGATGATAGCGCCGATTATTGAAGTCGCATGGTGATCCTTTGGAGTCGCGTGCTTCTAAGCCGCGTGCTGATGATTTGAGTCGCATGTAGTTCATTGAGTCGCATGCTGGTTGAATGGAGCTGACCACTCCCTACCTTTTCCTTTTTTTAATGCAAGCTGCTTCCTTTGATTTTGAGTCGCTGTCCTCTTGTGGATGTATGTTCACGTGAAGAGGTTGCAACTTTCATCGGATCGAAAAGACCTCCTTGTTGGGACTTGCATGCATGTGCGTTGGTATAGCAGCTGGAGTTGCCTTCTTTTAATTCTTTGGGAGCCATACCGTACTCTATCTCTACTATATAATATGGCCTGAGGAGGTGTTGGTACGTCATTTTTTTTGCCAATTTTACCCTCCCACCAAATCACATATTACCCACCAATGCCACCCATAAGTCATACCGGTTTTTTTTCTACCCTTACAAAGATAGAGATATTACGATGGTTGCCACCGCCAACTAAACTAAATCCTTGTGTTGGAGGAGACGACCGCGCCCGATGGCGGCGGTGCGACCCGTGGTGCTCTGCCTCGAATTCAACGGATGCGCGGGACGGAGGTGGTGCGGTCGGAGGCGTGGAGCTCGGGGGCGAGGACGGAGAGCACCACAGCCGGGAGCTCCGCGTCAGCGCGGGGAAGCGGGGCGGCCGGCGGTGCGCCAGCTGGATCTTCCTCGAGCGGGGCGGTGACGTCGTCGGCAGTGGAGGTGGTCGAGC
The DNA here is from genome assembly GCA_947311845.1 of Poa pratensis. NCBI lineage: Eukaryota > Viridiplantae > Streptophyta > Magnoliopsida > Poales > Poaceae > Poa > Poa pratensis. Next base: position 10,757,183 of record CAMZMU010000092.1, on the reverse strand, counting down.
GCGCGGCGGCGGCGGTGTTCGCCGCGGCAGTGGGGCGCGGCGGCGGCGGTCGCCGCGAGGCTGGAGGCAGTGAGCTTGCGTCGCGCCGTCGTGGATGGCTGCGGGGCAGTGGAGCTCGGAGGCGAGGCAGCCGGCACGGGACGGCGGCGGGGCAGTGGCTCGCACGCCCAGCCGGCGGCGCTTGACGGCCACCTCCTTGCTGTGGCCGGAGGAGGGCCCACGTGGGACGCCCAGCCGGCGGCGCTTGACGGCCACCCCCTTGCTGTGGCCGGAGGAGGGGACCCCCTTGCTGTGGCCGGAGGAGGGGACGGACGCCCTGCTCGCTATGGCAGTGGAGCCGGACGCCCTGCTGGCCATGGCCGACCCAAAGGAGGGGGTCTGGAGGAGGGAGGGGAGGACGGCGCAAGCAGTACGGCTGCCACGCAATTCGATTACCTTTTATTTCCGCCGCTAGGTGTCCGCCCCCTCCCCTGCTCACACCTCACAGCCGAAGCCACGAGCTTGCCGCCATCTCCAAGAGCACCCCGTCGTAGCTACGAGATCTCCCAGCCCTGCCCTTACCAGGAAGGAGGTGATGGTGAAGAAGGGGAGAAAAAAGAGCACCGAGGAGCAGAGAGAGGTGGACTCAGTGGCGGAGCTAGCCCGTGGACCGGAGGTCGGAAGAGGAGTTCAACAAGTTTATGGGGCAACCCATCCATCGAGGCTGCCATCAAGCTCTAGGAGTTCCAGAACCACGATGCCTCCAGTCCAGGTTGCTGCCGCCATCTCCCCCTTCATGAGTGATGATTTCTCCTCTAATGCCCCTACTTTGCATGACAAGTACATGAAAGTTCCTGATGAATTGACGCCTCCTGAAACCAGGCTGCCATCGTGGTAATTAACTGTTTTTTTTCTTCTTTTCTACTTGCCCCGATTATGGATTGAGTTGATTTCTGTTCAGCATTTTCATTTTTGACATAGCAGATTTATATGTTTGTCAGGTACAGCCGCCTAACGTCTTGATATCACATTAATGTGTTTATTGGAGACAAATTTACACGGGGTGGACTTCTTGCTGAGATCACTAGAATCATACTATGCATTCTATGCCCGAGCTTTGTGTACCAAAAGCAGGTACTTATTTGTTGGACTTCTTGCTTACAGTTTGAATATTGAAAAGTTATAAGTTCATGGAAGATTAGAGATGAAAATTTGATATTATTACTGTGGATTTATTCTACATGTTCTCTTGTAAAACGAAAAATTAGTAAATGCTTTTCCTTTGGTGTCTGCACTTTGGTTTTGTGCTAGCAGTGCACATATAAAAGCATTATCCTATTTCGAGTGTTTTTTCTTGAGAATGAAATCAGAGCTTAGCTCAAAGAGAAATCGAGTACTGTGAGTATGCATTGTTGTCACTGCCCATTAGAGAGTCAGTGTCAAGTAAGGATAATGCTTGGAATTTTGCATCATCCTTGCGACTGACTAATGTAGCCCTATCTGTTACCTCATTCTCTCTTTTCTCGCTAAGATGATTATATGGACAATAAAGTCGTGTTATTGAGTTAACATCTGAAGTATCATGTCACTATAAGAAGAAAATATTGGAGTGATGTTAATTCCATAAGAGAATAGTTTAAGCCATCTTATGAAAATTGGTACGACGTTATAAATTGGCCACTTGCATATAATTTGGTGTATAGAACCTCATATCACTTTACGATATGTTTAGGTTTAATTCATTTTTGTAGATTAAATAATTTTCTACCACTGAGTTAATTATGTCCATATATCACTTTACGATCTGTGCCACAACACACCAGTTCTGTCTACTTTGTTATCATGTGTATCTTGTGTTAATACAAACAAACTCATAGACCTTTTTTCATTTCTCCTTAGTAAAAAGAAGCAAGGTCATGTAGCCCCTACTATTTTTGGTTTAGGTTTTCATGGGAATTTCAGGATTGGAGTGCAGGAGATCACGAAGAACAAAGTGAGGTAATTGAGTGCATTTTGTTTGTGTGTACAACTGTATCCCGCACTCTAAAGGCCATCTGATCAGGTGAGTATTGCTCTATGAAAATTACATGAAGCTAGATTATAGCTATACATATCATCCTGGTTCATCCATGATGCATTTTTTCTGCATTTCTTTTTGAACCGTTTTTTGTCTGCATTTCCATGGAAGCACATTCTGTAAGGTCATCTTTTGTTTAGATCCTTCCAGCTTCTAACTACATGTACTTTCTGGTGGTGCAGGGTATTTTGTGCCATCACAAGTGCAATGCTACCTTCTTGATTTTTATTTCTACCTTAGTTTGTGCTTGCTTTACGTGCTTATTTTCTGCTTGACTGATTGCTACTTCAGTAGAGAAATGGCAGCAAGTGGTATCAGGGAGTAGGTCGACTCAGTCATTTGAGTTAACCTAGCAGAAGTGTTGTTCCTGAAATTGAATTTCTGTACTACTTGTTCCATCATAAAATCGTAGTTTGTCCAATAAATACATTTTTAGCATAAATAACAAGCATTTGCTTATTGTGTGCCTCCAGGATAAAAGCATGTGATTCTGAGCATTTGAGGCACACGTGATTGTCATGTATTATTTTTGTCTTGCTTAATCCAAAATGAGATATTCTAATTCTTACTTTGCCCGTGAGATTGCAACCTTGCTTTCTTATAGATGAATAGTGCCGACTGAGTTCAGTCGATATGTTTGATGTTTCAGGTTATGAATCAGATTACATAATTCTCTGCTAATGGAAGTAGCGTTCAGAATACTGGATAACTTACAAAAGAAGGGTATATCATTCTCTCTCGGAAGATTTGTACAGGAAAATAAAATTGTGGTTGGTGAATTGTTTAAAAGTTGGATTTTTGGAGATGTTGATAATTTAATTTAACTTCGCTTGTAGTTAGTTCATGTAATAGTATCGTGTTTACAAAGTACCCTGCACCTGAATGCATTTTCGAAATGCCTCGATTCATTTGGTTGATTATCTCACGGTTAAATTGTTATTCTTTTTTCTCTATGCTTTTCTTCAGAAATCGAGACACTAAGATAGGCTCTAAAATAACGTAGTTCAAAGAGATTGAAAAGTTGCTGTGTTTTACATTAAAAAAAGTAATGGGGTATCTTGATTTGTCGCAAAACATGCTGAATTTTACATAACCAACAATACTGACATTGTATAAGAATACCAAAATATCAAAAGCGTGTAAGAGAGTAGATGTTAGTTACTAAGAGATGAGTAGTTGTGCATACGACATTCAATTATATCTTTGTTAAAATACACACTTTCGGTGAAGTGGGAACTCAACACTTTTTCAGTAAAGTTGATATTCAATGTTTTTACAATACTATGTCGCTATTCTTTTATACACACGTGAGTTTTCACATACACATTCGAAGAAAAAACTTGATGAGCCGTAGCAACGCACGGGCATTCAACTAGTTTGTTTTATAATGTCTTGATCCATGCGAGTAAAGCCTCCTTATCCGACTCGAATTTTATGCTGATCCAGCCGCAGCAGCGCTGCTATGCCAATTCTAGTACAACACGTCTTCATGCTTTACACGAAGCCGCCGGCCTCTCGATCGATCAACACGTTGAATGCGCTAAACATGCGCAGACTGACGCTGGTCCTTGATCCTTGCATGCATAGATCGATACTAGTACAAATCTTTCTTGGCCTTTTATCCATCGTGGAGAACATGATCACGTGGTTGCCCTCAGGTCTTGATCCGATGTGAATTTATACTTGCTGATTTGATCCGATCACTCGGGAACGAGGGCAGTGCTGATGCTGAGCCCCCGGACACGAACTTGGTACGGCGAGTCGCCGAAATTTGTTGATGTCACCAGCGAAGGATTTGCGAACTCGCTGGTTATGGAACACGCTGCAGTGCGCGAGTCGCTGACGGAGATCTAACCGTTGTAATTGTCTCAAATTTGTTGGAGGGCTTCAGGATTGTATTCCTCAGGTTTCCACCAAAGGGATCTTTGAATTGATGTCCGAGTCGACCTAGATAATTATTTTCCCGAAGTCGCGCGGAGTTTCGTCAGTTTTCGACAGGGCTTCAGTGTTTGAGTGGGCCACGGAGATCTAACCGTTGGAATCCGATGCGCTTTGGACAGCTGCTAGGAAACTCGATTTCGCATCTTTCCACCGAAGGGATCGTCGAGATGAGTTTCGAGCCGCCGCCGGTGATGTCCGCCATATGGGCGTTGCTGCTGTCCTGTAACCCGCGCGTGAGGGGCATTGTCGAAGTTGAGCACCGATTCGCGTGGTCGAATTTCTCCACGCCTTCTACTCGAGCTTGAGATAGATCTTGATGTAGATATTGACACCGCCGAATCGTTTAGACCGGCGCGATGTCGAAGTCGCCGAACTTGAATCGACGACGAGATCCTCCATCCCTGGCACAGATCCAGCGCGGAACATGACGCTCTTGACCGCAGGCCCCACGGTGGGCGCCAACTATCGTGGGTTTGTCACGTCAGATGTCATGGATGACTTCGTAGGTGTGGGATTGCGCGAGTCAAACGTCTCCGAGCTTAAGATCGCAGGGCACGAAAAAGACAATGTTTTTTACCCAGGTTCGGCCCCTCAATGTGAGGTAAAGACCTACGTCCTGCCTATCCTAGATTGGTATTGATATGAATATGGTGTTACAAGGGTTTGGCGATCGATGTGTCGAGTCGCCTATCTCTAGATGTATGAGAGTTTAGAGCTTTAGGTCCCGGGAGTCCACCTTATAAAGACGGTGCCTCGCGGGTTACAAGTAAACTTGCGTGTTAAGGAAAGATAAGCCGGAGTCCTACTTGGCGACTAAGTAATATAATTTCGTGTCTTCCAAGTTATGTCTCCTCCGGTCTTCTAGATACTTCTTCTTTCATTATGATCTTGCGTTGGCCCATATTTGTGTAAGCCCAATAGTGGTGCGACTGTGAATGAGTCGCGCTTCGCTTGAATAAGTCGCGGGATAATTATTCCCCCGACAATAATGGCTCGGGTATTTAGGGATTTCGCGTCGGGATGAATAAATAGGCGAAAGGGCGGCGGCTGGAGACGCCCGTGGGGCCCACACCACACCACAGCGCGGCAGGGGGGCCCGCGCGGCCCCATGGTGTGGCTGCCTCGTGGCTCCCATCCGTCTCTCCTTTGGACTCCGTGTACGTGTTGGAAAAATAGGAGGTTCTGTCCAAGTTTTGTCCAATTCCGAGAATATTTCCAGACTAGCTTTTCTGGAATACAAAAACAGCAGAAAACATAAATTGGCACTGTGCCATCTTGTTAATAGGTTAGTCCCAGAAAATGCATAAAAATGCTATGAAGTGTATATAAAACATGTAACAATTGTATAATATCAACATGAAACATCAGAAATTATAGATACGTTTGAGACGTATCAGCCCCCGAGCGTTCGAGTGCGGCTAAGGTACTTGTTAGTAAGTTATGCGAACAGAAAAGGATAGGAGGAACATTGAATGTTAAGCTGCAGGCCGCCTCATTAAAAACCTTCCAGCCCCCGTAGGTACCCTGGTAAGGAAAAGAGCGCGTATGAAACCTGCAGCCATCCGACATATCGCCTATTACATTGTACGACTGAACAGCCTAAGCATAGAAACGGCGCAGGTGCGAAACGTTCCAAGGATTATTCGAAACTTCGACTGTCTTCGCGTTCTTCAGTTTGTACGCGCTACCGTCGATGACCTCGGTGACGATGAAGGGTCCCTCCCATGGGGAGGCGAGCTTGTGCACCTTCTTCTGCTTCAATCGGAGCACCAGGTCGCCAATCATGAAGGACCTGGTGCGCAGTCGACGGCTATGGTAGTTGCGGATATCCTGCTGATAGACAGCTGTGCGAGCCAGGGCCGTGTCGCGTGCTTCTTCGAGCAAGTCGACTACATCTTCGAGTGCTTCATCTGCATCGTCTTCGTTGTATGCTGCCACCCTTGGTGCATCGAACTTTACATCGGATGGCAGGATTGCCTCTGCGCCGTAGACCATAAAAAATGGCGTGAATTGTGTCGAGGCGTTAGGAGTTGTGCGCAAGTTCCATAGCACCGACATAAGTTCTTCAACCCAGGCACCCGCGGCCCTTTTGAGTGGCACCAGGAGGCGCTTCTTGATTCCGCTGCACACGAGTCCATTGGCTTTTTCAACTTGGCCATTGGACTGCGGGTGCGCCACGGATGCATAATTGAGCGTAATGCTTTGCTCTTTGTAGAAGGAACGAAATTCTTCAGCCGTGAAGTTTGTACCGTTATCAGTTATGATGCTGCTTGGGACACCGAAGCGGTAGATGATGGTTTTTATGAAGTTAACTGTCGTAGTAGCAGTCGAGTTTGTGATGGGGACTGCTTCGATCCACTTTGTGAACTTGTCGACTGCCACCAGGAGATGAGTATGCCCTCCATGCGAAGATTTTTTGAGTGGCCCAACCATATCGAGCCCCCACTGGGCGAAAGTCCAGGCCAATAGTATTGTCTTCAACGCTGATGCGGGTGCGTGCGGCTTTGTGGCGAATTTTTGACAGTCCATGCACCTTTTGACTATGTCCTCCGTGTCCTTGAGTGCTGTGGGCCAGTAAAAACCTGCTCGAAAGGCTTTGGCTATGAGTGATCGGCTGCTGGCGTGATGTCCGCAGGTACCTGCATGAATATCTCGAAGGATGGCTTTGCCATCTTCGAATGCTATGCATCGTTGGAACATACCTGATATGCTCCGCTTGTATAACTCGCCATTGATGACGGTGTATACTTTAGATCGTCGAGTGACACGTCGTGAGTCGGTTATGTCGTCAGGTAGCTCGTTGCGGAGTATGTACGCCAGGAAAGGTTGAGTCCAGGTTGGCTCAATGAGGAGTACCTCGACTGGCGGGTCCTCTATGCTGGGTGTTTTGCTCTTGGCTGATGCGGTCGATGTAGGAGGTGCTCGTTTTTCTTTGATTGATCTGTGCTCAATGCGCTCGAGGAAGACACCAGGTGGAACTTGCGCCCTGGTCGAGCCTAGGTTGGCTAGCATGTCTGCTTCCTCGTTGCTTTCTCTCCCTATGTGCCGCAACTCGCAGCCTTCGAATCTTCCCTCCATTATGTTGTACAGGTCGCGGTAGGCGATCATGTTGTCTGCAATGGCGTCGCAGGCCTTCATTGTCTGTTGCACCACCAGATTTGAGTCACCGTAGATCATTAATCGAGTGCACCCGAGAGCTTTGGCCATCCGCATGCCATGGATCAAAGCTTCGTACTCGGCCTCGTTGTTTGATGGTAACTCGAACCCCATTTGCAGGACGTAGCGAAGCTTGTCTCCTTTTGGCGATATGAGGATGACGCCTGCACCTGCACCTTCGTTTTTCTTGGACCCATCGAAGTACATGGTCCATGAGTTGGACAAATCTGACGCTCCAGGCAACTGGGCCTCGATCCACTCGGTTGTGAAGTCAGGTAAGACTTGATAGGGTTCGTAGCAGAAAACAATAATTTTTCTAACTATCGCAACACCGAAACTAGCCAGGATCTATCTATCTAGTAATGCGGTAACGGAGAAGTCATCGGAAACATACCCTTGTAGACCGATAGCGGGAATTACGCTCCCGCACAAGCGTTGCCGATGAAGACGTACGTAGCCGACCTCAAGGTCGCGGAGAACTTGGCGCGACGAAGAAGAAGGAGACGCGGCGATGAAGAAGCTCCTAGTGCCGAACTCGTGAGAGAGCAGCACCTCCGAGTACTCGCACACGTACGGACCTTGACGATGACCTCCGTGCTCCCCGATCCAGCCGGAATAGCGGAAGCGAGAACTTTGGGTGGAAACCCGCAGCACAACGGTGCGCTGCGGTTTATAGGTCTCCCGTATACGCTGTCCAGACTTGGGACCGCGCACGTCGAGAGATGGGGAGGGAGGAATTGGACTAGGGAGAAGCCTGGGCCAACCGGAATTAATTCCTGAATTTTCTGTGTATTTTTCCAATTAATCCGGGTCCCTATTTATTGAAGGAAAAGGGTGTGCACCTCTCCTCAACTCTCCATGTGGGACTAAAGGAGGAGGGGGTGGTGCGGCTGCCTACATGGGCCAGCCGCACCCCATGGCAGCCGCATGGGCCCCATGGCCCAGCCGCACCCCTCTCATGGGGGGGAGCTTCCCCTCTTGGGCCCTATGGCCCATTAAGGTGAGCTGCCCCTTTTTTCTCCTTTTTATTTATTATTAAATTAATATAAATATATAATTCCATAATTAATATATTTACATACTATTTAATCTCCCATGACTCCGAAACAATTTCCGGATCACTCCGAACTCACTTCGGTCTCCGGAACTCTTCCGGTCTTCCCCGGAACTCTTCCGTTCTTGCCGGAACCTTTCCGAAACCTCCTATCTCTATACCTAAGCCACTCCGATGTTTCCAAAACGTTCTCCTAGCGTCGTCAAGACCTTAAGTGTGTTACCCTCGGTTCGAGAATACTCCGGACATGGTCGAGACCCTCCCGCCAATGACCGTCAGGGAGCCCTGGATGACTATGACGGCCCCCGTGCATTCTAGAATAAATCATCCTTGAATCATCTTTGAACCGTTAACATGATATGGTCATTCCCTTTGTTCGTTGATACTTCCTTGTCCGAGATACGATCGTCAACATCCGATGTTGTGTTTTATCTCGTTACCGACAAGGTTGCTTTACTCGTTCCCATGAAATTATATCTCAATGACCTAGTCATATGCTGCGCAGCTTTACAGATATAATCTCACCGAGTGGGCCCAGCATATCAATCCGTCACACGGATGAACAAATCCCGCTCTTGATTACTCGCCCCGACTACTTCCTTCCAATACCCGAAAGTGTCACCTTTATTGTCAGCTTATGAGGCATGACGTTTGATGCGATCAGCCGTATCTTTCAGAAGCAGCGACTTGATGTAATCTCACGGTCTAAGGAATAAGCTACCACGTTATAATCCTATTGCAGTGTTGAACTATCTGATACGATCCTAACTGCAATACTTTGGGTAATGTCCATCAAATTATTCTCCCAATAAAATGACTCCACCATCAACTGTTAATGCAATATGATCGGGAAATCACGATCATCCATTGACTGATGGACTAGTTTATCTAGAGGCTTAACTAGGGACTCTGGTTTGTTTACATACCACACGTGTATTAACAATTCCGATTAATACAGTTATAGCATGGTATAAAACTATTTATAAACTTAAAGAGATAATGCAATAAATCTTATTATTTATTTGCCTCTAGGGCATATCTCCAACAGTCTCCCACTTGCACTAGAGTTCAAATAAATCCAGCTGCATTTCTATACCAATCATACAACCTTATCTTTTATAAGTGTTTATGATAATGCTCGCTCGTGGAAGAGGTTTCCTTCGGCCTGAACCTTTCATAACCATAAGCTCTTTGCAAACCATTGATATCACCTTATTTGATATCATCATGCTATCTTAATAACAAATATACATATTTGGCAACTAAGTGAGACTTTTGTTTCCCTGCGCTTACTCTGATCCAATATCAGTTAATTGCATTAAACACACTCAGTTTTAGAGAATACCTTTTCTCTACCAACTCTATGTACTTTTGCAGTATCTTTATACTTCTATATTTACCTAAGTAGATCCTGACATTCTATTGTCAGCCTAATGCCTTTTAGTTTATCCTATAACGACTTGATCCTTATTTCTTTCTGTCATTTAGGTTGATCCTTTTAACACAACATTTGTTAAACTCATCATCCTTTACAGATTTGAAATAACCACATATCCTTAGTTTCTTTTAAACATGAAGGATACTTTTGGTTCCACTAATAATGAATCACAAATTCATCTCAGCGCTTATTCTTCTTGTAAGAATACTAATCATATCTTTTCGAGTATATAATATGGTTAATATGCTGCCACCTTATCATGGCATAGAAGTGCAGCATATTTTACAACCATGATTACTTTATCCAGATTTACAAGGACCAATTCCTCGTTACGTCTTATTCTGACACATCAGAATCTAATCTGGAAAAACACCTCGACTTCTTTAAAATGATCTATTCAAAACAGATGCTCACATTTTAAACATATATGATTTTATCGTAATTCAATAATTACTTCTAATTCATTTTCCTAGTACCTATCTATTATATGTCATTTACATATAAACACCTGACTAAGCTCCCACTCAAAATGTCAATTACATTTGAGATTGTGTAACTTGTAATGCTCCCACTCAAAATGTCAAACACATTTCATATTGTGTAGCCCACAAGCTCCCACTTAACAATATGTCACTTACATATTATTCCGGTAAGCTGTCCTACTCCCACTTAAATTATACGGATATAATTTCCTTCGATATTTCGGTCATAACCGAAATCCTTGATCATGTATCAATTCGAAAATTCCAAATACGATGTATTATACTTGTTAATACAAATCCAAAAGACTTAGGCATGTCTACATCCAATGTAGTCAAAACAATTTTGATTTTGTCAAAGACATTCTTCATGACAAAATTAGCTTTATGTCCTTCTCACAGTTTCATTCTTTTCACACAACTTGTCATGTGAAAAATCAAGTAACCCTTTTACTTAATAAGATTCAAGCAACATTTACTAATACAATCTTGAATGCAACCTTTTGGATTTATGACTCTATAGTCACAATTCGAATTTGGCATCACCCCAATTTCTTTGTATTTCGTAGGTATCCCTTGTTCTAGTAACAAGCTCATTAAATCATGAAATATTAATCTGTGACCGGACAGAAAATATTCTTTAATGCCTACTATTTATAAAAAGCTCCTTGCATGAAAACACCATGATCAAATATCATCATTTTTCATTTCATTTGTGGAGTTTTGTTGTCGGATCAAATTCCAAAACAATATTTCTCTCACAAATCGAGTGAGGTCAATTACCCCTTTTAAGCTTTTCTTTATTTCATATCCTTTCTTGAAACTTGTTTTCAATGAATCACCAAGTTAGCAATACTAGTTTTGCCCTTGTTGGTGTTTACCATATGAAACATATATTCATTCCTATGAATATTTTACAAAGAACTATTTCGTACATAGTTTCGTATTATCATATAATCTATAAACCATGACCACAACTTATTGTCGTTCATACGAATTTTGGGTGAAGACTTCAAAATAGGGAGTTTACTAATTCTAACGGAAAAACCTTCTACGTGATTTCTAAAATACTAAGAGATGATTTTTAGGACTATACTTTATTCAAAATAGAGTATGATCATAATGTCTACATCAACATGTTTGATAATAGCATCATAATTTTGTGAACCGAATTTCACAAGTCCTTTATGATAAAATAAATCTTTAAAATCCTTGCTATTATAATCCAATTACAATGACTTGATTTTATATCCTCCTTTTCTATCCGAAAAATCTTTCTTGATCAAATCAAATAATTTCAGATAATTGTATCTTTTAGTAAATACTTATTATTTACTTAGACATACAACAAAGGTTTCAATAATAATTTCCACTACACAATTTAATTTAACAATCATCTTGCATGATCTCAAATCAAATTTCTTCTCATATTGACTTATCAATATTTTCAATCATCATGTCTCATTAGACATCACGCATGCAAATACACAAGATCAAATATCCAAAATATTTGCAATGATTAAAAATTCGGTAGTGCATTTTATTATTGACTTAGGATATTTATTTTAACATTCAAATCCACTTTGCTATCAAAAAGATTAATACATGAATAACTTATTCATAATCGAAATATGATCATAAGAAAACTTTATTCATAATAAAACAACTTGCTTGTCTCTTACAAATATGAATAACTTGTCTCATCGAATATAAGACATACTTATTACAATCACTCTCAAATTCGACTACAAAACTCTTATTCAAAACTACTAATCAAAACTTGATAACTATGGGCGTGAAACTCCTTGGCCATCAACTACTTTGCCTTGCCATCATTCCGCAGCATCATGTCGAACTCTGCAATTTTCCTGTTATATTCTGGTGCTGTTTCAATAAAACAGAACATAAGTATCAAATACTTTAATATCAACAAGTGTAAGAAATAACAATTATAACTTTGTATATCAAATATACCTTGCGTGTCATCTATTCTCCTTCGATGGGTTCCACCTCACATCTTTGATTTCGACCAGGAAATCATTGAAGAGGAGGAAATCACTTTAAGTATATACTCATCGACAAGCTCCTCATAGCTAGGAGGTAGAGAACGCAACACCGCCTGTATTGCAAAAGTATCCGCCATCCAGTAATCGCATGTGTTTGTGAGATCATCGTGAATGTCAAACATCTTACACAAATGTGTCTCCAAGCAGGTATGTTCTTCCATCTTGAGTGAAAGAAACTTGTCCAGCTGCTTGTACTGCTCATGCTTCATTCGGTTCAAGAACCGAACTTTAAGAGCACCTATCATCACAGCGGGTTCCATATGGCGAAACTCATTTTTCAGCTCATGATCCATGCAGACATACATCGTGATCTGAACACTTCTCCAATCTCACGACGCTGACGAAAATCCTCTTTCGCCTCTGCACTTGCGGAGTCTCCTGGTTTATCTCCTAACAATTCTCCTATCACGTAAGAAATGTCGTTCTGGTAGAGGACGTCTTTCAGGTTTCTGTACCACGTCATGAAGTTGGATCCATCGTTCCGGAGACTTTCTTTTCTAATAAAATGGTTGAACTCAAGACTTTCTTCCTTAGGATAAGGCATGATCTACAAGATAATTTGCAAAGACTAGGTAAGGCTAAGTTTATAAAATATGAGTTTATTTTATAATCACATTATCAAAATACACTCCACTAAGAAATTCATCCCAAACAAAATAACTTAGTGATTACACGATCCTAATCCATTATACTACCCCCATCGATCAGGCGGATAGAATAATTCAAAGGTAGGCAACGAATTACCAATCGCAACAATCATGCGACTCATGCTCGATCTTTCGATCTTCCCGTGTTCCGAGGCTATGTCTGTACATACTAGGCTCGCCAATTTGACCTTAGTGTATCTGCGTGTGCAACGTGGCTTACACCCACTGTATGCGAACGAAGAGACGAGTGTAACCGCAAGCGGCGTACCCCGTAACGTAGAACTTTATTGGTGGTGCACACTAAGGCGAACACAATTTTGGCATTAATTTGGGATCATCCTAATATTGCTACCGTTGTATATATACTTAATATATAAGCAATCAAATAGGATGCACACACAACAAACAATATCAAAATAATGTAATGAAGTGCGATATGACATGGCCTCGCGCCTTGGTCTTCATGGCGCGCCTCCGGCAGTGCTCCGAGTCTACGTGCCACCTTTTGCCTCCGATAACATAAAACTTACCGTAACCATGTCATATTAAAATGCCCCACTGCAAAACAAAGTTAGACGCTCTCTACTTTATCTTTTGCATGTTTTACGTGGCTGCTAGGGCTTTCGTGAAGAACCGTTTCTTACCTACGAACATACAACCACAACATCGATTAAATAATTGTCTCTATTACACCCTTTTCAGGGCCCTCCATTGAAAATGCCATGCCGTCTAAAGAGAGAGAGACAGACACCCGCTAGCCGCATATATGGTACAAGCCATATGTTAGTTGCGGAACCAGTCTCGCGTAAGCGTACGCGTAAGGTCGGTCCGGGCCGCTTCATCAACTCAATGCCAACAACATTAGCAAGTGCACGCGAGAGGGTAACAATTACAGAATCGATGCCCACATTCAACATGTGTTCTAACCGTACCAGCAATACTACGCATAGATCGGCTCTGATACCACTGATGGGGTTCGTAGCAGAAAACAATAATTTTTCTAACTATCGCAACACCGAAACTAGCCAGGATCTATCTATCTAGTAATGCGGTAACGGAGAAGTCATCGGAAACATACCCTTGTAGACCGATAGCGGGAATTACGCTCCCGCACAAGCGTTGCCGATGAAGACGTACGTAGCCGACCTCAAGGTCGCGGAGAACTTGGCGCGACGAAGAAGAAGGAGACGCGGCGATGAAGAAGCTCCTAGTGCCGAACTCGTGAGAGAGCAGCACCTCCGAGTACTCGCACACGTACGGACCTTGACGATGACCTCCGTGCTCCCCGATCCAGCCGGAATAGCGGAAGCGAGAACTTTGGGTGGAAACCCGCAGCACAACGGTGCGCTGCGGTTTATAGGTCTCCCGTATACGCTGTCCAGACTTGGGACCGCGCACGTCGAGAGATGGGGAGGGAGGAATTGGACTAGGGAGAAGCCTGGGCCAACCGGAATTAATTCCTGAATTTTCTGTGTATTTTTCCAATTAATCCGGGTCCCTATTTATTGAAGGAAAAGGGTGTGCACCTCTCCTCAACTCTCCATGTGGGACTAAAGGAGGAGGGGGTGGTGCGGCTGCCTACATGGGCTAGCCGCACCCCATGGCAGCCGCATGGGCCCCATGGCCCAGCCGCACCCCTCTCATGGGGGGAGCTTCCCCTCTTGGGCCCTATGGCCCATTAAGGTGAGCTGCCCTTTTTCTCCTTTTTATTTATTATTAAATTAATATAAATATATATAATTCCATAATTAATATATTTACATACTATTTAATCTCCCATGACTCCGAAACAATTTCCGGATCACTCCGAACTCACTTCGGTCTCCGGAACTCTTCCGGTCTTCCCCGGAACTCTTCCGTTCTTGCCGGAACCTTTCCGAAACCTCCTATCTCTATACCTAAGCCACTCCGATGTTTCCAAAACGTTCTCCTAGCGTCGTCAAGACCTTAAGTGTGTTACCCTCGGTTCGAGAATACTCCGGACATGGTCGAGACCCTCTCGCCAATGACCGTCAGGGAGCCCTGGATGACTATGACGGCCCCGTGCATTCTAGAATAAATCATCCTTGAATCATCTTTGAACCGTTAACATGATATGGTCATTCCCTTTGTTCGTTGATACTTCCTTGTCCGAGATACGATCGTCAACATCCGATGTTGTGTTTTATCTCGTTACCGACAAGGTTGCTTTACTCGTTCCCATGAAATTATATCTTCAATGACCTAGTCATATGCTGCGCAGCTTTACAGATATAATCTCACCGAGTGGGCCCAGCATATCAATCCGTCACACGGATGAACAAATCCCGCTCTTGATTACTCGCCCCGACTACTTCCTTCCAATACCCGAAAGTGTCACCTTTATTGTCAGCTTATGAGGCATGACGTTTGATGCGATCAGCCATATCTTTCAGAAGCAGCGACTTGATGTAATCTCACGGTCTAAGGAATAAGCTACCACGTTATAATCCTATTGCAGTGTTGAACTATGTGATACGATCCTAACTGCAATACTTTGGGTAATGTCCATCAAATTATTCTCCCAATAAAATGACTCCACCATCAACTGTTAATGCAATATGATCGGGAAATCACGATCATCCATTGACTGATGGACTAGTTTATCTAGAGGCTTAACTAGGGACTCTGGTTTGTTTACATACCACACGTGTATTAACAATTCCGATTAATACAGTTATAGCATGGTATAAAACTATTTATAAACTTAAAGAGATAATGCAATAAATCTTATTATTTATTTGCCTCTAGGGCATATCTCCAACAAGACTTGTGCTTTGATGGCCTTCGGGTGATCGTACCTGATATCCCTTGGTCCCAGCTCGATGATCCATTTTGCGACTCTCCCAGTTGCCTTGGGGTTTGTGAGAATATCCCCGATCGCTGAGTTACTGATTACGGTGATCGGGTGTTCTGCGAAGTAGTGCGTCAGCTTTCTTGATGACATGAACACGGCGTAGGCCAGCTTCTGATAGTGCGGGTACCGCTGTTTTGATATGGAGAGGACCTCGCTCAAGTAGTAGACTGGTCGTTGTATGCTCTGGGCGTGTCCCTCTTCCATGCGTTCGACCACCAGTATGGTACTCACCACCCTGTTGGTAGCCGAGACGTATAGGTATAGCGGTCCCGCTCCTTGGGTGCGACGAGGACTGGAGGGCTTGTGAGGACTCGCTTGAGTTCCATGAAGGCTGCTTCGGCTTCTGGCGTCCACTCGAACTTGTCTGCTTTCTTCGTCAGTTGATAGAACGGGAGTGCTTTTTCGCCTAGTTTGCTGATAAAGCGACTGAGCGCCGCCACTCGACCTGCTAATTTTTGTACGTCATGAAGCTTTGAAGGCCTTTGCATTGTCCAGATGGCCTGTATTTTCTCCGGGTCAGCCTCGATTCCACGAGCTGAGACTAGATAACCCAAGAGTTGCTCGGCTGGTACGCCGAACGTGCACTTCTTGGGATTGAGCTTGATGTGGAAGTGTTTGAGGTTGGCAAACGTCTCCCGTAGATCGTCGAGTAGTGTGTTTTCTTCCCTTGTTGTGATGACAATGTCATCCACATATACTTGGACGTTTCGTCCGATCTGCTTTTTGAGGCAATCTTGAATCATGCGTTGGTATGTTGCACCCGCGTTTTTGAGCCCAAAGGGCATGGTTGTGTAGCAGTGGACCCCGAGTGGGGTTATGAACGCCGTTTTCTCTTCGTCTTATTTCTTCATCCTTATCTGGTGGTAACCTGAGTAAGCGTCCAGGAAGGACAGGCGTGCGCATCCAGCGGTGGAGTCGACGATCTGGTCGATTCGAGATAGCGGGAAGTGATCCTTTGGACAGCATTTGTTGAGGGTTGTGAAGTCCACGCACATCCGAAGGATATCTGTATGCTTCTTTTCTACAAGTACGGGGTTAGCCACCCATTGTGATTTCTTGATTTCTCGGATGAACCCTGCCGCGAGTAGTCTATCAGCTTCAGACTCGACGGCAGCTCTTTTTGGGCCGGAGACACGGCGCATTGTTTGTTTTACTGGCTTGGCATCTGGAAACAGTTGAAGAGAGTGCTCGGAGAATTCCCTGGGGATACCTGGCATGTCGGCTGGACACCACGCAAATATCTCCCAGTTCTCACGGAGGAATTCGACGAGCGCGCTTTCCTATGCGATAGGCAGACTCGATGATACATTGACTGTCTTGGACAGATCGGTCGGGTGCACCTGATGTGACCTTGTGTCATTTGTTGCATTGAACGCTCTGTCGACTGCCAATTTTTTGTGTTCCGGCATAAGTGTGCGGTCGTTAGAAATTGACAGATCGGCGAGTGCTTCTTCCATACCGAACGTCTCAGAGATTTTGCTGAACTCACGGTCGCAAGAATCGGACCTTTGAAATTTTCCAGTGACAGTGATGACTCCTTTTGGCCCTGGCATCTTTAGCTTGAGGTACGCATAATGCGGGACTGCCATGAATCGAGCGAACGTTGGGCGTCCAAGTATAGCATGGTATTGTGACTTCCAGTCGACGTCCTCGAATTCAATCGATTCCGTCCTGAAGTGACTTGGGTCCCCAAACGTGACGTCGAGTTGTATTGTGCCTTCTGGACTGACTGCTTTCCCTGGGACATACCGTGGAAGGTATTTGTGGACTTTGGTAGGTTTTCGACTGACCTGTTCATTTTGCGGAGTGTGTCTGCAAAGATGATGTTGATGCCGCTGCCTCCATCCATGAAGAACTTGGTCATGGCGTAGCCTCCAATTTGCGCGTCGAGTACCAGAGCTGCGTGCCCTGGTCGAACTACAGCTGGGGGGTGGTCCTCCCGGCTGAAGTTTATGGCAGTTTCGGATCCCTTCAAAAATTTAGGAACAGCAGGAGGTGCCATGGCAGCCATGTTCACCTGTCGAGTGTGTAGTTTTTGCTGCCTATTGGAAGGGCGACCCTTCTGTATCATGTACATCTGCCCCTGAGGCTGCGGGTACCGATCCTCATCTACCCGAGGAACGGGGTGTATGGCGCCCGCGACATGTCCGCCTGCGGCAGGCTGTGGTGGTGGTGGAGGTGCCATCAGTGCAGGTACGGTGTTCGGCTGAGGTGCAGTTGCGGCGGGTGCCTTTCTGAGATTCATGTACTCAGATGCCAATTCTTCGAATTCTCTGCAGTTCTTCAACGAGTGATTGGAACGCAATTTCCGTCCTCCCCTTTGTACTGATGGAATCCGCAATAGTCATCCATCTTGTCATCGAATGAGCGCTTGTTTTGTGCATCCGAACGTGGCTTTCGCCACTCTTGCTTCTTGTAGCTGTTACTTTGCTGCTCGCGGTCTCGACTGTCCCTACGATCATCTGGCCTCCGGTCGCTTCTGTCTTGGTCGTCCCGGGGTTGTGTGAACCCAGCCACCATGAACTCGGATATGTCGTCGTCGTGGTGACGTTTGGAACGTTTGCGCCTTCGATCGTCTCTGTATGTGTCCCTGCGGCTTCGACTACTGCTGTCATGGTTGTCGCGTGGTGAGGAGGCGCGGGTTGCTCGCACCGAGTCTTCTCCATCTGCCCACTCAGTCGCGATTTTTATGAGTTTAGCCAAGGAGGTGGCTTTTCTCGACCAAGAGCTTCTTTGAAATCTCGCCTGGCGAGACCCATGATAAAGGCATCCATGGCTCTCTTCTGATATTGCACTGACTGAGTTGCGTATGGTGGTCCATCGACGTATGTATGATCTCAAGTTTCGTCTGATCGCTGAGTGCAGGCTCTCAGTTCTTCGAATGTTTTCGGTCGCTCGCACAGAGGTTCGAAGTTTTTGATGAAGTCTCTGCGGAAGTGATCCCACGAGTCGTATGTTGATGGAGATAGCGCCTTGAGCCAGTCGCGAGCTGTACCTTCGAGCATGAGTCGTATGTATTGCATCGCCGTAGTATTCGTGCCTCGTTGGCATGAGACGGCGAGTCTGTAATCTTCTAGCCATCCTGAAGGTTCCTGTCGACCTGTGTACTTGGGTTGCTCAGATGTTAGCTTGAACCCTTTGGGCATCCTTGTCTCGCGGACGCGGCGAGTGAAACACAGAGCTCCGCATGGCTCGGGCTCCCGGTCGGAATATGAGTCGCTACTTGAAGACCTTCGAGATCTGCTTCTGCTGGACCTGTGTCGGCGTGTGCCTTTCCTTGCTTCCTCCGAGTGGCGACTGCGACGCTACGATCGTGTGCTGCTTGTCGCGAGCTGACTATGTTGCGATCTCGACTCCCTCCTGAGTTTTTGCATCCGGTCGTATGGCCTGCACCGCTAGGCTAGTGATTTGAGCTGTTGGCGATGCAAGGTTGCGTTGGGATCGTCTGCCGGAGGCTGTGTTGCTTTGAGGTAAGCGCCCACAGAGAAGAGAGCACCCGCAGCTGTTTTGGGTACCGGGATCCTTTCGTCGTCGTGTGTCATAAATGACAAGTCCAGGTTGCGAGTAATTGCCGCTCTCTCCATCTTCCGGGAGGCGCGCCAGCCTCGATCCACCTATTGGGTTCGCCCGCCTGTGGAGCTAAGTGATAGTTGTCTTCTTCGTGCGCTAAAGAAGCTGGCTTGCCTTTTGCGCTCGTCGAGTGCTGCTTTGATGTTTTGCAGGTGAAGTGATTCCTGCCAGTTGAAGTACTGGAAGGTCAACATCTCTTTCGGGGTTGCGTCTGCTGGAATCATTGTGCACTCCTTAATTACTTTGTCTGTTTTGCTGCCATCTCAGCAGTAATTGTCAGAGTTGTGACCCCATCCGGCATAGTTACCGTGCATGGGAATTCTGTAGGCCTGCGGGAGGCTGCGGCTTCAGATGATTCTCCGTTGATGGCACGTAAACCTGGTGGGGGATGACCCGCGTGTACGTGTATGTACTGCCAAGTCCTGTTACGGACTCGACGTCTTCATCAAGGCTCATGTCGGAGTCGATATGCCCGTCGAGTGGTCCGTCTGGACGGATTCGTTGTCGATGCGTTCAACGTCTATGCTCATCTCAGCGTCAGCGAAACCGTTGTAGACCTCGGAGTCGAGTTTGTTGGTGCAGATCTCGGAGTCGACGTTGTTGTCGTTATGAAGTTCGAAGTCGTCGAGGGAGATCCCGCAGTCGAAGGTATCATCAAGTGGAAGATCTAGCTCTAGATCGTTTTTGCGGTACCCTGATTCAGCTTCCTCACCTTGGAGTTCTTTTGCGAAGAACTCGTTGATCTCTCGAGTCGACATGGTTGTTGCAGATGAGCAGGCTTCGAGAATCGATGATGGGACGGACGCAGTCGATGGAGCCTCGGGTGCGGCAGTCGCGAGTTGTTGCAGATCTGTCAAGTCATGCGTACCAAACTTGTTTACGAAAAAATTGAATGCTCCGACAGTTAAATCCAAACCTGACTCAAGACCAGCAAACGTCTCTCGGGCTTCTGGCGAGTGCGGAGCAAATGCGCCTTTTGTTGGTGAAGTTGGCGGGCTGCCAATTTTTGAGCGAGTCGGCGAGTTGCCGTATGTCGACTGAATCGTCGAGTTGTGGTTTGTCGATGGAGTCGGCGAGTTGCCGTTCGTAGATGTGATCGGCGAGTCGCCGTTTTCCGATGGAACCGGAGAAACCGCGAGTCCAGCACTATTCTTTCCCACAGACGGCGCCAATTGACGAGGGGTTAAGTCATCAATTCCCATGGTTAAGGACCTAGGGTTGAGATTACGAGGGAGAGAACGTGGTAGAGCTGGTAGTTTCGTCGGCTGACAAGCAAAAGCAAGGATTTACCCAGGTTCAGGCCTCCGGAGAGTAACACCCTACTTCCTGCTTGTCTGGTATTGATCTGAGAGTATATGCGAGCTACAATGGAGTCCCGGCGAGATGTCGATCTCGCTAGGATTTTGGTGGTTCAAGTGTTGCGTGTCCTGGATCGGCGGCCCTCCCAGCCTTTATATAGTGGGCTGGGTCTCAGGAGTTCGCAACCGACTCAGATTACATGTAAGGAAAGTCTAAACCGACTATGCCTATGCCTAATCTTGGAGGATACTCCATCTTCTTGGGCCTTCCGTCATGGGCTTCATGTATGCTCTTGATAGTTGGGTCTTAGTCGATACGTGCAACAGGTACCCTCATGGTAGGGTACCCGAGAGGTATATCCCCGTCATCCCGCGTGTGTGAGAAACAGCCGTGTTTTGCACGCATGCATTAAAAGACGAAACTACTGACATCATCGCGCATTAAATGCGAAATTTGAAAATTCAAAATGTTTTGTAGCTCAAACCGTTTGTCCGATTTATGATCCATTCTCACCGTTAGACTAGTCGCGTCGAGATTTTCGAAACTAGATTCCATGTTGATATGTTCCGACGATATATTTTTTGGATCCAAAAGTTACCCACCCATTAACACATGAGTTACCACACTGTAGTATGTAAGTTACCCATCCAAGTAACGATTAATTTTCGGTTTGAAACTATATTGCATTTTTGGTTGTTCTTTCCGATTTTTTTGCGTTTTGAAATTGCCACCTAGTTTCATAAGTGAGTTACCACTTTGGTACGATAAATTTATCGTGTACAAGTGGATAACTATCCACTAAAACACATGTACAACTCCATAAGTATTAGGATGATAATTTTGTCGATTTCATGGTGACAACTACATCCATAAAACAGATGGATAACTCTAACTGTAGTGTGTGCATGGATAACAAATATAAAGAGTGCATGGTAACTATATCGATTTTATGGTGGACAACATATCATTAATAAATGGACAAGTCCATCAGTGAACGGTGGGTAACTCTATGAGTACTGGATGGGTAACTATATCATGAACACATGTGTAACTTTATCGATACTAGGTGTGTATCCATAAGTACTGGGTGGGTAACTCTATCAGTACTGGGGGTGTGTAACTTTATCAGTACTAGGTTGGTAACTTTATCAGTATCAGGTGGGTAACCATTACCAATAGAGTAGGGTAACTAAATCGATTTCGTTGTGTATAACTATACCATCAACACATGGATAACTCCAGCAATACTGGATGGGTAACTTTATCACTGCTATGTCGGTAACTTTATCGGTACATAGTGGGTAAATCCATCAGTACTGGGTGGGTAGCTCCATCGGTACAGGGTGGGTAACTTTATCGATACTAGGTTGGTAACTCCATCAGTACTATGTGGGTAACTGTATCAGTACACGGCAGGTAACTTCATCAGTACTAGGTGGGTAACTACACCAGTACTGGGTGGGTAACTTTATAAGTATTAGGTTGTTAATTTTATCAGTACTGAGTGGGTAACTCCAACAATATTGGGTGCGTAACTTTATAAGTATTACATTGATAACTTTGTCAGTACATGATGGGTAAGTCCATCAGTAAATAGGTTGGTAAATTTATCAGTACTAGGTAGGTGTGCTCCGGTTGGTTCAGCTCGGGGAAGAGACTTCTAAGGCATCGGGATGCACGGGGCCGTCAGAGCATACCTGGAGGAAGCATATGTAGGGCCACATCAACACGATGATCCAGTTTAACAAGTGCATCCCCACCTTCCACGGCGGCTGCGGAGTCCAGTGCACTCCCGTCGTCACACGGTACCATCGCAGCCAGTGTCGTGCCCCCACGACGAGAGTAGTAGGTGGGTAACTCAATCGGTAATAGGTGGGTAACTTTATCAGTACTAGGTTGATAATTCCATCAGGACTGGGTTGGTAACTCTATCAGTACTGGGTGAGTAACTTTGTAAGTATTAGGTTGGTAACTTTATCAGTACTGGGTGGGTAACTCCAATAATACTGTTTGGGTAACTTTATAAGTATTAGATTGATAACTTTATCAGTACATGATGGCTAACTCCATCAGTAAATAGGTTGGTAACTTTATCAGTAATAGGTGGGTGTGCTCCGGTTGGTTCAGCTCGGGGAGAGGCTTCTACGGCATTGGGACGCGCGGGGCCGTCAGAGAATACGTGGAGGAAGCCGAGCTAGGGCCACATCTACACGATGATCCAGTTCAGCAAGTGCCTCCCCGTGCGGAGTCCAATGCACCCCCGCCGTCACGCGGTACCACCGCAGCCAGTGTCGTGCCCCCACGCCGTCTACCTCATCAAGATCTCGATTATATGTGACCAGAAAGGAGATGTGTAGCGGCCGACGGGTCTAATACATTGACGAAGCAGCAATCATAAAAAAAAGAGAGCAATAGGAAAACCATTCGTTTGATAATTCACAACTTTGTACATATATTTTACACGAACAAAATGCCATCTTTTTATACATAATGCCGGAGGCGAATATGCGGCTGACGGCCCCCCGGCGGTTGCGTCGCGGCAAGCACACGCGAGGGCACAGGAATGACAACGGTGACGTGGTAAGGACGGGAAGGGCGACGCGGCGTCGGTGCTCTCGGTGTTGGCGGCGTGCTCTGACGGTGTCCGACACGGCCGACGGCGCTCCTAGCGGCGGCGGCGGGAGGATGGGTCACCTCCGCCCACGCTATGGCTCGCAAGCGTCGGTGTGGCCCTCGTGGAGGACGACGGCGCGAAGATCTCAGGGAGGTTGATGGCGCGGGGAGGCCGACGGCAACAAGGGCGGCGGTGTGGCTCCGGGCTTGCTGGCACGGCATGCTCCTGGGCGTCGGCCTGCACGAGAAGAAAAAGGAGAGAGAATGTGGATCGAGAGCGGAGCTGGAAAGAGAATGAGTGGCTCGGGACCGCACCCCGCGACACGAGACATCAGCCGTCCGTCGGGGCGATCCGACGGTCAGCGTGCTTGCGCTGAGTTTCACCCCGTGTAAGGCGCCTGCTCTTTAAATTTCTATTAGGAGGGCGTGTACTTGTTGCAGGCTGTGGTATGACACGGCTAGTAGGGAGCATGATCCGTCGCAGTGAACATTGCACCAAAATTTAGTCTCGCTTTGTGTTTTTTGTATTCAGTTAACAGGAGCTCAAACCTCAACCGGCCGGTGCGTAGCAGCGAGGAGGATACTGCAGCGTGCTGGATCTTTGTAGGAACCAGCAGCGGATCATAGAATCTTGTAGCTAGCTAGCCCGGGCACTCACGCTAGCTGCTACCCGGACTGCTACCTGCTAGTGTGCTGCTGCTCAGTGCTCATCGCGCACGGCGCAGGCGACCAATCAGTGCTGGTGCTGGGCACGGCGAGACGAATCCCAGCAGCCCACCGGCCGGACAACCCGTTGTGGCGCCGTCGAATCAGTCGAGGAGATGAGGAGCGGATTGGGGAACGAGGACGACCGACGGATCGAGCAAATTCGACCTTTGGTGCTGGGAGGAGGTGACCCGCGGCGGCCGACTGTGGATCCGTCTTTGGCACACACGCTCACGGCGGCGATTCGACGGAAACGGCCGGAGAATAAGGAATAGCCTGGATTCACCTCCCGGTCGCCGCTGGGAGAGAGGAGGAGGGAGAGCCGGGGTTGAATGAGCGGAGCAACCCATCCCGAAACGTACGGGGGACGTGCGCGAGCGCGACACGCGGAAGTTACTTGTTCCAGTCAAATCGGCACCGTTCGCTCTCGATCCAACGGCTCGCGTACGTGCGTCGCGTTTTGCCAGATGTAAGGCGCCTGCTATTTAGATTTTCCGTTAGAAGATTGCTAATCGCCTAATCGGGGACAAATGGGAGGCTTGATTACACTAAGTGGAAAGGCTGACCTATGTTGAACTATCAGGTGAGACGGATGGCTGTCGATGGAAGTTGAAATTCCAGGAGTTTTCACTGTCAAATTAATGTACCTTGATATGATGAATGACGGGACTATTCTTAACAATAAGTTTATTTGAAAACTGAAATTTCCACTAAAAATAAAGATATTTTCATGGTTGCCTGGGAGATGGGAGATTCTAACTAAATATTTATTTTTCTCATGCCCGCTCGCACAACTACTATGACGTATAGTATTTATTGCTTTTTTTTATCTGCCACCACCAACTAGCGTTAAGAATATGTCTGAGAATTGGTTGGGCGGGATTTGAAAAACTAAAGAAAAAATTCCACTTTTAGCTATATTTTAAATTTAGACACTACTCCGTACCTATTATATATGGCAACGAAGTACTGAATAATACCCATCTACATCGATCCGACATAATCGCTCATAACAAATTGAATATTGGCAATAAGGGACAAATATGATTCAAGTAAGGCTCTATATATATATAAAAGATACTACTAAATTTGTGACAATTAATTTGGAAGGAAGGAGATCTAAACATGCTGCCTTCACGCTTTGAGAGGCCAGGGGTCAATTTAGCGAGAGACACCATACCACGGCCGTCGTCCTCTGAGTTCTCAATGTACAAAGAACATAACACAACCTTTATATTCCAGAAGAAGTTGCAAGCAAGGCATTCCAGTGTTGAAATTGAATTTCGTACATCAAAAGACATAGTTTAGTGCGAATCAATCAATAAGTGAGCATGCGGAGAACTAAGAGATCAAGGAACCAACATTGTTGTATGAGCACATGATGATGGCTACTACCATTGTTTCTTATTCCCTGTATCCATCCCACTAATCATGTACACACAAATCCTGCAAACAAAAGGAAAAAAAGTATAGGATGTCAAACGCTCATCTTATGCCTTCAATACCAATACAGAGGAAAATTACACACACAAAAATAACTCTACAATAAAACTCGACAAATGGACAAACAGACTGCCGAATTTTCTATATTATACTGTAATTTTATATGGAATGCGTATAAACACTAACATCTAAAGTTGTGCATGGGAACAAAACAGAGCCTTTTCCAGCCAAGAGCAGTGTGGGTTCGGATGCTGCTTGTTTTATGGCAGGGACAACAATGTCTGAGTTAAGAATTAATGTCCCTCATGAGGAAAGAATCATTCCTTGTTCAGCAATCAGCATATCTCTAGCTGCATGATATTCAGAACCCAGTCCTCTAGAATGCATTCAAATATGTACCGGACTGTCGAACCTTATGATCTGGCTTTATGAAAAGCTGGACTGAGAGCTGTTCTCTTACAAGTGAGTCAAATATTGAGTTTACATGTGAATCTGTTAATATAATTCCAGCTTTCCGTAGCATATTGAGTCAAATATTGAGACCTTTCAGGGTACGCCTTTCCCCAAGAGAACAAACTCCAGTATTAAATACTGTTTTTCTGATGAACGGTGAGCTTCTACTTCAAAGAATAGAGCAAGTACCAGAAGGTAGCCACCAGATAGAGCTACAATATCTTTATCTGTCAAGCCCATTCGATAAAAGATGTCCCTTAGATGTGGTGCCCCTATTCATAAACGAAAACAAACTCATTACCAGAGAAATGTGCAGCAAGTAATAAGGAACATAAGTACATAACTGCAATAACAGCAGGAAACTGACACTGCTGTTTAAAAGACTGGTCATATGGGGGGAAAAAGACAGCTCTTGTATCGAACAAATGAAATAAGACCACAGAACGATATGTGAGTATAGCATGTAAAATAGACTACTGGTGATGCAGGAAGATAGGATTAGTCGAGCCACCAATTTTTGAAGAGAATGTAGTGTATTTGAACAAAATGTGGCACAAGCTTAGAGGACATACCGTATTGAAGTACCCCAGCATCCATGTTAGTAGGGCAAAATACCCTGCATGGTAGTTTGAATATGCAAATGTTAATATTCAGACAAAATTAGCACTATATTGCAATTATGCTCCGCCTTTCTTGCCCAGTTGTTTATCACATTGGCTACAATAATGGCCCAGATCCGCATCTTTGAGAACACTTCTCTTATGGATAGGAATTTTCCGCCTTTGACTTTTGATTTACTTCGTCCAGCTAGAATTAGTTGCAGCTAAGATTTCTTATAATACGGCTGTCGATAGGGTCACTTTCCACATTCAACAGCCATACAGAGATCCATACTAACCAAGTGATGCAAAGAAGACAAATGTGCAACAATGCCTATATGTTACATGATGATTACGACATTTTTCAAGATGGAATTCTCCCATGGAAATGCCAACAGCAGTGGCATGTTCATGTGCTGGGAAGCATCTGTTTCATGTTCAAAAAAATGAAATTAAGAGCCTGAACTGAAGTTGCATTTGATTGCATCATATACTAGTTGAATTCGGCGCGGCGACACGCCGCGCCCTTGATCAAAAAATTCTTGATGGTTTGTTTCTTTGTCTTAGCTGCATAATATATTCTGTAAGTAGAAGTGGTGATTTTGATTTCTATAACTTACGTAGCTGTGTAGGTGATGTGTGACTTGCCGTGAAAACCAAATGTAATGTTTTTTTATGCTGGCATTAACTGGACAATGCCAATGCATCAGTAATGTAAAACATTGTCCCTGAAAGGAATTATGGCGTTGCGGGAAACTGATACATAGCAAGATATATATAAAATTACATAGGGTTACATTAGCTGGCACAATTGCAGTTTGTACAAACACTGACTTGGCTGGACGTTACATTGCTGCATGTAATTCATCTACAGAAGACTGATATATTATGTTCAAAAGCAAGATCTTGGTACCGGCCTGATCAATATGGTGGCAAGATCGACCTCACAAAAGATTAGATAATATCTATGTTGCACTGACAGAGGCTAAGCAAGATCTTGGTACCGACCTGATCAATATGGTTGCTACATCACAACGCAAAAGATTAGATACTCCCTCCGGTCCAGAAAATCCGTCGCAAGGACAGCTATGCGATCGTACTTGGTAGATTCATTTTCCACGAACGTTTTAGTGGATCGGAGGAAGTAGCATTTATGTTGGGCCGACAGAGGCTATAGCCTGAAATGCATTGTAATAAGCTGGATAAGAATCTATAAAATTTGTGTAGGAGATGCACTGATGGAACCAAAAGGGCATGTGTACCGGTAACTTCAGATGCCGTCGTTGTTGCCGGATGAGGGGAAGGTGATTAGGCCCGTCTTCTCCCTTGGTGAAGCGATAATCAGTAAGACTACCTTGCGTACTAATCTGGAGAGGAAATAATGGAGAAGCAAATGCCAATTAGAATATACCTTGAAAGAGAACATTGATTCAATATATCGAAGCAAGTGGGACATCTCATACAATGGTTTGATGCATATCCATCTGCTGAGAACTGCATATAAGCATAAATGATAAAAATACAAATAAACCGTCGACAATAGTATGAAAAGCATACTAAATTTCAATTCATATATATTGAGTCCTCTTATTTTTCTCAGACTGTTGTCACTTGCACAATAGTTCTCTCACAAATAATTCATTTAAATGAATAGAACCAAAGTAGGAAAGAGGAGCAAATTAAAAGAAGAACACAATGGCTATGCTACTAAGAGGAGTAGTACATTCTTGACAATTCAACCTATCAAATGCATAGTAAGATAACTATATATGAAAATATACAGAACAAAGAACATGAAGTTGCAATCATACAGATATATTAGAATGAATTTTCTGTTAGTATAAGTTGGAAAGTTCTAATGGGATTATGAGGTCATACAGTAGCTCCTAGTATTAGGTGAAACATTTTCGTGTAATGACTAATGAGAAAATTAAGACGATCAAAAGTGCACTTGTAACTTCTAGGTGAGTGATCCAGCTGAGAAACTATTACTCAAATAGAAAACCATCTGTGGCCAGACGACCCACACCCTTTTTGAACAATCGTGAGTAACAGACCTACAATTGCTACAGGAAATCAGATTCATGCTAAACATAATCCAACATCCATGTGGATTGCCAACTTCTGCGATTTAACTTGGGTTGACAATGTCAGCACTCAAAATCTGTAGTAGTTACTCGATCATGAGAGACGATTTATTTTGACCATCATACAAAAGGGCTCATTATGTCCGGCCTGGATTGAGACGCGGTGGAAGATTACCATGACTCCAAACTTCACCCAGTAACCTATAACTGGTACAGTAAGATGCAGCATACCATGAATGCTTCTTATTAGTGGCGCCGGACATCATCAAAAATCAGATAAAAAAGATAGTAATTAGCACAAAACAAACACATGTCTAGGTCTGTTATTGCAGAAATTTACCCCATCCTGACACATTCTTCTGATATTTATATTAGACACAACCATTTGGAAAAACATGATTGGACAGTAATCTTAGTTGGATCGTATAATTAATTACACATGCTAACTGAAAACTCCTAGTAGTCAACATAAGATAACACACTGCTCGTATAATCAAACTGAGTTCAGTAATAGAACCACAGGATAAGAAGTAGACGGGTATGTGGCCATACGATCATACTTTGTACGTGCATTATGCCTGTTGGATAGAGCTTGATTTCATGAATATGTTTCTGAAACTGAACTTGTTTCCAGTAAACAGACTTGAAGGAAAATGAAGTACCAAATTGGTTGGAAATGATTTTGCAATTCATATATGTAGGTCAAATAAATAAACAACTAAACTATTTTTACCCTCCCCTTAAATATAACTCTGAGATGAATTCATAGAGATATATATGTGAAACTACTTGATTCAAGAAATGAAGTATGCAAAGAAATTAGTCAGATAAATTAGAATAACATCTAAAGTAGAGCATGGAGTTATTCGCTTCTCTCCCATTAGTGATCATTGTCTATGTCTTTATGAATTGAAAGTAGCGACTACTAAGGTTCTGAAAATAAAGATCAACCAGTTGCCCTTAAACTGGAAGGAACAAAGTGTACATCCTTTCATCGTGATGTGATAGGAGCTAACCCGTGGAGGAGCAGTCCCAAGCCAATCAGCTTGTCCATCTTTTTGAGATTTGAACTCTCTTGATTAGATTTGATTAGAGTATGTGAATTGTTCTGTCCAGAAAACACATACACGCTGTTTAAACATACTCATGTCAGGGTGATCACCTTTAAGACAAACTCTTGTTGGGATGCTGCTAAAAATTGTTATTGATGCTAACAAATGGGTCAAGCAAGGTTCTACTACAGGTTTCCTCGTGTAATCCAAGCTTAAGAATATCCAGTGACTAAAATTGGTACAGCTGTTGCGTATATCACTGAAAAACTGAAGAATCCCACAAGAGTTATAAGGATATATATAACTTACTTTTACATAAATGAAGAAACAATTGGCGGTCGAGAGCAGAGTTGAGAGTCCACCTTCGCAGACGTCGTAGAGCTATGAAAAATCACAGAAATACAAATAGTCATCATAATCAAATGAGTAAGACTTTATTAGAATAAACCACGCTCAGAACCAAGTATCTTTAACCAGAGAAGCTGAAATAGCCATCCATATGAAGTACACAATGCATTTATCGGCAAGTCCTCACCTGAAATAAGTTAGTTAACTGCTCTGCCCTTCAGAGCTACTGTATAGCTAAATTGCTCTTTTCCTACAATTAATAATGAATCATGATCAAAACCCAGAGCTCATACATATCCTCAGAATGAAGAAGTAAAAATAGCTCACCTAGAGCTTATAGCCTTCGCTGTGGCCATGTTGATGCCCGTATATCAGCTCGAGCTCCATTGCTAGGCCTGAACCAAACGACATGTAACTAATTTTGACTGGAAAACATGGACACTGGTAAGCGGCTCCTAAAACATGGACACTGGCAGGCTAAAAATCCTGAAGCCAATAGCTTTAAGAGCTCAGCTATTTACTGTCTCCAAAAAAACATCCTAAATGTTTGCAAATACTGAACAAAGCATTCATCAAAGAAATTAATTGGCGTGCCCACCTAGTTCTATAAATATCTTTCTACTACTATGCAGTACATCTGGTTTCCACTGCAAATTATATCGGCTATCCAGCTAGATACATTGTACAAACCAAAAACACAGATTCTCCCTTCAAAATGATTCTCATCAAGGGCGCGGCGTGACATGAGTCAAGTAATGAGCTAATATTCAATCCTAGTTTCTGTCAATTGAAAATTCAGGCGCACAGAAGTATGTGAACTGTAGTTTTGGGAGGCTCTTAAACAACTCTGAATTTCACAAGGTTATTATCAATAACTGAAAGCAGTTTCTGGCAGAAGAAGACAAACCCTTGAACATGTAAAAGGCATGAAAGATACTCAGTGAACGAAAACAGCAGCTAGAGCGTGTATGAAGTGCAGAAGGTTGT
The DNA here is from genome assembly GCA_947311845.1 of Poa pratensis. Classification (NCBI taxonomy): domain Eukaryota; kingdom Viridiplantae; phylum Streptophyta; class Magnoliopsida; order Poales; family Poaceae; genus Poa; species Poa pratensis. The sequence goes on along the minus strand of CAMZMU010000092.1, from coordinate 10,726,315 downwards.
AGTACCAGTCAGTTTGTCACAGAGCGTTCTGCTGTGCTACAATCTGCAAGCATCAAAGGGCTTTTGCTCTTAACGTGGGTTCCCCTCATCCTGCCCAGACACGCGCATACTGCTTGTCAACGAAATCATACAGATCGGACGGGTCGGAGCGACAGAAAGAGAGAGACTTACCTGACTCCTGCTTGCAATGGATGCTAGTCCGGAAGTAGCCGCGAATGCTGCGTGGGCTGAGGCTGACCCCGGAGACGACCTTGGCGCCACCGGCGACCGTGTACTGCAGCTCTTGGAGGCGAACCATGCACCAGTCCATCTGCAGGAGCCACAAATTCCACGAATCAAAACCAGCGAGAGACCCGTGTGAGACGCGGAGGAGGGAGCAGGCGTGCGAGTGGTGGGGCTGGTGGTGCGGGTGCAGTGCAAACTGACCAAAGCCGCCGGCAGAGATGGAGATGCAAGAAGAAAGAGAGGGCAAAAACAGAGATGCGTTCGAGAACAGAAGAAAAGAGGAGGAAATAGCGGCGAGCACCTGGGTCGCGCTGCCCCTGTCCAGCTCCGGCCGCTCCACGCACGCACGCCGCCAGCATCCTTCGATCTTGACGCATAGCACGGCCGGCTCCGCGCGCGTCGCCTCCCCGGATCGATGGTGGACATAACCAGCGGAAGGGAAATCCGGCGACGCGGCGCCGTCCTTGCGAGCTGGAGGTCGGATTGCGGGATGCCGAGGACAGGAACAGGCGGGGCGCGGTCGCCGGCGTCTCCAATCGGCGACGGCGTGGCGCGAGGTCGTTGTCGATGCGGAGGCCGATCCGCCTCCCTGCCGCCGGAGGAGTGGCGGCTCAGGCTGGAGCTGGCAGGAGAGTTCGAGGCGGCGACGGCATCAAGGCGGTGGCGGCGTGGCGCCCGTGCCTGCCTGCTCGGGAGAGAAAGACGGGTGGGGAAATGAGAGCGATTGGGATCTAGGGTTAGGGTTCGGCTTATATCTATAAGGTCTGAATCGTAATTTTTGGACAACTCGGGGGCCTTTTCGCAAAACTGCCACGCGGACCGTTGGATCAGCAACGGACGACGCGTATCGTGGCGGCACTGTTGTACACTGTAGACATCTACAGCGATAGCTACAGTGCGCGAATCGCTCTCAGCTCGCCAAAGTGCATCTCCTTAATGTAGTGGAGTTCAGTACCTGGACGATGCCGACGAAGGAGCTGGACCAATCTTGCTGCACGGCGATGGGAACAACGGCGACGGACATGACAACCCAGTCGGCATTGCAGAGCACCATGAGGCCGCCACAAGCGCCGGTTGTCCCATGCAAACGCCGCTGGGTGATGCAGCGTGCTGCCATGGGTCTCCTCCTCCTCCTCACGCACCTGCTCTTCTTCCCTTTCCATCCCCCTCTCTGCCTCCTCCTCTTCATGTCCGATTCTCACAGGCGACAGCGGATCACGCAATCAAGAACTGAGTGCACCATTAAAAAGGAAACATTAAAGAGAAAGAAGCCTCAAAATCTGGGGAAAGCTGTGCCCAAAAATTGTTCAATCGGAGAAGGAAAGAAACTAACCGCATCTCCCTTTCCCGGGTGCAGCGTGCAGCGCTGTTCCGTGCTTCTCCAGCCAACGGTGGCTGAGGAGGAAAGGCGGTTAGCAAGGCGACGGTGAAAGCAGCGGAGACAATGGCGACTGCGCGAGGCAGCGGTGCAAGCGACGTACTGGGCTCCTCCGGCGATGGCAACGACGCGAGGCAGCCATCGTTTCCTTGGCATGGCCCAGCGACGGCGCATCGGCCGCCTCTCCAGCGCCCATGAGCCCTCTACCCCAGTTCTCTCCCTCCCTGAGGTCGCGCCGCGATGATGCTCCACGGCTCCTTCTCCTCAGCATTCAACAGGAGACGGATCTGTGGGGGGCGTCCCCCGAGGAGCGGTGCTCGGCCCCGATTCGTGGGGGAGGACGACTGCTGAGCCTCGCCCCTGGCCTCCTCTGCATCTTCTCCCCTGGCTGAGCAGACGCCGACGAGTAGAAGGGGAGAAGGCGAGGCTAGATGGAGTGGAGACGGCGCAATGGTGGTGGAAGAAGCTTGGGGAGAGGAGGGGATCGGGACTTCGGGAGGGTGGCGGCTGGGGATCGCGTGCGTGAGGAGAAAGCGTGTAGGCATGTTCCTCCATCGCCAGGCACACAGCCAATAAACGAGAGCGAACAAAAAACAATCAGGACAAAACCAGCAGCTAGGGGACAAAGCGAAAACGCCACGTGGATAGGCCCCCTGAGCGCCCAAGGGGTGGACACTTGCTTGTACTCAATGTAGAGCCAAGATAAAAAATTAATAGGATTACTACTGATTTACAATCGTTTGTGACTTTGCATCTCGGAACATTAGAACAAATTAGGACATTATGTACAAAAAAATAAGACATCAATATTGCTTTTTTGTGTACTTCAAACTTTTATTGGTAGCATTTTATATATAGATATAAAAGAATTATTTTGATATTTATACTATGGGTCCCGCATTCTCTTTCTCTTTGGGCCTCTGAAATCTCACGGCGGCCCTGCATAGCCTGACACTGCTTAGGAATGTACTGCGTGACCATCATTTTTTTCCTTTTTACTATGTATTCACTCTAGTATTGCCACTCCAACAATATGATCAGTTATGCCAACAGTACAACATTTCATGTGATCCACCATCGTACTGTGTTCAGATTATACCACCGTATGGTGGATCTTAAAAATCACATCAAATAATTCATCTACAATTTTTATGACAAGGAAACCCAGACATAATTTTCACCAGGATTTAGTCCTATGCTTATCTCTTCATAGATATTTGTGTTGTACAATAAAATATCATCTACTCCACCTACCTTTATACAAGGAAGGAGGTCTCTTACAAGGCATAAACAACATTAAATTAAAACTATACTACTCCATCCGTTCATAAAAGGACTAACTTCAAATTTGGATGTATCTACACATTAATTATGTGTAGATACATCCAAATTTGAAGTTGGTTGAGACATCCTTTTATGAAGGAGTACTAATTTTGTAAGGCAACAGAATAGAATGAGACCTTACATGTCTAGTACAGTTAATTAAAAAGCACATAGATATATTTATCCATTAACATATTTTTCTCATATTCTTGATGCTGCCGTCGGATTCATGAGAGTAGTAATTAACTGGTAATCGACTGAAAATCTTCGTTCGTACTTATGGTGCTGCAGGAGGTTGGCCGCCGGGGTCGCAACCATATACCCCCGGCCCCTACATGGGCGGCCAGGCTAAGGCTCGCCATGGTGGTGAGGTATTCCGGCAGTTGGCCTTCCGACTTCGATGAACGCTGAACTTCTTGACCCTGTGTCATGCATTAGGCCTAATCCATTAGTGGTAGTTTGCAGTAAAGTAAAAAAGCGAGAGAAAGCAGGCATGCAAATATGTAGTAACTTAATTGAATCAAACAAACGAGAGGTGGCGTTGCTGCTTGCACAAATGATACTGTACCGTACCTCCCTGAACGGACACAGCCAACAAAGTACAGATGACCACGAAAGCCAACATGAGCAGCTTCCGGAAAACAAAGCATGTTGCTGCACCATTTCCAATCCCTCTAATGCGTCTCTCTCTCCACTCTCCGGCCGGGCTATGTAACTTGTGGTGGGCTTAAGGCTTAATATACACTACCACCCCTACGAGAATCCCGACGGGGGGCACAACTTCCATTCCATATAATCCACCCATAAAATTCAACTATGGTTCACAAAAGTGGTGTTGACGTGCGTGTGGATGGGAGCACAGCTTCTATATGATCCACTCATCAAATTGACCGTTCTCGTGCTGTAAAATAGACCAGTACTGTCACTGTCTATCATTTCTCATTGTCAGTTTCGCAACTGTTTCGAATTTTCATTTGTCAGTTTCCATATGCAAACAGTGCAAAAAGATCGATGACGCTGATCTCTCACGAGTGCGGACTTGCTCATTCGGTTCTTGAAAATTTCCACGAGTGCGGACGGAACGACGACGAAAGGTCGGATTGGCGTGTGGCACCTGGCACAAAAGGGACCATAGGCTATAAAAGAAAATAGCCACATATTGTTCGTAACCGAATAGGTACTGTGGTGGCTACACACGCGTGTGCTGAAGATGTACGTCCTGAGTTCGAATCCCGCGCCACCCACTCGTAATTTTAATTATTTCATCCTCCTCTGACATGGGGGGCCCGTATGTAAGGAAGCATCAAGGTCACGCACGTCAAAGAAAAATATACAAGGATTGTTCCGCAAAATTTACGACGCCACATGTCCTCTCCTGAATGGTTTGGGACCTATATGCTCCACAATACAAGTTTGTGTACCACCAGCTCACACTTTGCAAGTTATGGGACCAATTTGCACATGGTGAGCAAGTTGTGGGACTAGTAGTATATATGACTCCTTCTTCTACCTCTTCTAAAAATCTGGTGAGGCTTTTGGAAACAACTGGGAATAATCTGGTCGTTGGGTTGACAGCTTTAAACTTTGGTCGTCGTTTTCTGCCTCCATGCTTCTGATCCGTTTGTTCACCTGAGAGCGTCTCTGATTGCGTGGATCACACGTTCACTGGGAGACCCCAAGAGAAGGTATGAAGCAGTGTAGCAGCAGTTTCCCTCAGTATGAAACCAAGTTTAATCGAACCAGTAGGAGCAAGAAATCACTTCTGAAGGTTGTTGGTGGCGGCGTTTCTCGATCACCAACGTGGAATCTGCACACAACACAATCAAACTATTTTGCCCCAACGAAACAGTGAGGTTGTCAATCTCACCGGCTTGCTGAAAACAAAGGATTAAACGTATGGTGTGGAAAACAGTAGTAAATTGCAGAGAATGAAAAGGAACAGTGTTTGCAGTTGGTTGTATTATCAGTGTAAAAGAATGGACCGGGGTCCACAGTTCACTAGTGGTGTCTCTCCATAAAAGATAACTAACATGCTGGGTGAACAAATTACAGCTGGGCAATTGACAAAATATTGAGCGCATGACAATGCATATATATGACATGATGATTACTATGATATTCATGTGGGCATTACGACAAAATACATAGACCGTTATCCAACAGCGTCTATGACTAATAATCCACCGCCAGGTTGTCATACCGAGTTCCCCGTTGGTATTAAGTTGCAAGCAACGGATAATTGCATTAAGTAATGTGCGTAATGTAAACAAATGCATTAGACCTAACGGCGTACCCTTAAGCTAAGCATCGGTTATTTTATCCCTAGTGGCAACAGCACATCCACAATCTTAGAAGTTATTGTCACTCTCCCAGATTACCGGAGGCATGAACCCACTATCTAGCATAAATACTCACTCTTGGAGTTACAAGCATCTACTTGGCCAAAGCATCTACTAGTAACGGAAAGCATGCAAGATCATAAATAACATATAAGATAGATTGATAATCAACTTGACATAGTATTCAATATTCATCGGATCCCAGCAAACACAACATGTAGCATTACAATAAGATGATCTTGATCATGATAGGCAGCTCACAAGATCTAAACATGATAGCATAAAGTGGAGAGACAACCATCTAGCTACTGCCATGGACCCGTAGTCCAAGGATGAACTACTCACGCATCACTCCGGAGGCAGGCATGGTGATGTAGAGCCCTCCGGTGATGATTCCCCTCTCCGGCAGGGTGCCGGGAAGAGCTTCTGAACCCTCCCGAGCTAGGGTTGACGGCGGCGTCTCTGGAACTTTTCGTGGATAATGGCTCGGGTATTTAGGGTTTTCGCGTCGGGAAGAATAAATAGGCGAAAGGGCGGCGGCTGCGGAGCCACGAGGGCCCCACACCACCCCACGGCGCGGCAGGGGGCCGCGCGGCCCCATGGTGTGGGTGCCACGTGGCCTCCTCCGTCTCTCCTCTGGACTCCGTCTTCGTGTTGGAAAAATAGGAGGTTCTGTCCAAGTTTCGTCCAATTCCGAGAATATTTCCAGACTAGCTTTTCTGGAATACAAAAACAGCAGAAAACAGGAACTGGCACTGTGGCATCTTGTTAATAGGTTAGTCCCAGAAAATGCATAAAAATGCTATGAAGTGTATATAAAACATGTAACAATTGGTATAATATCAACATGGAACATCAGAAATTATAGATACGTTTGAGACGTATCAAGCATCCCCAAGCTTAGTTCTACTCGTCCTCGAGTAGGTAAAACGATAAAAACAAAATAATTTCTGAGGTGACATGCTACAATCATAATCTTGATCAAATAATATTGTAAAGCACATGTTATGAATGAAGTGATCCAGGTCAATGGTCTATAGTTTGCTAGCAAGTAGATAATGAGCAAACAACTGAATCATATAAGCAAAAACTTTTCATGAATAGTACTTTCGAGACAAGCATCAAAGAGTTTTGCATAAGAGTTAACTCATAAAGCAATAGATTCTAAGTAAAAGGTATTTAACCAACACAAAGGAAGATTTAAGTTTCAGCAATTGCTTTCAACTTTCAACATATATATCTCATGGATATTTGTCAACACAAAGCATATAATAAGTGCAATATACGAGCATATAAAAATTGTTGCACCAAAGTTGACACTAGTGTTTGCTTCTAAGATAGAAAGAAGTAGGAAAACTGACTCAACATAAAAGTAAAAGAAAGGCCCTTCGCAGAGGGAAGCAGGGATTAAATCATGTGCTAGAGCTTTTTAAGTTTTTGAAATCATATAGAGAGTAAAAATAAGTTTTGAGAGGTGTTTGTTAATTGTCAACGAATCAGAAAATGGAAAGTACAATATGACCCCTGCCAACCAGACTTTTAAGAGCGGCTCCCATGAAGGACGTTATTTCTACCAGCAAGGCAGATCATCCCTCTTTCTCTTTTGTTTACACATGCAGATATTTCACTGTTTGTCATTGCTTGACTGATAAATCAGGGCAAAAATGTGAAGAGAATTAAGCGGTTAAAGTTGTAATTAATTGGGACTGGGCACCCCATTTGCCAGCTCTTTTTGCAAAATTAATGGATAAGCGGATGTATATGCCGCTAGTCCGGTGGTAAAGTCTGTTTGACAGTTGACATAAAGACATCCACCCCGTCCTCATGAGCTTGGTAAACATTGACACAAAATAGGAGTAATAAGTTTGAATAGTTTAAAGGTAGCACATGAAAAATTTACTTGGAATGGCAAGGAAATACCACATATAGGTAGTTATGGTGGACACAGATGGCATGGATTTGGCTCAAGGTTTTGGATGCACGAGAAGCATTCCCTCTCAGTACAGAGTTTAGGCTAGCAAGGTTATTTGAAGCAAACACAGGATATCAACCGACACAGCAAGGCTTATATGAAAACATATTGCAAGCATTATAAGACTCTACACTGTCTTCCTTGTTAACCAAACCCTTTTACTAGAAAATATCTAGACCTTAGAGATACCAATCATGCAAACCAAATTTCAACGAGCTTTACGGTAGTTCTTCATTAATAGGTTTTAACTACATGATACAAAAGCTTAAACATGAACTACTTGATAACTCAAAACAATTGACAAGTATCAAATTATCCAATACAATGATCTACAAGAATATGTAAGCTTTTTCCATTATACCATCTACCACATGCAACATTTTCTGTTCCAACCAAACACCAATCAATTTATTTCAACATAAACTCTCCAAACAATTATAAGTGAAGCAAGAGAGTACTTTCTTTAAAAGAACTAACAGCTCTGAATAAGAGATGCATGCAAAACAGGAGCTAAAAGCATAGCAATAGCTAGATAAGAATACTCAACAAGTATAAGTGAAGAATAGGAGTATTCATATGAAAAAGCGGAGCGTGTCTCTCTCCCAATCAAGAATGGGGTCCAATCAAGTTGACCATAAGAAAAATAAAATACTGAAAATAAAAGCACACAGACGCTCCAAGTAAAGCACATATGATGTGAAAGAATTAAAATATAGTTTCACTAGAGATGACCTGATAAGTTGCTGATGAAGAAGGGGATGCCTTGGGCATCCCCAAGCTTAGACGCTTGAGTCTTCTTGAAATATGCTGGGGTGATCCATGGGAGCATCCCCAAGCTTAAGCTCTTCACTCTTCTTGATCACATTATATCATCCTTCTCTCTTGACCCTTGAAAACTTCCGCCACACCAAACTCAAAGTAATTCTCATTAGAGGGTTAGTGCACAATCAAAAACTCACATGTTCTATAAGGACACAAACATGACCGTTACTTTTAACATTAGCTACTGCCACTGATGTTATGTGAAGCTCTTCACCCTAAAAAAGAATTCCACTCAACACTAGTAAAAGAGAGAATGCGAAAAATAAAAGACAGAATCTGTCTAAACAGAACAGTCCGCAAAGACGAATTTTTTCGAGGCACTTACGTTGCTCAGATCGAAAAACTTTAAACTAACGAAAGATGCGTACATATCTGAGGATCACGCACAAAAATTTGCAGATTTAAATAATTTTTCTGTGATTTTACAGAATTAAAACGGTGAACAGCAGAAATCTGTTCCTGCGCAGAAATCCAAATCTAGCATCATCTTCCTATTAGAGGCAATACTTGGCACAACAATGCGATAAAATAAAGATACAAAGGAATTGTTACAGAAGTAAACAACTCCTTGACTCAAAAAAAAAAAAATTGCAGAAATAAAATAATGGGTTGTCTCCCATAAGCGCTTTTCTTTAACGCCTTTCAGCTAGGCGCAGAAAGTAAGAATCAAGTGTTTCCAAGTGATGAAGCATCAACAGAATAATTTGCTCTAACAATAGAATCAAAAGGTAACTTCATCTTCTTTCTAGGGAAGTGTTCCATACCTTTCTTGAGTGGGAATTGATATTTAATATTCCCCTCTCTCATATCAATAATAGCACCAACAGTTCTAAGAAAAGGTCTTCCCAAAACAATAGGACAAGAAGCATTGCATTCAATATCCAAAACAACAAAATCAACGGGACAAGGTTATTGTTAACCATTATAAAAACATCATCAACTCTCCCCAAAGGTTTCTTTATAGTATTATCAGCAAGGTGAACATCCAAATAACAGTGTTCCAAAGGTGCTAAATCAAGCATATCATAGAGTTTCTTAGGCATAACAGAAATACTAGCACCAAGATCACATAAAGCATTGCAATCAAAATCATTCACCTTCATTTTAATGATGGGCTCCCAACCATCTTCTAACTTCCTAGGGATAGAAGCTTCATGTTTTAATTTCTCTTCCCTAACTTGCATGAGAGCATTAGTAATATGTTTAGTAAAAGCCATGTTTATAGCACTAGCATTAGGACTTCTAGCTAGCTTTTGCAAGAACTTAATTACTTCAGAAATATTGCAACCATCAAAATCAAAGTCATTATTATCAAAAGTAATGGGACCATTGTCTCCCACATCTCGAAAAATTTCAGCACTTTTATCAGGAACAGTTTCAGTGTTTTCAGGCAATTTTAAACGTTTTGCAACAGAAGTAGAGACATTGCCAACACCAATTACTTTACCATTGATAGTAGGAGGTTTGTTAACACTTGAGTTTACAGCATTTTCAGTAGTAGTAATAGTATAAACTCTAGCAATACTATTCTTTTTAGCAATTTCATCCTCTCTTGCCCACCTAGCATGTAAATCAGCTAACATCCTCACATTATTATCAATTTTAACTTGTATAGCATTGAGAGTTTTGCTCTCTTTAACATCATGAGGCATAGTTTTAATTTTTAACAAATCAACATCAAGAGCAAGACTATCAACTTTAGAGGCAAAGAACATCAATTTTCCCAAACTTTTCCTCAACAGATTTAATGAAGTTCACATCAACATGCTCTTCTTGAGCAACCAAAGAAGCTAAAGGAATATTATTTGGATCAACATGCATTTTTCCATTTGTAAGTATAGACATAATAGTATCAATCTTATCACTCAAGGAAGAGATTTCTTCAACAGAATTTACCTTCTTACCTTGTAGTAGAGCTTTCGGTGTGCCATTCAGAATAATTTATCATCATATCATCAAGAAGCTTTGTTGCAGCACCCAAAGTGATGGACATAAAGGTACCTCCAGAGGCCGAATCCAATAGGTTTCTTGAAGAAAAATTTAATCCTGCATAAAAGGTTTGGATGATCATCCAAGCAGTCAGTCCATGGGTGGGACAATTCTTTACCAATGATTTCATTCTCTCCCAAGCTTGAGCAACATGCTCATTATCAAATTGTTTGAAATTCATAATGCTACTTCTCAAAGATATAATCTTAGCAGGAGGATAGTATTTTCCTATGAAATCATTTTTGCATTTAGTCCATGAATCAATACTATTTCTAGTCAAAGATAGCAACCATTCTTTAGCACGTCCTCTCAAAGAGAAAGGAAAAAGTTTCAGTTTAATAATATCACCATCTACATCCTTATACTTTTGCATCTCACAAAGTTCAACAAAATTATTAAGGTGAGCAGCAGTATCATCAGTACTAACACCAGAGAATTGCTCTTTCATAACAAGATTTAAAAGTGCAGGTTTAATTTCATAGAATTCTGCGTTAGAAGCAGGTGGAGCAATAGGTGTACTAATGAAATCATTGTTGTTCGTGCTAGTGAAATCACACAACTTAGTGTTCTCAGGGTACTCATTTTAGCAAAATAAAAACAAAATAGAAAGATAAAAACTTGAAAATAAAAGTAACTAATTTTTTTGCGTTTTTGATAAATAAAGCAAACAAGACTAAATAAAAAATAAACTAAGCAAGAAAATAACAAAGTAAACAGATTGGAAGCGTGAAACTCCCCTTGCAGAAATCCTCTTGCTCCCCGGCAACGGCGCCAGAAAAAGAGCTTGATTGCGTGGATCACACGTTCGCTGGGAAACCCCAAGAGGAAGGTATGAAGCAGTGTAGCAGCAGTTTCCCTCAGTATGAAACCAAGGTTTAATCGAACCAGTAGGAGCAAGAAATCACTTCTGAAGGTTGTTGGTGGCGGCGTTTCTCGATCACCAACGTGGAATCTGCACACAACACAATCAAACTACTTTGCCCCAACGAAACAGTGAGGTTGTCAATCTCACCGGCTTGCTGAAAACAAAGGATTAAACGTATGGTGTGGAAAACAGTAGTAAATTGCAGAGAATGAAAAGGAACAGTGTTTGCAGTTGGTTGTATTATCAGTGTAAAAGAATGGACCGGGTCCACAGTTCACTAGTGGTGTCTCTCCGTAAAAGATAACTAACATGCTGGGTGAACAAATTACAGCTGGGCAATTGACAAAATATTGAGCGCATGACAATGCATATAAATGACATGATGATTACTATGATATTCATGTGGGCATTACGACAAAATACATAGACCGTTATCCAACAGCGTCTATGACTAATAATCCACCGCCAGGTTGTCATACCGAGTTCCCCGTTGGTATTAAGTTGCAAGCAACGGATAATTGCATTAAGTAATGTGCGTAAAGTAAAAAAATGCATTAGACCTAACGGCGTACCCTTAAGCTAAGCATCGGTTATTTTATCCCTAGTGGCAACAGCACATCCACAATCTTAGAAGTTATTGTCACTCTCCCAGATTACCGGAGGCATGAACCCACTATCTAGCATAAATACTCACTCTTGGAGTTACAAGCATCTACTTGGCCAAATTATCTACTAGTAACGGAAAGCATGCAAGATCATAAATAACATATAAGATAGATTGATAATCAACTTGACATAGTATTCAATATTCATCGGATCCCAGCAAACACAACATGTAGCATTACAATAAGATGATCTTGATCATGATAGGCAGCTCACAAGATCTAAACATGATAGCATAAAGTGGAGAGACAACCATCTAGCTACTGTCATGGACCCGTAGTCCAAGGATGAACTACTCACGCATCACTCCGGAGGCAGGCATGGTGATGTAGAGCCCTCCGGTGATGATTCCCCTCTCCGGCAGGGTGCCGGGAAGAGCTTCAGAACCCTCCCGAGCTAGGGTTGACGGCGGCGGCATCTCTGGAACTTTTCGTGGATAATGGCTCCGGTGTTTAGGGTTTTCGCATCGGGAAGAATAAATAGGCGAAAGGGCGGCGGCTGCGGAGCCACGAGGGCCCCACACCACCCCACGGCGCGGCAGGGGGGCCCGCGCGGCCCCATGGTGTGGGTGCCATGTGGCTCTCCTCCGTCTCCCCTCTGGACTCCGTCTTCGTGTTGGAAAATAGGAGGTTCTGTCCAAGTTTCGTCCAATTCCGAGAATATTTCCAGACTAGCTTTTCTGGAATACAAAAACAGCAGAAAACAGGAACTGGCACTGTGGCATCTTGTTAATAGGTTAGTTCTAGAAAATGCATAAAAATGCTATGAAGTGTATATAAAACATGTAGCAATTGGTATATTATCAACATGGAACATCTGAAATTATAGATACGTTTGAGACGTATCAGTCTCCACAGTCGCACAATAGAGCGTCCGGTGAATATTTCGGACACATGTTATTGGGCGCGTCGGCACATGTTGCCGTCCTATCGGAAGCAGCTCGCCTCACCGTTCGGTACCAATAGACGGCTCCCAATAGAATTTTGATTAAACTAAAATAAAAACGACGCGATGATCAGTTCGAATAACGTTGGTAAAGTTGGCACACCCAAAAGAATTTGATTACAAAACGTCGAATGAAAATCTAGTAATCGATGTCACCGGCTCCTCCTGTTTCTCCATGTCTTCTCAGCCGAGCGCGCCATTGGCTCTAGCTCCGAGGCGTCGTGCTCGTTGTTTGCTCCCCTGTCGTGCCCATCGGCGTTGGCTCCGACGGCAGAAGACCTATCTCACGCAAGATGCGCTGCTAAGAGAGAACAAACCAAGCCCTCACCGGCGGTGGGTAGGCAGAGAGGTCGGCAGTCAAGATCTTGGAGTCCCCTTCATCCTCCAGACTACGAATTGCGACACCTCCGACATCGTCTTGATTCTTGCCGTGTCAGCTTGCATGATAGTTGCTAGTGCCTTCTCCCTCTCGACGGCGAGTCTCTCCTTCTCGACGACGATCTTCTCCTTCTTCACGGCGAGCTTCTCATCATGCTTTCTCATAAAAAACGACCAACCGTCGGTGAAAGTTCTTGCATTTTGCTTCGACATGGTTGTGACCTCCGCGAGGCACTTTGATACGACCAAAACGTGTCTACTTTTCCGAACACTTTTGCTATTGTTTCTCCTCTGATTTGTATGATTTGGGTGAAACTAATGCGGACTAACGCTGTTTTCAGCAGAATTGCTTTGGTGTCTCGTTTTTGTGCAGAAATTCAATATTCCCAGAAAAATACCAGAAAATTGGAAAAGTGATTTCCATACCAGAAGACTCACAGAGCCAGGAGGGCATCCGAGGGGGTAGGCCACAGGCACCAGGTGGGCCCACGGCGCGGGTGACCCCTTGGCCGCGCCCTTGGGCCGCCTCCCCCGCTCGGCCATCGACTCGCGACGCCCTCTGGACTAATTAAAGCAGTTGACCTAAAAACGTCCGGACAGAACTCCTTTCGACGAAACACACACCCGAGCTCCGCCGCCATCGAAAACCCTAGTTCGGGGGTCTACAGTTCCTGTTTCGACACCCTGCCGAGACGGGGATTTGGAGAGATCATTGCCGTCTTCATCACCATCACCTCTCCTCCAACCATCCATGATTCCCCCATCCATGTGTGAGTAATTCCCGCTGTAGGCTGTAGGGGATGGTAGGGATTGGATGATATTGCTCATGTAATAGATGTCAGATTGTTAGGGCATGGTGCCTAGTATCCATTGTTAGTACTATCTATTGTTGTTGCAACTTGTTATGCCTAATGCTTGACACTTAGGGCCCGAGTGGCATGATTTCAGATCTGAACATGTTATTGTTTTATGAGAATAATTATTGTTTTGGATCATATCTGCAAGTTGTATACACCTGTTATTGTCTTGAACCTGAGGTCCCGGAGTGACAACAATCGGGGTAATCAAGAGGGATAGTTATAACTTGAGGATCACGTGTGTTCACGGAGCGTTAATGCTTTGTTCCGGTTCTCTGTAAAAAGAAGCACCTTAATTACGAGAAGGATCCTTTTGGCCCCGCTACAAACGGGCTGGTAGGACAATAGATGTTGTGCAAGTTTCTCATTGCGAGAACGTACAACTAAATATGGAACACACGCCTACACATGATCAATACTTGGATGCTTTTATCATTATTTACCTGCATTGCCCTGCGTTATGACTATTACATGGCTATCTTATTCGTGCAACGCCCGTTCATCCATCCCTATGCCTACAGTATCTATAATCCTGCTGTTTATTAAAGGCACTGTTGTTGTCTCTATTTTACTGCTCTTACTATTCTGCTACTATTTCTGTTGTACTACTGTTGCTACTGATAAATCGTGCCAGGCAAGTCTATTTTCAGGTGCGGCTGAATTGACAACTCGGCTGCTAAGGCTTATAAATATTCTTTTTGTGTCGAATCAATAAATTTGGGTTTTACTTCCCTCGAAGACTGTTGCGATCCCCTATACTTGTGGGTCATCAAGACTATTTTCTGGCGCCGTTGCCGGAGAGCATAGCTCTATTTATAAGTTCACCGGAGAGTTATATTGTCTGCTGCTGTTTATCCGCTATGGGTAAGCCTCGTGATACCAAGGTTACCATCTTGCCTTCCACTACAAGGAAAGGTACAACTCTAAACACTTCAGCTGCTCTTGATTCACCATCTGTTATAAGTCAACTTGTTACACCACCACCTCCACGCACTTCACATGTTACTTCTGCTGAATCCGAAACTAAAACTGATGAATTTGATGATGCTTCCATTGTGCTTGATGAAAGTGGATCATTAGGACCTTTTCTGGATGCCACTATTGCCAAAACTAAAGAAATTGAAGGTGTTGAAATTTCTAATGAGAACCTTATTACGCCTGTTGCCTCACCTGAGGCAGGAAATTGTGATAGTGATTACCCTGAAGATGCTTATATTGATATTACTGATGATTTTATTGAAGAATATACTGCATGTGGTTCCTCTAAAGACTTGAATGCAATGAAAGATTTGATTCAGAAACGTGCTATGAATTATAATTTCACTCCTGATCCCACATTTGCTACATCTCTTATAAATATTAAGGATGAGGAATATAAATTTTCTGTTGATCTCTCACACATAACTCTTGCTGAAAAGGAACCCTTTTTCGGAACTGAAAATGAAAGTGCTATAGAACACCTGGATAAACTTTCTTCCCTTAGTAACTTGTTTTCTAATGATTCTAAGAAACGTGGTTACTTGGTTACTAAGATGTTTCTCTTTTCACTTAAAGATGAAGCTAACACCTGGTTTAACAATTTAGTATCTGGATCAATTACAAGCCTGATGACGTGAAAGCACACGTTCATTGGGAGACCCCAAGAGGAAGGTATGAAGCAGTGCAGCAGCAAGTTTTCCCTCAGTAAGATACCAAGGTTGTCAGATCCAGTAGGAGTAAAAGGCACCTCTGAAGGTTGTTGGTGGCGCCGTTTACTCGATCACCATTGTGGAACCTGCACACAACACAATCAAACTACTTTGCCCCAACGAAACAGTGAGGTTGTCAATCTCACCGGCTTGCTGTAAACAAAGGATTAAACGTATGGTGTGGAAAATAGTGTTTAATTGCAGAGAATGAAAAGGAACAATGATTGCAGTTGGTTGTATTATCAGTGTAAAGGAATGGACCGGGATCCACAGTTCACTAGTGGTGTCTCTCCATAAAAGATAACTAACATGCTGGGTAAACAAATTACAGCTGGGCAATTGATGAATAGAGAGCGCATGACAATGCATATATATGACAAGATGACTACTATGATATTCAATTGGGCATTACAACAAGATACATAGACCGTTATCCAACAGCATCTATGACTAATAATCCACCTTCAGGTTGACATCCGTGTTCCCCGTTGGTATTAAGTTGCAAGCAACAGATTATTACATTAGGTAAAGCGCATAATGTAAACATATATTTATCCTTAGACAAAACATTGTTGTTTTAACCCTAGTGGCAACAGCACATCCACAACCTTAGACGTTGTTCTCACTCGCCCAGATTTCCGGAGGCATGAACCCACTATCTAGCATAAATACTCCCTCTTGGAGTTACAAGTATCTACTTGGCCAAAGCATCTACTAGTAACGGAAAGAATGCAAGATCATAAATAACATATAAGATAGATTGATAATAAACTTGATCATAATATCAATATTCATTGGATCCCAGCAAACACAACATGTAGCATTACAATAAAATGATCTTGATCATGATAGGCAGCTCACAAGATCTAAACATGATAGCACAAGGAGGAGAGACAACCATCTAGCTACTGCTATGGACCTGTAGTCCAAGGATGAACTACTCACACATCACTCCGGAGGCAGGCATGGTGATGTAGAGCCCTCCGGTGATGATTCCGCTCTCCGGCAGGGTGTCGGGAAGAGCTTAGAACCCTCCCGAACTAGGGTTGACGATGGCGGCGGCTACGAAACTTTTCGTGGATGGAGGCTCGGGTATCTAGGGTTTTCTGGATGAAGGCATTATATAGTCGAAAGGGCGGCGTCTGGAGGCACCCGAGGGGTCACGCCACCCCCCGGCGCGGCAATAGGTGGGGCCGCGCCGGCCCCTGGCGTGGCTGCCTCCTCGGTCGCCTCTGTCTCTCCTTTGGACTCCGTGTACGTGTTGGGAAAATAGAAGGTTCTGTCCAAGTTTCGTCCAATTCCGAGAATATTTCCAGAACAGCTTTTCTGGAATACAAAAACAGCAGAAAACAGGAACTGGCACTGTGGCGTCTTGTTAATAGGTTAGTCCCAGAAAATGCATAAAAATGTTATGAAGTGTATATAAAACATGTAACAATTGGTATAATATCAACATGGAACATCAGAAATTATAGATACGTTTAGACGTATCAAGCATCCCCAAGCTTTGTTCTACTCGTCCTCGAGTAGGTAAAACAATAAAAACAAAATAATTTCTGAGGTGACATGCTACCATCATAATCTTGATCAAATAGTATTGTAAAGCACATGTTATGAATGAAGTGATCCAGGTCAATGGTCTATAGTTTGCTAACAAATAGATAATGAGCAAACAACTGAATCATATAAGCAAAAACTTTTCATGAATAGTACTTTCGAGACAAGTATCAAAAAGTTTTGCATAAGAGTTAACTCATATAGCAATAGATTCTAAGTAAAAGGTATTTAACCAACACAAAGGAAGATTTAAGTTTCAGCAATTGGTTTCAACTTTCAACATGTATATCTCATGGATATTTGTCAACACAAAGCAATATAATAATAACAATATACTAGCATATAAAAATTGTTGCACCAAAGTTCACACTAGTGTTTCCTTCTGAGATAGAAAGAAGTAGGAAAACTGACTCAACATAAAAGTAAAAGAAAGGCCCTTCGCAGAGGGAAGCAGGGATTAAATCATGTGTTAGAGCTTTTGAAGTTTTTGAAATCCTATAGAGAGTAAAAATATAAGTTTTGAGTGGTGTTTGTTAATTGTCAACGAATCAGAAAATGGAAAAGTACAATATGACCCCTGCCAACCAGACTTTTAGGAGCGGCTCCCATGAAGGACGTTATTTCTACCAGCAAGGCAGATGATCCCTCTTTTCTCTTTTGTTTACACATGCAGATATTTCACTGTTTGTCATTGCTTGACTGATAAATCAGGGCAAAAATGTGAAGAGAATTAAGCGGTTAAAGTTGTAATTAATTGGGACTGGGCACCTCGTTGCCAGCTCTTTTTGCAAAATTAATGGATAAGCGGATGTATATGCCGCTAGTCCGGTGGTAAACTCTGTTTGACTGGTGACATAAAGACATCCACCCCGTCCTCATGAGCTTGGTAAATTTACTTGGAGTGGCAAGGAAATACCACATATAGGTAGTTATGGTGGACACAAATGGCATAGATTTTGGCTCAACGTTTTGGATGCACGAGAAGCATTCCGTCTCAGTACAGAGTTTAGGCTAGCAAGGTTATTTGAAGCAAACACAGGATATCAACCGGTACAACAAGACTCATATGAAAACATATTGCAAGCATTATAAGACTCTACACTGTCTTCCTTGTTAACCAAACCCTTTTACTAGAAAATATCTAGACCTTAGAGATACCAATTATACAAACCAAATTTCAACAAACTTTACGGTAGTTCTTCACTAATAGGTTTTAACCACATGATACAAAAGCTTAAACATGAACTACTTGATAACTCAAAACAATTGGCAAGTATCAAATTATCCAAGACAGTGATGTACAAGAATATGTAAGTCTTTTCCATTATACCATCTACCAGATGCAGCATTTTTTATTCCAACCAAACACCAATCAATTTATTTCAACACAAACTCTCCAAACAATTATAAGTGATGGAAGAGAGTACTTTCTCTAAAAGAACTAACAGCTCTGAACAAGAGATGCATGAAAAACAGGAGCTAAAAGCATAGCAGTAGCTAGATAAGAATACTCAACAAGTGTAAGTGAAAAATAGGAGTATTCAAATGAAAAAGCGGAGCGTGTCTCTCTCCCAAACAAGATTGCTAGGGTCCAACAAGTTGATCCCAGAAAATAAAATAACAATGCGAAAATAAAAGCACACAGACGCTCCAAGTAAAGCACATATGATGTGAAAGAATTAAAATATAGTTTCACTAGAGATGACCTGATAAGTTGTTGATGAAGAAGGGGATGCCTTGGGCATCCCCAAGCTTAGACGCTTGAGTCTTCTTGAAATATGCTAGGGTGATCCATGGGAGCATCCCCAAGCTTAAGCTCTTCACTCTTCTTGATCACATTATATCATCCTCCTCTCTTGACCCTTGAAAACTTCCGCCACACCAAACTCAGAGTAATTATCATTAGAGGGTTAGTGCACAATCAAAAACTCACATGTTCTATAAGGACACAAATATGACCATTACCTTTTAAACATTAGCTACTGCCACTGATGTAATGTGAAGCTCTTCCACCCAAAAAATAATTCCACTCAACACTAGTAAAAGAGAGAATGCAAAATAAAAGACAAAATCTGTCTAAAACAGAACCGTCCGTAAAGACGAATTTTTTCGAGACACTTACGTTTCTCAGATCGAAAAACTAAAAACTAACGAAAGATGCGTACATATCTGAGGATCACGCACAAAAATTTGCAGATTTTTTCAATTTTCTGGCAATTTTATAAGAACGAAACGGTGAACTGCAAAAATCTGTTCCTGCGCAGAAATCCAAATCTAGCATCATCTTTCTATTAGAGGCTCTACTTGGCACAACAATTCAAAAAAGTAAAGATAAAAAGGGGTTGTTACAAAAGTAAACAGCTCCTTGACTCAAAAAGAAAAGAAGAATTGCAGAAATAAAACAATGGGTTGTCTCGCTTAAGCGCTTTTCTTTAACGCCTTTTAGCTAGGCTAGAAGATTTTAATGATGCTCTTATAGGACTAAGAGTTGAAAAACAAAAGAGAGCATCAAAAGGTAAATGCTTGTCGTGCAGTACACGTCCGTTGGGAGACCCCAAGAGGAAGGTATGATGCAGTTCAGCAGCAAGTTTTCTCTCAGTATGAAACCAAGGCTATCGAACCAGTTGGAGCAGCAACTCTTCTGAAGGTTGCCAACGGCGAAATATGATGCGGCGCAACACCAGGGATTCCGGCGCTGACGTGGAATCTGCACACAACACAATCAAACTACTTTGCCCCAACGAAACAGTGAGGTTGTCAATCTCACCGGCTTGCTGAAAACAAATGATTAAACGTATGGTGTGGAAAATGAGTTTACTTGCAGAGAATGAAAAAGGAACAATTTGCAGTTTGTGGTTGTTTAATCAGTGTAAAAGAATGGACCGGGGTCCACAGTTCACTAGTGGTGTCTCTCCATAAAAGATAACTAACATGTTGGGTGAACAAATTACAGCTGGGCAATTGACAAATAGTGAGCGCATGACAATGCATATACATGACATGATGACTACTATGATATTTAATTGGGCATTACGACATAATACATAGACCGTTATCCAACAGCATCTATGACTAATAATCCACCGCCGGGTTGTCATCCGAGTCCCCCGTTGGTATTAAGTTGCAAGCAACGGATAATTGCATTAAGTAAAGTGCGTAATGTAAACAAACACATATGCCCGTGGACATAGCATCGTTAGGTTATCCCTAGTGGCAACAGCACATCCACAACCTTAGAACTTTCTGTCACTGTCCCAGATTAAACGGAGGCATGAACCCACTATCTAGCATAAATACTCTCTCTTGGAGTTACAAGCATCTACTTGGCCAAAGCATCTACGAGTAACGGAAAGCATGCAAGATCTTAAATAACATAGATAGATTGATAATCAACTTGACATAATATTCAATATTCATCGGATCCCAGCAAACACAACATGTAGCATTACAATAATATGATCTTGATCATGTAGGGCAGCTCACAAGATCTAAACATGATGGCACAAAGTGGAGAGACAACCATCTAGCTACTGCTATGGACCCGTAGTCCAAGGATGAACTACTCACGCATCACTCCGGAGGCAGGCATGGCGATGTAGAAGCCTCCGGTGACGATTCCCCTCTCCGGCAGGGTGCCGGGAAGAGGTTCTGAACCCTCCCGAGCTAGGGTTGACGGCGGCGGCGTCTCTGGAACTTTTCGTGGATATTTGCTCAGGTACTTAGGGTTTTCGCGTCGGGGGGAATAAGTAGGCGAAAGGGCGGCGGCTGCGACCCCCGAGGGGCCCACACCACCCAGGGCGCGGCAGAGGGGGGCCCGCCCCTGGTGCGTGTGGCCTCCTGGTGGCTCCTCTGTTGCTCCTTGGTCCGTCAGGTGTGTTCTGGTAAAATAGGGACCCGTGAAGTTTCGTCCAATTCCGAGAATATTTCCAGACTAGCTTTTCTGGAATACAAAAACAGCAGAAAACAGGAACTGGCACTTCGGCATCTTGTTAATAGGTTAGTCCCAAAAAATGTATAAAAGTGATATAAAGTAGATGCAAAACATGTAGCAATTGGTATAAAACAAGCATGGAACATCAAAAATTATAGATACGTTTGAGACGTATCAGCATCCCCAAGCTTAGTTCCTACTCGTCCTCGAGTAGGTAAACGATAAAAACAAATAATTTTTGAGGTGACATGCTACCATCATAATCTTGATCATATAATATTGCAAGGCACATGTAAATGAATGAAGTGATCCAAGTCAATGGTCTATAATTTGCTACCAAATAGATAATGAGTAAACAATGAATCACACAAGCTAAACGTTTTCATGAATAGTACTTTCGAGACAAGCATCAAACAGTTTTGCATAAGTGTTAACTCATAAAGCAATAGTTTCTAACAAAAGGTATTTAATCAACACAAAGGAAGAATTTAGTTTCAGCATTTGCTTCAACTTTCAACATATTTATCTCATGGATATTGTCAACACAAAGTAGTATAACAAGTCCAATACATTGCATATAACGCATGTTGTAACAAAGTTGACACTAGTGTTTGCTTGTGGAAGACAGAAAGAATAGGAAAACTGACTCAACATAAAAGTAAAAGAAAGGCCCTTCGCAGAGGGAAGCAGGGATTAAATCATGTGCTAGAGCTTTTAGGTTTTTGAAAGCATATAGAGATTGCATAAAATATTTGATACTCCTCCCAACCTTGCTAACACAAGCCATGGCTAACCGAGTATCTATTTTTGAGAGGTGTTTGTTAATTGTCAACGAATGGTAGCGGGTGAGAACAGTATTCTACCTGTCAAACGGACTTTTAAGAGCGGCTCCCATGAAGGACGTTATTTCTACCAGCAAGGCAGATCATCCCTCTTTCTCTTTGGTTTACACACATTCAGGTATTTCACTGTTTGTCATTGCTTACTGATGAATCAGGGCAAAAGTGTGAAGAGAATTAATTGGTTAAAGTTGTAATTAATTGGGACTGGGCACCCCGTTGCCAGCTCTTTTTGCAAGTTATTGGATAAGCGGATGTATATGCCACTAGTCCAGGTGTAAAAGTCCATCGACAAATAGAATAAAGAATAACCACACTAATTCCTCATGAGCTAGTAAACATTGACACAAAAAGGGAATAATAACATTTTGAATAATTTAAAGGTAGCACATGAAAAATTTACTTGGAGTGGCAAGGAAATACCACATATAGGTAGTTATGGTGGACACAAATGGCATGGATTTTGGCTCAAGGATTTGGATGCACGAGAAGCATTCCCTCTCAGTACAGAGTTTAGGCTAGCAAGGTTATGTAAGCAAACAAGAATATCAACCCGTACACCAAGTTTTATATGACAAACATATTGCAAACGTTATAAGACTTCATACCGTCTTCCTTGTTAACCAAACCCTGTTATTAGAAAATATCTAGACCTTAGAGATACCACCGATGCAAACCAAATTTTCAACAAGCTTTACGGTAGTTCTTCACTAATAGGCTTAACTCATGTGATGCACAATTTAATCATGATCTACTTGTTAACTCAAAACAATTGACAAGCATCAAGTTATCCATTTAGTGATCTACAAGATTAAGCAAGTTTTTCCTTATACCAATTACCACATGCAACATTTTCTGAACCAACCAAACACCAATCAATTTATTTCATCAACTCTCCAAACAAATATAAGTGAAGCAAGAGAGTACTTTCTACAAAAGAAAGCTAATAGCTCTGACAAGAGATACATGAAAACAAGAGCTAAAAGCTGAACAGCGCTAGATATGAATACTCAACAAATATAAGTGAAGAATAGGAGTATTCTCATGAAAAAGCGGAGCGTGTCTCTCTCCCAATCAAGAATGCTAGGGTCCAGTCAAGCTTTATTGAAAATAAAAGTGCAATACTGAAAATAAAAGCACACAGACGCTCCAAGAAAAGCACATATGATGTGAAAGAATTAAAATATAGTTTCACTAGAGATGACCTGATAATTTTGACGATGAAGAAGGGGATGCCTTGGGCATCCCCAAGCTTAGACGCTTGAGTCTTCTTGAAATATGCTGGGGAGATCCATGGGAGCCTCCCCAAGCTTAAGCTCTTCACTCTTCTTGATCCTATTATATCATCCTTCTCTCTTGACCCTTGAAAACTTCCGTCACACCAAACTCAAAGTAGATCTCATTAGAGGGTTAGTGCATAATCAAAAATTCACATGTTCTATAAAGACGCAATATGATTTGTTACTTTAAACATTAGCTACAGCCACTGATGTTATGTGAAGCTCTTCCACCCAAAAAAGAATTTCACTCAACACTAGTAAAAGAGAGAATGCAAAATAAAAAGGCATAATCTGTCTAAAACAGAACAGTCCGCAAAGACGAATTTTTTCGAGGCACTTACGACGCTCAGATCGAAAACTCTGAACTAATGAAAGTTTCAGACATTCATAAAGATTACGCACAAAAATTTCAGATTTAATTAACAATCTGGTGATTTTAGGAATTTCGTACAGTGAACAGCAAAAATCTGTTTCTGCGCAGCAATCAAAATTAAGCATCATCTTAACATTAGAGGCTACTCTTGGCACAACAATGCGAGAAAATAAAGATACAAAGGAGTTGCTACAGAAGTAAACAACTCCTTGACTCAATAAAAGAAAAATTGCAGAAAAAAATAATGGGTTGCCTCCCATAAGCGCTTTTCTTTAACGCCTTTTAGCTAGGCACAAAGCATGCATCAAGTATTACCAAGTGAAGAAGCATCAACAATCTTACGCTTACCTCTCTTACCTTTACTCTTATCTTTAGGAAATACTTGGTTACACATAGGTGAAGAGGCGAAATTCATAACTCCTTGGCCCATGTCTATTGTTGCTCCAAAGCGTTTCAGCAGAGATCTCCAAGCGTAATTTGTCCTGTTCCTGCACATTCAATGACAACATAATCAATAGATACTGTTATCCCTAGGAGTTTTGTAAATACTCCTTCGGCTACTCCTTGGTATTTTAATGGTATTATCAGCCAAAGTTATCAATTTTCACATTTGGAAAGCTCCCAAAGGTTTAAGGAATCATAAATTTCCCTAGGCATTAAACAAAATTCAGACATGATATCACATCGAGCATGGAAGGTTTCACCATTTATAACAACTTTCACAGATGGAATCCATCCCGATGGTTCAAAGTTTATTGGCTCATTATCATAATGTTCACGAATCTGATTATACCCTTCTTTAGACCAGATATATTTCGTTTCAAGAGTTTAATCTATCATTTATGCTTGTCAAACTGAATCAATTTTACTAATTGGAGGGCTAGAAATTGTAATCAATTTTTTATAGCATTAAAAGCTTGATCCCCATCATGAAGGAAATCCCTCCTACCACAGCATCTAAAGCATATCTGTAGGTGCCAAAGCAGGCTTAAGAGTCATTTTAGGTTCAGTTTTAGCATAGGACTCAAATATTCTAGACCAAGCATCTTTAAAACTCTCCTCACTCCCTTGCTTGAAAGTGAAAATCTCTTCTTCAGGTGACATTACTACTGGAACAGGGCTAGACATGATAACTAACAGAAAACAAAACTGAAAATAAACTAAATGCAAGTAACTAATTTTTTTGTGTTTTTGATAATTGAAAGCAAACAAGATAAAATAAAATAAACTAAGCAAGACAAAAACAAAGTAAAGAGATTGGAAGCGTGAAACTCCCCTTGCAGAAGACTGCTGTCTCCCCGGCAACGGCGCCAGAAAAATGTTGCTTGTCGTGCAACACGTCGTTGGGAGACCCCAAGAGGAAGGTATGATGCAGTTCAGCAGCAAGTTTTCCCTCAGTAAGAAACCAAGGTTATCGAACCAGTAGGAGCAGCAACTCTTCAGAAGGTTGTCAACGGCGAAATATGATGCGGCGCAGGGATTCCGGAGCTGACGTGGAATCTGCACACAACACAATCAAACTACTTTGCCCCAACGAAACAGTGAGGTTGTCAATCTCACAGGCTTGCTGAAAACAAAGGATTAAACGTATGGTGTGGAAAATGAGTTTACTTGCAGAGAATGAAAAAGGAACAGTTTGCAGTTTGTGGTTGTTTAATCAGTGTAAAAGAATGGACCGGGTCCACAGTTCACTAGAGGTGTCTCTCCATAAAAGATAACTAACATGCTGGGTGAACAAATTACAGTTGGGCAATTGACAAATAGTGAGTGCATGACAATGCATATACATGGCATGATGACTACTATGATATTTAATTGGGCATTACGACATAATACATAGACCGTTATCCAACGCGTCTATGACTAATAATCCACCGCCGGGTTGTCATCCGAGTCCCCCGTTGGTATTAAGTTGCAAGCAACGGATAATCGCATTATGTAAAGCGCGTAATGTAAACAAACACATATGCCCGTGGACATAGCATTGTTAGGTTACCCTAGTGGCAACAGCACATCCACAATCTTAGAAGTTGCTGTCACTCTCCCAGATTACTGGAGGCATGAACCCACTATCTAGCATAAATACTCTCTCTTGGAGTTACAAGCATCTACTTGGCCAAAGCATCTACTAGTACGGAAAGCATGCAAGATCTTAGATAACATAGGGCATATATTGATAATCAACTTGACATAGTATTCAATATTCATCGGATCCCAGCAAACATAGCACATAGCATTACAATAATATGATCTTGATCATGTAGGGCAGCTCACAAGATCTAAACTTGATGGCACAAATTGGAGAGACAACCATCTAGCTACTG
Source organism: Poa pratensis (assembly GCA_947311845.1). NCBI lineage: Eukaryota > Viridiplantae > Streptophyta > Magnoliopsida > Poales > Poaceae > Poa > Poa pratensis. The sequence goes on along the minus strand of CAMZMU010000092.1, from coordinate 10,700,567 downwards.
CTATGGACCCGTAGTCCAAGGATAAACTACTCACGCATCACTCCGGAGGCAGGCATGGCGATGTAGAAGCCTCCGGCGACGATTCCCCTCTCCGGCAGGGTGTCGGGAAGAGGTTCTGGACCCTCCCGAGCTAGGGTTGACGGCGGCGGCGTCTCTGGAACTTTTCGTGGATATTGGCTCAGGCACTTAGGGTTTTTGCATCGGGGGGAATAAGTAGGCGAAAGGGCGGCGGCAGAGGTGGGGCCCGCGCCCTGGTGGCGTGTGGCCTCCTGGTGGCTCTCCTCTGTTCCTCCTTTGGTCCTTCTGGTGTGTTCTGGTAAAATAGGGATCCCCGTGAAGTTTCGTCCAATTCCGAGAATATTTCCAGACTAGCTTTTCTGGAATAAAAAAACAACAGAAAACAGGAACTGGCACTTCGGCATCTTGTTAATAGGTTAGTCCCAAAAAATGTATAAAAGTGACATAAAGTAGATGCAAAACATGTAGCAATTGGTATAAAACAAGCATGGAACATCAAAATTATAGATATGTTTGAGACGTATCAGTAAATATCAAACATATTTAAGTCTAACCCACTTCCTATGCAAAGGAATCTTGTAATAAAATAAATTATTGAAGCATAAAGCAACTAGCATAAGAAGATGAAACAAATGCAACTTCAAAACTTTCAACATAAAAAGAGGTGTTTTAGTGACTTGAAAACTTTTACAACCATATTTTCCTCTCTCATAATAACTTTCAGTAGCATCATGAACAAACTCAACAATATAACTATCACATAAAGCATTCTTTTCATGATCTACAAACACATAATTTTTATTAATCTCAAAAACAGTGGTGTCATCAAACCCACTTTTAACAATAGTAGTATAATTAATATCATCAAGCAATACAGGACCATCATCTAGAGCATGATCATATAAATCTAAGAAAACCTTCTCATTATCATGAATATCAGTAGTAGGCACAAATAGAGGATTATCATAAGATTTATCATAATAGCATGGATTTTCATAAACAACAGCGGGGGAAATATTTGGTAGTTCTGCTATTTTATTTTGTTGAGTCAAGGTGTTTGTTACTTCAAATTTATCAAAAGGAGATATTTCCAAAGAATCAATACCAACATCCCCAAGCTTATGGTTTTCCATAGCATTAGCAATAACCGTGTTCAAAAAGTGCATACCAATAACATTGGTATTACCATGCAAATAAAGTTCCATAGGTTTTTTAATTTTCTCTTCAAACACTTCATGTCCTAACTAAAGATAAATTTCATAAAGCTCTCCCATGTTGTTTTCAGCCATAGGACAAGTTTCAAGAAGAGTATCCATTGATAACAAGTAAAAATCTTGACATAATAACAAACCGAAATAAACTAGATGCAGAAAACTATTTTTTTTTGTTTTTGATAAATAAAGCAAACAAGACAAGATAAAAATAAACTAAGCAAGACAATAACAAAGTAAAGAGATTGGAAGCGTGAGACTCCCCTTGCAGAAATCCTCTTACTCCCCGGCAACGGCGCCAGAAAAAGTTGCTTGATGACGTGAAAGCACACGTTCGTTGGGAGACCCTAAGAGGAAGGTATGAAACAGTGCAGCAGCAAGTTTTTCCTCAGTAAGATACCAAGGTTGTCAGATCCAGTAGGAGTAAAAGGCACCTCTGAAGGTTGTTGGTGGCGTCGTTTACTCGATCACCAACGTGGAACATGCACACAACACAATCAAACTACTTTGCCCCAACGAAACAGTGAGGTTGTCAATCTCACCGGCTTGCTGTAAACAAAGGATTAAACGTATGGTGTGGAAAATAGTGTTTAATTGTAGAGAATGAAAAGGAACAATGATTGCAGTTGGTTGTATTATCAGTGTAAAGGAATGGACCGGGATCCACAGTTCACTTGTGGTGTCTCTCCATAAAAGATAACCAACATGCTGGGTAAACAAATTACAGCTGGGCAATTGATGAACAGAGAGCGCATGACAATGCATATATATGACAAGATGACTACTATGATATTCAATTGGGCATTACAACAAGATACATAGACCGTTATCCAACAACATCTATGACTAATAATCCACCTTCAGGTTGACATCCGTGTTCCCCGTTGGTATTCAGTTGCAAGCAACAGATTATTGCATTAAGTAAAGTGCATAATGTAAACAATACATTTATCCTTAAACAAAGCATTGCTGTTTTATCCCTAGTGGCAACAGCACATCCACAACCTTAGACGTTGTTGTCACTCGCCCAGATTACTGGAGGCATGAACCCACTATCTAGCATAAATACTCCCTCTTGGAGTTACAAGCATCTACTTGGCCAAAGCATCTACTAGTAACGGAAAGCATGCAATATCATAAATAACATATAAGATAGATTGATAATCAACTTGATCATAGTATCAATATTCATCGGATCCCAGTAAACACAACATGTAGCATTACAATAAGATGAACTTGATCATGATAGGCAGCTCACAAGATCTAAACATGATAGCACAAGGAGGAGAGACAACCATCTAGCTACTGCTATGGACCCGTAGTCCAAGGATGAACTACTCACGCATCACTTCGGAGGCAGGCATGGTGATGTAGAGCACACCGGTGATGATTCCCCTCTCTGGCAGGGTGCCGGGAAGAGCTTAGAACCCTCCCGAACTAGGGTTGACGACGGCGGCGGCTACGGAACATTTCGTGGATGGAGGCTCGGGTATCTAGGGTTTTCTGGACGAAGGCATTATATAGGCGAAAGGGCGGCGTCTGGAGGCACCCGAGGGGGTCACGCCACCCCCCGGCGCGGCAGGAGGTGGGGCCGCGCCGGCCCCTGACGTTGCTGCCTCCTCGGTCGCCTCCATCTCTCCTTTGGACTCCGTGTACGTGTCGGGAAAATAGAAGGTTCTGTCCAAGTTTCGTCCAATTCCGAGAATATTTCCAGAACAGCTTTTCTGGAATACAAAAACAGCAGAAAACAGGAACTGGCACTGTGGCATCTTGTTAATAGGTTAGTCCCAGAAAATGCATAAAAATGCTATTAAGTGTATATAAAACATGTAACAATTAGTATAATATAAACATGGAACATTAGAAATTATAGATACGTTTGAGACGTATCAAAGCCCTCAAGGTTTAATTAATGTTTTCCTTGAAAAATATTATCCTGCTAGTGTGCAACATGCTGCGTTGCAAAATATCTATAATTTCAAACAGATTGCGGAAGAATTTCTTCCCGAAGCTTGGGGGAGGTATTGCGCCCTACTCAGAGCTCGGCCTGGGCATCAAATAGCCAGGAATGAACTTCTTGATTTATTTTATAATGGACTAACTATTGAATTTAGGACATACCTGGATAGTTGTGCTGGTTGTGTTTTTAGGAAAAGAACTCCAGAAGAAGCTGAGGAATTGTTAATTAAAATTGGTCAAAACCATGAAGACTGGACTTTAACCAAACCACTGGTTGTTCCGACGCCGAGAAAGAGGGGTGTTATTGAGCTGAGCCCTGAATATATGAAGGAACCTAAGAAATCTCTTAAAGAGAAGGGGATTAAATCTGAAGAAGTAAAGAATTTACCTCCTATTGAAGAATTATGTGAGCCTACCACTTAATTACCCTCCCATGGTAGAGGTACATTCCCTTAAAAATTTCGGTATTGGAGACATTGCTTATCAAAAGCCTCCTGATCAATGCTTAGATGAATTTGATAATTTTATTGTGAAGCAAAATCATTTTAATATGAAAATTCAAAATCATTTGATAGAAAATTCTCGTGTTGTTAAAAATCTACATGATGGTTTGGAAAGAACTGCTAATGATGTTAGAGGACTTGTTAAACATTTTTATATGGTTCAAACTCAACTTCAGCAAATTACTAAAGTACAAAAAATTACTTGCTGATGCCTCTAAAAATAATGACAAACATGCTTTTGGCATAGCAACTAGGAGTGGTGCTTTGACTCCAGATCCTTTGTATCCTAAGGTGCATCCTATAAGGATTGAACAAGATTCCCAATTAGATGAAAATAATGTTGCTAGTTCTTCTAAAACGAAAAAGAAGAAGAAGCATAAAAATGCTAATGGATCTAATGAACCCAGTGATAAAGAGCTTGTTGAAAATCCTAATAATATATATATTTCTGATGCTGAAACTGTGAATGATAATGAAAATGATAAAGATGATACCCCTGATAAAGTAGAAAGTGAGGAGGAGCCCGAAAAACCTCCTAAAAATAAAAGGTATAACAAGGAGGATTTTATTCCTAGAAAGCATGGTAGTGAAAGAGAACCTTGGGTGCAAAAACCTATGCCTTTTCCTAACAAGAAACATAGCTCTAAGAAAGAGGAGCACTACAATAAATTTTGTTATTGGATGAGACCTTTGTTTTTGCAAATTCCTTTAACTGATGCTATTAAACTGCCTCCTTATTCTAAGTACATGAAAGGTATTGTTTCTAACTTGAGAAAAATCCCTAATGAAGAGATTTGTACTATGCTTGCTAATTATTCTTTCAATGGAAAAATTCCAAAAAAGTTTGGAGATCCAGGTATTCCTACTATCCCTTGTTCCATCAAAAATAATTATGTGAGAACTGCTTTATGTGATCTTGGTGCAGGGGTGAGTGTTATGCCATTCTCTCTTTACAAAAGGCTTTATCTAGATAAACTTATACCAACTGATATTTCTTTACAAATGGCTGATAAATCTACTGTTGTTCCCATTGGTATTTGTGAGGATGTTCCTGTTCAGGTTACTACTAATTGGCTTATTTTAACTAACTTTGTTGTGTTGCATATGCCTGAGGATGAAAGCATGTCTATTATTCTTGGGAGACCTTTTCTTAACACTACAGGGGCTATTATTGATTGCAATAAAGGGAAGGTTACTTTCAATGTCAATGATAAAGAGCATACTGTTTAATTTCCAAAGAAGGTTGACAAGATATATGGTATAAATTCAATGTTTAACTTCAAGACAATCAAGATTGGAGACATTGATTGCCCTATATATGAAAGGCATAAAGAATATCAATTTATTATGGTTGGGACAATAGCTCTCAAAATAGAGGTAACATAATTGTTATGTGGATTTCAAAAAAATTATGAACTATAAAATGTTTCTGGTGGTAGGACTTGATCAACCTTGCCAACAGAAATGTTTTAGAGTGAATAAAACTATGACCACCATATCCTTCCTCTTTCCTTGTTTATTTATTTGCTCCTGCAATTTTGGTTTAGAATTATTTTTATACTTCTATGAAATCATTTCCTGCTTTTTCATCATTTAGTAAACCCTAGAATCACCAATTTTTGAAAGTCGTCGAAAATATCTACAAAAATTAAATTAAAATTTGTGCTTAAAATGAGGTCCAGTGGCGCTAGTGGCCGACCAAGGGGACCCACCATGGGGGCAGGCGACCCCAGGGCGCGCGGTACCCCCTGGCCGCGCCACCAGGCCGCCTGGGGCCCACAAGGCCCCCCAAAAGGTGTCCTTCCTCCCCATCCTTTCTCTCTCCCGAAAAATCACTCCACCATTGCTCAAGCTCGTGTTCTTACTGTGGTTGCTCGAGATTTTCGATCTCCTTCCTCAGCCCATCAATCTTGCTGATATTTTGGGCTTTTGATCCTTGGTATGTGACTCCTTCGTTTATCCAAACAAAATTTTGAATGGTTTAGTATATCCTTGGTATTTTGCTACTGTAGGTGACTTGTTTAGGTAGCTTGCATGCTTGTTTTAGGATTTAATAACTAGTCTTGATGCATATTTTAGCCTTCCTATAGTCTCTACTAGTGTTGCCCTTGACTTTTGAAGTGAAATTTCATTTTCTATGATGTTGGTTAATTTTTTTAGAAAAGAAGCATGAACAAGCTCATCCTTTCAAAGGTGTTTGGAAGGAGGTCGACTACCTCTCGTGAGACTAGAGCTTCAAGCTCAAGCAATCCCATGAGACCTTCCTACAACGAAGATGTTGAGTCTCCGGAGCTCACCTTTGTAGCTCGAAATGAGACTGTGCATCCAGCTATGCACCCAAGTCGTGAGTTTTTGAGTGCTGCAGGTATCTTGGAGGACTTTGATGCACTAATCTCTAATGCAGGACTAACAGATTTTGTGCAGGATTAGAGCCCGCAATATTTGATACTCACTAATATTTTTGTTTAGAGTTTTAAATTTACAGATGATGATTATAACCCTAGAATTGATTTTATGCTTTATGACAAAGCATATGTTATGAACCTTGTTGATTTCTGCATTGCCCTTGGTCTACCGTGTGATGGGTCGACGCATAGGATGCAGGAACAGCTAGCCGGATTCACTGAAGGCTCTCCACACTGAGATTTGCTATGGAGACGTGCGACGGAATAAGATAAGTAGCATTCAGTTTCCTGCAGTAAAGTACCTTGCTTATTATATTGCTAGAGGCATACTTTGTAGAAAGAACACTAGTGCTCTTTCTAGTCCAGACTTGGCTATTATTTCTGCTGCAATCAATGGAGCTAGAACTGTTAACATTGGTACTTTAATTGCTCACCGTATTTGCACCAACGGTATTAGGGGACCGATTTATGGGGGGAAAGTTGCTTCTATTTTGAATGCTTTAAAAGGGAAAACTCGTAGACTTGATGACCCTGAAATTTGTGCTACTAGACTTGATTTTAATGACATGAAAAGACATAGATTTCTTCACAGGGATTGTAACTGGGATGAAATGTATTATCAAGTGCAATTTTTCTCTAATGGTGAGCGTTATGTTCGCTTGCCAGCACCCTTTTTGTTTGATAATGTTGCCAGGAAAGGATGGCATTTCTCGGAGGAGGATATGGACACAATACTTGAGGAGGAAGCCCGCAACAGACCTCAGCCATAGGTGGACAGCACTGAGAACAGCGCTACAGGAGGAGGCATCTCCATGTACCACTACGGAGCAGCCCCGTCCCAGGTGGAGGCGTCTGGATGGAGCGGATGGTACCCTCGTCACTGATTGCCAACTTAGGCCAAGAGCCTAAGCTTGGGGGGAGTACGTATTCTCACCGACACATCTCTCGTGATTTCATCGTCGCTATATGTTGTTTGCATCTTTATTATATTTTTCCTTCTTTTTCATTTATGTTTAGTTCTCTGTTGTTTTATCTTTCAAAAAGACCAAAAATATTTCCTTTGTGTTGGTTCGGTTTTAATTTGTTACATCTTTTCGATCTTTTTAACTTTAGTCTCTTACATCTTTGTTGATTTTATCTACTTATCAAAAATCCAAAAAGATTTTCTTTTGTTATTTGTTTCTGTTCGCATTTTATCATAACTCGAAAAACCCAAAAATATTTGTCGTTCCTCTTCTATTTTTGTATAGTTGTTTTAGGGTTCCTAAGACTTCCATGACTCCGTTTGGGCTTGGGTTTCAATTATATACCATTCAGCCATGCAAGTGAAAAAGCAATAATGACAATATGCGACGATTCGGACGAGGTAAGAAGGCTGGTATGAACTCTATTTGTTTTCATTTTTGTAAATATACTTATCCGAATGATCATGCTTAGACTGTCATGTGTGAAACTGTGTATTTAGTGATTACTTGATAAGTTCATGTCGTCTTATGATCAGTCCCAATTTGCTAATGCTTGATAATATGTCGCATATATGTTTGCTTGAATTGTTCTGTTCATAAAATAGTATGGTGCGGTGGTATCCTCTTCTGAAAATTTTACTTGGTTTGACTTGGCACATGTTTACGCATGATGATTACTAAAAGAAAAAGTTAATCAAGCCTCGGTGATGTATTTTGCCTCAGAGTATTGGTATCACTTTTATGCCTTGTTTAATACTATTTTGTCGCAAGCATGATTATGGCGGTTATTGCTCTCTTAGTTGTCGCTTCCCTGTCTATTGCTAGCCTTCACTTGTATTGAGCGAGAATGCTGCTTGTACATCCAAATCCTTAAAACCAAGTTGTTCCGAAAAGTCCACCATAAATTCCTATGTGGTATTTTCCTGCCATTCCAAGTAAAGTTGTTCCAAAAAGTCCACCATAAACTATTCAAAAAATTTATTACTCCTTATTTGTGTCTCTGTTTACCAGCTCATGAGGAAGTAGTAGATGGTCTTTATTACACTTGTTAATCAGACTTTACTACATACTAGCAACTTACATCTGCTTATCTATAATTTTGTAAAAAGAGCTGGCAGCGGGGTGCCCAGTCCCCTTAATTTACAACTTTCATCATAAACTCTCTTCACATTTTGTTAACTGAGAATTCGGTCAAACATCTGCATGTGTAAACCAAAGAGATAGAGGAATGATCTGCTTGCTGCAGAAATAACGTTCCTCATGGGAGCCACTCTTAAAAATTCTGGTTGACATGGGTAATACTGTATTGTTTGCTACCATTCGTTGACCATTAACATACACCTCTAAAAGTATATTTTTACTCTCTTTATGATTTCAAAAACTGAAAAGCTCTAGCACATGACATAATCCCTGCTTCCCTCTGCGAAGGGTCAATCTTTTACTTTCATGTTGAGTCACCGTCCTTTCTTTGAGCACTTCCTAGAGAGCATAGTTGTCATTCTTAGTGTGATATGCTTGTCCCAGAATATTATTACTTGAGGTGTAATTTTGATGCTTCTATCTTTGATATCTTTACATCTAGTCTACATTTAAACCTCGGAGGTGTTCTGGCATTTATGTTTTGCTATTCCAACAAAGAGCAAGCGAGATATCATCATACCATACTTTATTATGTGCATTGCAATCTTGCTTATGAATATACTTCATGTTGTTAATCCTTAATATGTCGGTACCTTTTCATGTGTTCACATACTTATTAGTATCTTTATCTTCATGGGTTTCATCATGTAAAGTTTAAGACCATGGCTTTCGAATAAGTATGCATACATCATATGAAGCAAATGTGTTCTTAAAAGTTCTTCCTTTATCGCGTTCAGTTTGTCAACTGAATTGCTTGAGGACAAGCAATTACTAAGCTTAGGAGGAGTTGATACGTCCAAAATGTATCTACTTTTCCGAACACTTTTGCTATTGTTTCTCCTCTGATTTGTATGATTTGGGTGAAACTAATACGGACTAACGCTGTTTTCAGCAGAATTGTTTTGGTGTCTCGTTTTTGTGCAGAAATTCAATATTCCCAGAAAAATACCAGAAAATTGGAAAAGTGATTTCCATACCAGAAGACTCACGGAGCCAGGAGGGCAGCCGAGGGGGTGATTTCTCTGGCCGCGCCCCTGGGCCGCCTCCCCCCTCGGCCATCGACTCGCGACGCCCTCTGGACTACTTAAAGTACGTGACCTAAAAATGTCCAGACGGAACTCCTTTCGACGAAACACACACCCGAGCTCCGCCGCCATCGAAAACCCTAGTTCGGGGGTCTGTAGTTCCTGTTTCTGCACCCTGCCGGGACGGGGATTTGGAGGAGATCATCGCCGTCTTCATCACCATCACCTCTCCTCCAACCATCCATGATTCCCCCATCCATGTGTGAGTAATTCCCGCTGTAGGCTATAGGGGATGGTAGGGATTGGATGAGATTGTTCGTGTAATAGATGTCAGATTGTTAGGGCATGGTGCCTAGTATCCATTGTTAGTACTATCTATTGTTGTTGCAACTTGTTATGCCTAATGCTTGACACTTAGGGCCCGAGTGCCATGATTTCAGATCTAAACATGTTATTGTTTCATGAGAATAATTATTGTTTTGGATCATATCTGCAAGTTGTATACACCTGTTATTGTCTTGAACCTGAGGTCCCGGAGTGACAACAATCGGGGAAACCAAGGGGATAGTTATAACTTGAGGATCACGTGTGTTCACGGAGCTTTAATGCTTTGTTCCGGTTCTCTGTAAAAAGGAGCACCTTAATTACCAGAAGGTTCCTTTTGGCCCCGCTGCAAACGGGCTGGTAGGACAATAGATGTTGTGCAAGTTTCTCATTGCGAGCACATACAACTAAATACGGAACACACGCCTACACATGATCAGTACTTGGATGCTTTTATCATTAGTTACCTGCATTGTTGATTGCGTGGATCACACGTTCGCTGGGAGACCCCAAGAGGAAGGTATGAAGCAGTGTAGCAGCAGTTTCCCTCAGTATGAAACCAAGGTTTAATCGAACCAGTAGGAGCAAGAAATCACTTCTGAAGGTTGTTGGTGGCGGCGTTTCTCGATCACCAACGTGGAATCTGCACACAACACAATCAAACTACTTTGCCCCAACGAAACAGTGAGGTTGTCAATCTCACCGGCTTGCTGAAAACAAATGATTAAACGTATGGTGTAGAAAACAGTAGTAAATTGCAGAGAATGAAAAGGAACAGTGTTTGCAGTTGGTTGTATTATCAGTGTAAAAGAATGGACCGGGGTCCACAGTTCACTAGTGGTGTCTCTCCGTAAAAGATAACTAACATGCTGGGTGAACAAATTACAGCTGGGCAATTGATAAAATATTGAGCGCATGACAATGCATATATATGACATGATGATTACTATGATATTCATGTGGGCATTACGACAAAATACATACACCGTTATCCAACAGCATCTATGACTAATAATCCACCGCCAGGTTGTCATACCGAGTTCCCCGTTGGTATTAAGTTGCAAGCAACGGATAATTGCATTAAGTAATGTGCGTAAAGTAAACAAATGCATTAGACCTAACGGCATACCCTTAAGCTAAGCATCGGTTATTTTATCCCTAGTGGCAACAGCACATCCACAATCTTAGAAGTTATTGTCACTCTCCCAGATTACCGGAGGCATGAACCCACTATCTAGCATAAATACTCACTCTTGGAGTTACAAGCATCTACTTGGCCAAATCATCTACTAGTAACGAAAAGTATGCAAGATCATAAATAACATATAAGATAGATTGATAATCAACTTGACATAGTATTAAATATTCATCGGAGCCCAGTAAACACAACATGTAGCATTACAATAAGATGATCTTGATCATGATAGGCAGCTCACAAGATCTAAACATGATAGCATAAAGTGGAGAGACAACCATCTAGCTACTGCCATGGACCCGTAGTCCAAGGATGAACTACTCACGCGTCACTCCGGAGGCAGGCATGGTGATGTAGAGCCCTCCGGTGATTATTCCCCTCTCCGGCAGGGTGCCGGGAAGAGCTTCTGAACCCTCCTGTCATGGGTTTGTCACGTCAGATGTCATGGTTGACTTCGTATGTGTGGGATTGAGCGAGTCAATCGTCTCCGAGCTAAGGATCGCAGGGCACGAGGAAGACAATGTTTTTTACCCAGGTTCGGCCCCTCAATGTGAGGTAAAGACCTACGTCCTGCCTATACTAGATTGGTGTTGATATGAATATGGTGTTACAAGGGGTTGACGATCGATGTGTCGAGTCGCCTTGTGATCTAGGGTTTGGAGCTTGAGCGCTTGTCCTGTCTAAGTCCTGCGAGCCCTCCTTATATACCCGGAGGCTCGTCAGGTTACAATGTTATTACTTGGGGACTACTCTTCGTGTCTTCCAAGTTAAGTTATCTTGGATCTTCTGGATCCTTCTTCTATCTCGTTGCGACTCTTTGCGTCGGCCCATCTTCGTGCAAGCCCAATGGTGGAGCGGCCGTAAAATTATTAAGCCGCATTACACTTGTGGGCCGCGGGTTAATCCATTTATTATTCCCCCGACATTAGCCCCCGAGCTTTCGGGTGATTCGTAGAGTCAGGCGGAAGATCTTGACTTGATGATGATGATATTGTCAGCTTGCGTATGTAGAGCTTGGCGACTTGTTGATGTTGAGCTTGGCGACTCATTGATGATAAGTCGCAAGCATTGCGGCTTATAGAGCCGCTGTGTTGAACACTTTTGTCTGGTCGCATTGAAGCTGCAGAGTCGCGGTAAGTTCTCCGCTGAATTTATATAAGATGTCAGCGAAGCCTTTGGTGAAAACCACCTTTGATTCTTGGATGTGAGACTGAGCTGAAATCATAAGAATAATAACTTATGAGCATCAAGATATATTAGCCAAATGTGTATAATGTGCTGAGTCATAAACATCAAAGCAAACAATCATAGGCATAAATAAGCTGGCCAAAAGTATAATAAGCTGTCAAGTTATCATGACGAGCCATCTGAACGCATGTTGAAACATGGCGGCTCAAGGGCATATAGCCACTGACTGAATTTAAAAATTTGCGAGTCGCTAATTTGACTCGCAGATGGATATATATATATATTTCCATGCACTGCAAAAAATGAGACCTGCATATACACATGGTATATTAATTTATTAGAAACCACCAGATGCCGGTGGGTGGATGTGTAGCCCCCAAGGGCCGGGTTGCATGCTTGATCATGCTGCTCGGGACTCAAAAATATCTCAATTTAGACAAAAACTTAATTGTCCTAGCCCCCAGGCATCAAGCGGGCATGCTTTTGTTATCCTGCTTGATGTCATATCCTGCAATAACTTGAGCAAAAATGTTGCTTTCACGACAATAATGATATTTGGAGTAGAGCGAAATCGTTTATAAACTTCGAACTGTCAAATATTAGTTCAGCCGCTAGGAAAAAAGATAATCCCAGTCAAGACTCTAGATATAAATTAAGAAATCATCCTTAAAAATTCCACTTGATGTGGTTGTAGTTAAATAAATAATGGTGGCTTCATCAGCCAATATCAGGAGATGATCATCCCAATCATAAAAAATCTGGTCATGCCAACTCAAATTCATATGGCCGAGTTATAGGTTACTGTTAAATCAAGAGACAAAGCCCCCAAGGAAGCAATGATGATAACTTGATGATAATATGTTAGCCTTGGCGGCTGGTAATAATTATGATAAAAAGTTAGTACTCTGCGTGATAGCAAATTGTAAACTGCATGATAGCATATGGTAATCTGCATAATAGCAAATGATATTCTGCATGATAACAAATGATATTTTGCATAATAGCAAATTGTATTTTGCATGATAGTAAATAGTTGCATGATAGCAACTGGTAAGATGCATGATAGCAAATGGTACGATGCATAATAGCATATGGTACTTGGCTCAGTATTTCCCATATCTAATGTGTGTTCAGGGTCGAGGACGACCATGATAGGCAGCCATGATAGGCATTCAGACTCGATCGACGCCACATGCGGGTACTTTAGCCCTTCTGAATTATCTCTATTACCGTTAAGTAGGTCCTCGCGCGGCTCAGTATTTCCTAGGAAAATGTGTGTTCAGGGCCGAGAACGGCCATGATAGGCATTCAGACTCGATTGACGCCACACCCCAGTATTTTGGCCGCATAGTGCAAAGATACTTCTGACTTAAGACGAGTATAACCAGGATAATTTGCCACAAAGAGCGATTCCATGAGAATAAGCCGAGCTTATAAAGCTACAAAGCCCCATGAAACCCAGAGATTAGTGAAATAAAGGCTCAGCGACTCAAATTGAGGCGAAATGACAAACCCCCGGATACCGGTGGTGCCCGCTTTATTTCGCAATCCTGATGTGCGATCGCACGTAGGCGGCAGTCGACTTTTGATATAAGCAGCTGCAATAGCTGTGACGATAGCTCTGAATAGCTTTGATGATAACCAACTCTGATTAGCTGCAAATGTGATACCACGGGTCACTAATTTGACCAAGGATTGATACAACGAGTCACCTGTTTAACTCAAATATTGATAAGATGATGATTCGTTAGTGACTCGCAAACTGATGTAATGATGAGCTGTATGCGACTCATAAATTATATAAAGGTAAATCACTAGGTGACTCATAAATTGATATGACAATGAGTCGGTGATGATTGATAAAGTGATATAATGATAAATCATGAAATTATATAATGGTAAGTCATGAACTGTTATAATGATAAGTCATGAAATGATATAACGAGTCACCAAATACCAATGCTTGAACATGTAATGGTAATCTTGATATGTTAAGATGCCCATTTGCAGGCTCAAATAAAATTCAATGCAAGCTGTAAATAGCTAGACTATGATAAATGCAAAGCGAGTTATAAAGAACTCTAATTTGACAAATGCATTGCGGGGTGTAAGAAACCCGACTTTGAGAAGTGGATGTAACTAAATCTCAAAAACTGATATAAATTTAAGTTTACGACCTGATATATTTTAAATCGCAAATACATTAATAAGAGGCATAATAATCTAGATATGCAGCTCCCGAGATAAACTCAAAGGTGAACTTAATCTTATTGATAAAAGCAAAAAGGCTACGAAAGTTGAGCATGATAGCGACTTATCTTGTATTTATTCTCCCGTTGCTTGATAACGGCATAAGCATGCGGTGAGATCGTGAGTCGCCGAAGCTTCATAGCTGCGTATAGATAGATAAGATGGTAAATCAATAGACTACCATGTGATATGCACCACGGCCAATTAAAATATTATATCAAGATGCTTGTAATAGAAAAGAAGGGTCAATAAGTATGAGGGTGCCGTCCGTCAAGGATTGCATGCATGCGGCTTTGTTCACGTGGTAGACCAAGTTGCTTCTCATGACTTATTGAGAATTTGAAGAGGACTTGCTGCCTATTTGCACGACGAGGTAGTCCTGGCCATCTGGGGACTTGATCTCATGACAGAAACGCTCGCACAAGCTCGCCAGTTATGCCGAAGTCTTAATGGCTTGATTTTGTTGGTGGTAACGCCGAAATCTGTGCTGACAGATTTGGAATTTTGTTTGATCCTATCAGTCGCGCGTGATGGTTGCGCTGATGTTGAGCCTTTGAGCGCTGATATGTTGCGGCGAGTCGCCGTGCTATCCGATGTATATTTTGCTGATGAATTATTCTAGCCAAAATTTTCTTTTTCTATTCGACAACACGGTATTGGGACCCTCATGGATTGAATCTTCTGAGTGCTAGTAGCACACGGTTTACTCTTTTCCTTTTGCTTGAACATCCATTTATATTGAGTCGCCGGATTTTTCTTTCTCTTGTGCGACTCATGGCTTTTCACGCGCCTGCTTTGGCCAGACTTGATGATGCTTGTATGTTGTCTTTCGTGGGATTTGACCCATGGGCTGCCTTTTTCTTTACGTGCGAGATCATGCAACACGATATCTTTTGCTTCACATTCCTCTTGAATCAACTTCCTTCATCTGCGTGCGGTCCGGTAGTATTTTAAGTCGCACACGGCTCCTGGAGTTGATCCGGTTAATGAGCTGGCTGTTTCCTTCCTTTTGCTCAGCTAGCACTTGATTCTCTTTTTCACCTTCCTTCACTGCTGTCTTCGATTCATGTGCAAGTGGTACTACTAGTTTGAGCCTGGTTCTCACGTGGGATGCAGACATGCAATTATGCAGCAGCAATATTTTCCCTTCTTTTTAGTCGCGCGGTCTGGACGAGGGGTGGCGATCGGATATGGCAATCAAATCCTGATCCAACTCGAAGTGCTCCTTTTTTATTATTTCTTTCCCACTTGGTCGGGACTTGATTCGTGACCAGCTTCCTTGGTTTTTGCGTGGACTAGTAGTACTTCTCAAGTTGCCATCCATCGGTGCTTCAGCACAATTGGAATTTTTCGAGCGTATCCGCTCGACTTTAATTCTTCCTTAATCATTTTCTTTAATCCACGCGGCAAAATAAGCTATTCCTTATTTGCTCCATCGGTCCTGAGCCGTATCTTGACAAGAACTGTGTCATCCCGATCTGATACTTTCCTTTGTTTTGATTCGCGAACTCCCGTTGACACGAAACTTGCTGCAGTGCCCAAGTCGCCGTTGAAGATCTAACCGTTGGAATTGTCTCAAATTTTTTGGAGTGCTGCGCGATTGTATTCCGCAGGGTTCCACCGAAGGGATCTTCGAATTGATGTCCGAGTCGACCTCGATAATTATTTTCCCAAAGACTCGCGGAGTTCCGTCAGTTTTTGACAGGGCTTTAGTGTTTGAGTCGGCCACGGAGATCCAGCCGTTGGAATCCGATGCGCTTTTAACAGATGCTGGGAAACTCGATTGCGCATCTTTCCACCGAAAGGATCATCGAGATGAGTTCCGAGTCGCCGTCGGTGATGTCCGCAACACGGACGTTGCTGCTGTCCTGCAACCCGCGCGTGAGGGGAGTTGTCGAAGTTGAGTCCCGAATCCCGCGGTCGAATTTTTCCATACTTTCTCCTCGAGCTTGAGCTAGATCTTGATGTAGATGTTCGACGATGAGATCCTCCGTCCCTGGCACAGATCCAGCGCGGAACGTGACGCTCTTGCCCGCAGTCCCCACGGTGGGCGCCAACTGTCGTGGGTTTGTCACGTCAGATGTCATGGATGACTTCGTAGGTGTGGGATTGCGTGAGTCAATCGTCTCCGAGCTAAGGATCGCAGGGCACGAGGAAGACAATGTTTTTTACCCAGGTTCGGCCCCTCAATGTGAGGTAAAGACCTATGTCCTGCCTATCCTAGATTGGTATTGATATGAATATGGTGTTACAAGGGGTTGGCGATCGATGTGTCGAGTCGCCTTGTGATCTAGGGTTTGGAGCTTGAGCGCTTGTCCTGTCTAAGTCCTCCGAGCCCTCCTTATATACCCGGAGGCTCGTCAGGTTACAATGTTATTACTTGGGGACTACTCTTCGTGCCTTCCAAGTTAAGTTATCTTGGATCTTCTGGATCCTTCTTCTATCTCGTTGCGACTCTTTGCGTCGGCCCATCTTCGTGCAAGCCCAATGGTGGAGCGGCCGTAAAATTATTAAGCCGCATTACACTTGTGGGCCGCGGGTTAATCCATTTATTATTCCCCCGACACCTCCCGAGCTAGGGTTGACGGCGGCAGCGTCTCTGGAACTTTTCGTGGATAATGGCTCGGGTGTTTAGGGTTTTCGCGTCGGGAAGAATAAATAGGCGAAAGGGTGGTGGCTGCGGAGCCACGAGGGCCCCACACCACCCCACGGCGCGGCAGGGGGGCCCGCGCGGCCCCATGGTGTGGGTGCCACGTGGCGCTCCTCCATCTCCCCTCTGGACTCCGTCTTCGTGTTGGAAAAATAGGAGGTTCTGTCAAAGTTTCGTGCAATTCCGAGAATATTTCCAGACTAGCTTTTCTGAAATACAAAAACAGCAGAAAACAGGAACTGGCACTGTGGCATCTTGTTAATAGGTTAGTCCCAGAAAATGCATAAAAATGCTATGAAGTGTATATAAAACATGTAACAATTGGTATAATATCAACATGAAACATCAGAAATTATAGATACGTTTGAGACGTATCAATTGCCCTGCGTTATGACTATTACATGATCTATCTTATTCGTGCAACGCCCGTTCATCCATCCCTATGCCTATAGTATCTATAATCCTGCTGTTTATTAAAGTCACTGTTGTTGTCTCTATTTTACTGCTGTTACTATTCTGCTACTGTTTCTGCTGTACTACTGTTGCTACTGATAAATCGTGCTAGGCAAGTCTACTTTCAGGTGCGGCTGAATTGACAACTCGGCTGCTAAGGCTTATAAATATTCTTTGTCTCCCCTTGTGTCGAATCAACAAATTTGGGTTTTACTTCCCTCGAAGACTGTTGCGATCCCTATACTTGTGGGTCATCACACTTACCAATGGATGCTTAGACGGATGACGCCGATGATGGGCCATTCTTGTCGGCCTTGGCCTTCTTGTTTCCAACAGGGCGTCCCTCCGACGCAGGTAAGGATGGGTCATCCGGCCCACGGGCACCGTGGCCGCCGTTGAGATCGATACGGGTTTGCTCCCACTTCTTCTTGTTTTCAAGCTTCACAAAGCAATTCATGAACTTGAAGCTCTTGTCCTATTGTTCGCTCGATAGAACCTTAGAACTTCTTGCAACTCGTCGGCCACCGTCTTGCCGCTCACTTTCTTTCTCTTGATTTGCTCATGGTCGTCGTGGAACTTGTTGCATTCGTCTTGGATGTTCCTCCACCTATGCGACATGACATTCCAATTGCAATCCAGTGTATCTGCGCACAATGTATCCGTTCGAGCGCTTCATGGGTATACTCAAACACTACGTTCGTAACAGGTATCGGCCAGAGGCAAGTATCGTTGAAGGATATCTCTCAGAGGAGCTGGTTGAGTATTTCATCAGCTAAATGAATGGCCACCGACCTATCGGGGTGCCTCTGTCTAGGCATGAGGGGAGGCTAGATGGAAAAGGGTTAATGAGAGATAAATCATGTTGGCCAGACTGCGGTTTATTTGAGAAAGCACATTTGTACGTATTGCAGAACCTTGCAGTCGTTACACCATATGTGGATGCTCACAAGAATCTACTTAGAATTGAGCTAGGAGGCCGAGGCTTGACAGAGAATCAGAAGGAAGCACAAGTCTTGAAACTGCACAACCAGAGATTCGCTGATTGGCTGATGACGAATTGTGTCGGAGATGATGACGAATTGTCTTGGATCACTTTCATTCAGTTCATGTGCTTTACATTATTATTTGATCAAGATTGTGTTAAAAGCATGTCACCACAAAAATTATCTTGTTATCATTTACCTACTCGAGGACGAGCAGGAATTAAGCTTGGGGATGCTGATACATCTCAAACGTATCTATAATTTTTGATTGTTCCATGCTTATTATATAACATTGCCACATGTTTTTATAATGTTTTTACATCATTTTGGCATATTTTATGGAAATAACCAATTAACAAGATGCTTAGTGCCAGTTCCTGTTTGCTGCTGTCTTTTTGTTTCAGAAAAGCTAGTCGGGAAATTTTCTCGGAATTGGCTGAAAATTTACATGAATTATTTTTACGAAGAAACGAAGACGAAGCCAGGAGGGGAGCTGCAGGGGGCCCCACAGCCCCCAGACGCCACCCAGGCGCGGCCTAGGGCTTGGCCGCGCATGGGGACCTCCTGGCGCCCTCGGGCATCTCCCCGAGTTGCCCTTTCGCCTATAAATTTTATTCCTCCCGAAAACCCTCGGTACCCGATCATATTTTCCAGAAAAGTTCCGAGGCCACCGCCGTCGCCAACCCTAGATCGGGAGGGTTCTGAAGCTCTTCCCGGCACCCTAACGGAGGGGGAGATCGTCACCGGAGGCATCTACACCACCATGCCTGCCACCGGAGTGATGCGTGAGTAGTCCACCACGGGACTACGGGTCCATGGCAGTAGCTAGATGGTTGTCTCTTCTCCTTTGTGATCCATTCTTTAGATCTTATGAGCTGCCAACATGATTAAGATCATCTTTATGTAATGCTACATGTTGTGTTTGCGGGGATCCGATGAATTATGGAGTCATGACATTATTGTTCAGATTGTTTATTCATATGTTTTATTTATGATCTTGCATGCTCTCCGATGCTTGTGGATGCTTTAGCCGAAGTAATTGCAAGCATCTTAGATAGGGTATTTATGCTAGATAGTGGGTTCATGCCTCTCTTGTCTGAGCTTGAGTTGACATAAACGATTAAGACTTGAGATGTGATGTTGCTACTCGGGATAAAACAATGGTGTTTATTGCTTTATGTTGTTTACATTGCTTACATTACGCACCATGCTTATTGCAATTATCTGTTGCTTGCAACTTAATACTTTCAGGTGACAGGCTGGATAGCGATCCCGGGGTGGATTATTAGTCATAGATGCAGTTGGATAACGGTCTATGTATTTTGTCGTAATGCCCATATTAGATGAAACGGTGAACTTTGTGTCATGATAGTATTGTGTTGCGCCCATGTTTGTCAATTGCCTCGCTGTAATTTGTTTACCCACCATGTTTATCTTTTGGAGAGACACCACTAGTGAACTGTGGACCCCGGTCCTATTTTTCCTATATTGTTTATAACCGTTCTAATAGCCTTTTTAAGTCATTTTGCTCGCTGGTCATTTTTGCTCTCATATTATTTTACACCTATACGTTTAATCCTTTGTGTTCAGCAAGCCGAGAGATTGACAAGCTCTCCATTTCGTTGGGACAAAGTAGTTTGATCGAGTATGCGCAGGTCCACGTCAACATTCGTAAACGGCGCCGTTGACACCTTTCTAAAGCCTTCTCCAAATCATACTGGATTGATAACCTTGGTTTTGTAATCAAGAGAAAACTTGTCGCTAATTACATCAAACCTTACACTTGGGGTCTTGTCATGGTGGGATCACGGCAGATGCCATGGGTATGGCTTAGTTGGGGCCGAACGGTCGTTGGGGGAATCCGGGGAGGGTTTATGCACTCAAGACGTGCACAAGCAAGAACATGCAAGAAACCACAAGAACATGAACAAGAAACCAAGAAAGCCAAGAACACAAAAGACACCACGATGTACCCAGGTTCGGGGCCTTCGTGAGGAAGTAAAACCCCTACTCCTGCCTTGCCTCTCTCAATATATCAGTGTGGTTCTCAGTACAAGGTGCTCCTCGAGCTGTATGTTGCTACCAAAGTGAGAGCTCGAGGTAGAAGGTGAAACTACGAAGGGGGAAATGAGCTAGGGTTTGTGCCTCTCCTCTCTGGAGGTAGAGAAGCCGCATATATACACAGGCCGAAGTACATTTTTACCCCTGCCTACAACTGACAATGGCATGGCCAAAAGGTAGAAGACAAGCCTCTGCCTCCTGCCAGCCCAACGGCCGGACTGTCAGGCCAGCCAGGCCTAGCTTTCCTCTTCGGTCATACTTCAGTAGCCTGCCGAGGTCTAGCCTGTAGACCTTTCCCGAAATAGCCGAGTCAGCTCCTAGGCCCCCGAGCTTCCGGGAATCCCGTGGACGGACCTCGCCGTCCTCTGAAGCCTCGGGCTACGAGCTCTGCGGCACCCGTGACCTCTCTGACATGCCTCGATCCTTGCTGCCAACCTCGGATAACACTCCTGATCATATACCTCGGTAGAGAATATCTTATTCCTGTGGTAGCTAGCTGACTGCCCCGAGGTTGATACCTCGGAGGATATACCTCGGAAAGTATACCTCGGACGTACACCTTACGTCGGATGACGCCTCCTGCGTCCTTGCTCAATCGTTCCCTCGGACAGCTTACTGCCTTAACCTTACATGTCTTTACCTCATCATTACCCTACCCGGGGGTAACCCCCCGACAGTAGTCCCCGAAGCTGATGTGGTCTCGCAGCCTCGGATGAAAGGCCGCATCAGGTTCAACCCGAAACCACATGCGCTACAATGTTTTGCAGGTCACCGAACCAATACCCGAGAAATCCATCGGTCTGTTCCTCGGGCCACGCTGCTTTTCCGAAGTATCCGCCGAGATCTCGGACGTCAACCCCTCGATTTCTGCATCCTTACTGACTTCGGTCAGAGAACACTGTTCACGTGTCCCATCCGTCACTTCCTGGTCCACGATAGTCAAAGCACTCGAGTGCTTTCCACCACGCGGCCCACGTCAGCGGAGGTTTCCCGCTTGCGCCGCTTCGCGCTCCAGTAACCGCGCCGCACGACGGTTTGCCTCCTGCAACCGATCCTGTGGCCTGCTCGCCCACCGCTATCTTCGTGCCACGTGGGCCATTGTGCACAAACGATCCCACTCGCCGCTCCGATAACCGCGCGGTAGTGCGCAGTTACCGCCCGCGGTTATAAATACGGGCCCAGGGCAGTGCTTCCCTCTTCTTCCTCATTCACTCGCCGTCTCGCCTCCATCGCCACCAGCGCCGCCGCTTCCGGTTGAGAAGAAACGCGTTCCAGCCGCCGCCGACGAGCAGCTCCTTCGTCGCCGCTGCGACCGCGTCACCGGCGCCGCCCTTCAGCACCTCGTTTTCACGGTATGTACTCCCTTTCTTGATACCCTAGGCATTGCCCTAGGTTTCTTCCTCTTCGCGCTTTGGTTCTTCATATGTTCTTGAATAAAATTCTATTTACCTCCTCCGGTAGATCTTACTCGCATACTTTTTTGGGTAGAAATGAGTTTCATACCTCGGACAGACGTTCGCCTAGCATATATGTGCCTCTATGTACATTAGATAGCCGTCCAACTCCTCCTGAGTTAGCCAGATATAGCCTTAGATTCCAGATTTACTTTTTCCTTTGCTAAACTTCTGTGCATTCTCTGCAGATTGATTCTGCCGAGATGTCTCCTCCTGAGACTTCGGAACAAACCGAGGTTCCAGACCTCGAACTGGAGGTCGGAGAACGAGCCGGCTGGGAAGGTTCGGATGTAACTCCGGACGAAATCCAGTGGCTCAGGGCGACTCGGCGGATTCCCGCCGGGGTAGAATGTCGCCTGCCAGAGGGCGAACTCGAGCCTCAAGTCAAGGAAGGGGAACGGGTGGTCTTCGTCGCGCACTTCCAGCGCGGCTTCGGACTGCCCGTTAGTGATTTCTTCCGGAGCTTCCTCGACAAGTTCGGACTCCAGGTTCATCACCTCCCCGCCAACGCCATCACCACTCTCTCCTGCATCGTTTCCTTCTCTGAGGGATACCTCGGCCTCAAAGCCACGGTAGACCTCTTTTCTCGCTACTTCCAACTCAAGCGGCAAGTGATCCCGGATCCAAAGAACAAGGATCTGCCCAAGCAATTAACCGCCTGCGGAGCTGCCACCGTAGCTCCTCGCCGAAACTCCATCTTCCCACGTATCACTACTCCGGACACCGTTCGCAAGTGGCTCCGGACGTGGTTTTACGTGAAGAACTCCGGCGAAGAGGACCTCCTCAACCTGCCGGCGTTTAACCTCAGCCCTCCTACAGAACAGCTCAACTGGGACTACACTCCCCCTCACAGCGGCGAACTCAAGTCCATCCATGGTACATTGCGAAATGGCAGGACCCGGAGGACCCCGGAAACGACGGGAAAGTCCTGACGGCTGATGACCTGGCCTGCACATTCGTGAAGCGCAGGGTCTCCCCTCTCCAGGCGAGGTCTCACAAGATCTGCCACATGAGCGGTCTTTATGACCCCACCCGCCATACGCACGTTGCACTGGACAACGCCGCGGTAGCTCGGCGAGTCCGAGCTATCACCAAGTCCAAGATCCCTGACGCTTGGACATGGGGAAGGGAACCCCACTACCGGACCAAGCCAGCGAAACAGGTACGCTATTCCGACGTTTTCTTCGTACTCCTTTACCACCGAGGTCTTGCTACCGACGTTCATCTTGACAATTTTCTTCCTAACTCCTTTTCATATGTCTGCCATACAGCTGTTCTCCCGCCAGACCGCCGAGGATGGAGTCCATCCTGCGGACCACTTCGGCAAGGATCTCCCTGTCGAGGACCCACCATCCAACGTGGACCCTGACACGAGGATTATATGCCCATTGCCTCGGCCCGCATCACCACCGCGGGTAAGCCTCAAGCACAAGCTTCAGTTCAAGAGATTTCGGATGACGAGGAGGGGTTTCTCGTCATGGAACCAATAAACGCGGTACCTATCTCCTGCCTTCCTCACCTTCCGAACTTTACTCCAGCAACCAGCCGGAAACGCGCTGGTGCCGCAACTTCGGCCGCCGAACCATCCGCCACTGGAGCCTCCGGACCCACTGAGGCTCCGGTCAAGAGACGTCGGCTGAAGAAGTCCGGAAATCCTCCTCATGCCCGGGGGGCAAGAGGTTTCCTACCTCGGATGGGTAATGCTTTGCTTCTATAGCCAACAATGTTTGTTGCTTAAACATATTACCTCGGTATTAACACTTAACCATCTTCTTCGTTGCAGTGACCCCATAGACGTGGATCAGGAGGTATCCTCCATGACTGCACCCGTTGGTGCCTCTGAAGCCACGACCACCCCGACGAACTCTCGCCCCGGATCTCCTCCACCGAGGTCTGGCCCGGCCTTGGGGAAATCTGCCCCCACCCGAGGTCAGACTTCTCCGCGTCCTCAAACGGATGCGGGGACCAATCGCGCCAGAACTCCGGCTACCGCCTTGCCGGAGCCTCGACTCTCCCCCCGCAGCCAGACTGCCCGCAACCAACAGCAGCAACAGCAGAAGCATCAGCAGAAGCAACAGCAGAAGCAACAGCCCAAGCAACAGCCCCAAAAACCAGTTCGCCAGACTACCTTGCCGTTGGAGAAGGGCAAGGAGAAAGAGAAAGAGACGGTGAAGTCTAAGGTCACCCCCAAACCAACATCTGGGTCTGGCACCCTGACTATCTCTTCTCCTTCAAGGATGCAACCGAGGTCTCCTCCCCCGGTGACACGCCGAATTCCTCCATTCGCCGCACCCGTTGATGAGACTGCCCCTCCGGCCGAAGAATATGCTCGGAGGGCATCTCTTATATTGGATAACCGGCCTGCTTCAAGCTCCGAGGCTGCTTTGGCCTTGGAGGCCTCGGTTAGGGGCATCGAGCAGGGCGGACCGTGGGGATTTCCTCCTCTGCGCACTGACAGTGACCAGAGCCTCGGCTCCTTGGAACACTACAATGCAGACTGGAATTCTGCAGACGAGGTCTCCTCGGCCTCCCTAGCTGCTCCGGTGGCTGAGCATCCTGCGGGAAACAGCGCCTGCGGCCGAAGCGTATATGATCTACAAACTGCTGCCCTGCGTGCTGCTCAAAACATCGACGTAAGTCCTATTCTCTTTACTTTCATGCAGTATCTCATCTAATATCCACCATTCCCAGTCCCCGAGATTCGAGGTAAACTATTGACGCTCCGCCGGAGTTAAAATTGTTTGGCTTGAATCTCAACTTTCCATTTTCATCCGACGTATCCAAACCATTTTATCTTACTTTAGCATGCACCTCGGGTACGAGTCCCCGAGACTCCTGTCGAGGCATACCCCGGCAACATTTTCCCAATGATTTGACTCCGAGTCCCCGAGACTCTTGTCGAGGTATAGCCTTTCTAACCGAGCTATGTTTTTCTTCCTTGCAGAATACTATGAACGTCCGCACGGATATCTTTCATACCCTCTTGTTTGACCACAAGAAACTCCACGACGAGCACAAGGCCGTCCTTGCAGAAAAGAACTCTTTGGACGAGAAGCTACAACAAGAGAAAGCCGAAGTAGCTCGTCTGGTAAAGGAGCTCAAGCGCATCACTGAGCTGCGGACGTCTGAAAAAGAGCAGCTGCAGGCGGAAAAGGCCAGTGTTGTCGAAACAGAGAAGAAACTTCGGGAGGATGCCGCCAAGGATCACCAGGAAGCGCTCCAGTTAGCCGAGACCCGCGCCACCTCGGCCACAGAGGCTTTGGAAGCTCTGCAAGCGCAGGTCAACCAGTTTCTCCCGACGCTGCAAACTATCAACCGCGAGATGGACGGTAAGTTTCTTGCCCCCTTAGCTTTGCTTTGTCCTCAACAATACCGGCTCTTTGCCGAACTATCTCTTTCATTATTAACATGCTATCCTTCTGCAGAGCATTTCACCTACACCCAAGTCTCGGCCCGCAGTATCACTGCTCGGCACAGGGAGAGGCGTAAGGAGACGAACCCCGTCTGGACCGTTGAGGACCACATCGTGGCCATCAAGGCTCGGATCAATCCCTTGAAAACCATTGGGTCGGAACTTCTTGATGCAGGTGCGTCTGCTTTCCGAGCCTTATGGCCTCTTGCCGACGCTCCCAAATCTACGCCCGAGCTCGCCGCCCAGCTTCGCGACACCGAAAGAAGATTGCGAGAGTGGCGCTCATCTTCAGCTCGCGCTGGAGCTGATGCCGCTCTCAGGTTTATCATGACTTGGTGCGAGAAGATCGACCTCGAGAAGATGAACACTCTCCGGCGAGGCTCACCTTGGTCGTCCGACCCGATCCTTGTCGCGCGCCGCCAAAAGATGGCCAACTACTTTGCTGGATATGCCACCACGAAGAACTTGAGCGAAGGAGACACCTACTCCGACGCCGAGGATTACGAGCCAGAAGACGAGGAATACGAAACAGAATCCGACGTCGAGGCCGAGCAAGGTGACGGCGGTGAAACCCGCGAAGCAGAAACCGAGGCTTCTCCACAACCTGGTGCCGAGGTTACTGCCGACGTTGCCAGCACTTCCCAGGCTACCTCGGCTCCGGACGAAATCCCTGCTACATCGGCTGCTGCCGACGTAATTCCTGATGCCTCGACCTGAACTTATGCTTGGCCAAAAAACTTCATTAAATCCCCGGTATGCCGGGACGCAGATGTAATCAAACTTAAGTAGTTCCTTTGCTACCTCTATTACTATCATGCTCATTCGAACCATGCTTTTCTAAGCTTTATGTCGAATCCTTTTGAATGATTGCTCGAGTTTACTTTCGTGTTTACTATATTTGGCATTCTTTGCTCTTGTCTGCCATTCTGGCGTTCGACAGTCGAGTCACAAGATTGTTGTTCATAGCATACAGTACTTGGTAAATTCCGAGGTATGTTTCAAAGTCATCCGACATAAAAAAGAAGTAAAAACAGGGGTTAGTAAACGACATATGCCGAACTGTCTTTTTGGACCGAGTCCCCGAGTTCATTTTCATGTTTCCCATGTTCTTTCGTCTTTGCTCTTGACTGCCATGCTGGCGTTCGTCAGTCGAGTCACAAGATTAGTTACATAGCATACAGTACTTGAAGTTTGAGACGAGGTTCAAAATAGTTCGGCATACGAACGAAGAAAGAGTACAAACAAAAAGAAACATGCAATCATAAGAGCGAGGCAGTCCCCGAGCTCACTCTCGAGGTGCCGAAGTTTTTATTTAAAGATCAGCCGAGGTACATACATTACTTCCTTCAACAGTAGAAGGGTCGGAGTAGAGCTACATTCCATGGACGCTGAAGCTCCAAATCGGGTCTGTCCAGCCCATCTCCCCTTGGCTCCTGTGCATCTATAAGATAGTACGAATCATTGTGCAAAGCTCGGCTCACAATGTATGGTCCCTCCCATGGAGGTGACAACTTGTGCCGACCTTTGCTGCGCTGAACAAGCCTCAGCACTAGATCTCCTTCATTAAACTTTCGGGGTTTTACATGCCGACTTTGATAACGTCGGAGACCCTGCTGATATATTGCTGACCGAGATAAGGCCAATTCTCTTGCTTCCTCGAGCAATCTACAGCATCTTCCCGAGCTTCTTTAGCCTCGGCTTCTGTGTACATTGCCACTCTGGGCGCATCATATTCAATGTCGGTTGGCAGCATTGCCTCGGCCCCATAGACCATGAAAAATGGCGTATAGCCAGTTGATCTGTTCGGTGTGGTCCTTAGACCCCACAGAACTGCTGGTATCTCATCGATCCAACACCCCGGTGTTTTCAACAGTGGTTCTACCAACCGAGCTTTGATTCCGGCCAATACCAATGCATTTGACCTCTCTACTTGCCCATTAGCCTGTGGGTGAGCCACCGAGGCTACATCAAGTCGAATTCCCTTACTCATGCAGAACCGAGCAAACTCTCCGACAGCAAAGTTCGTGCCGTTGTCTGTAATGATACTATGAGGATATCCATATCTCAGGATTATTTCCTTCAAAAAGGTCACCGCCGTATGACCATCCACTTTTCGGATTGGCTTCACCTCGATCCACTTAGTGAATTTGTCCACCATCACCAGTATGTGAGTCATATTGCCTCGGGCTGGCTTGAATTCTCCCACCATGTCCAGACACCAAACTGCAAAGGGCCACGTGATAGGAATGGTCTTGAGCGCCGAAGCTGGCATGTGCTGCTGCTTGGCGAACCTTTGGCACCCTTCACATTTCCGAACTATATCTTCTGCATCGGCATTGGCGGTGGGCCAATAGAACCCGTGCCGGAACACCTTGGCCACCAGAGCTCTTGTGCTGCAATGATGTCCACATTCTCCTTGGTGGATTTCTAAAAGCATCTCCTTGCCTTCAGCTGGTTCGACACACCTCTGCAACACCTCGGTCACACTTCTCTTGTATAGCTCCTTGTTGATGATGGTGTATCCCTTAGCTCTCCTCTGGATTCTCCTTGCCTCGGTTGTATCACTTGGCAAACTTCCATCGGCTATGAAGTTCATGATCTGCTCCGCCCATTCCGGCACTGGATGCAGAGGAAAAAGCCTCTCATCTATCTCCATTGGTTCGGTCGCCATGATCTCCTTCATGATTTCCTCCACCATTGCTCGGCCAGTCCCCGAGTGTTGGTGCGAAGTCCCCGGGTCAGACCCGAAGTTCCCATCATCTATCTCCATAGGAAAAGCTCCATCAGTCCTCGGATACTGCGAAGCAGTCCCCGAGTCCGGCCAAACGCATCCGACGTCTACCTCCATAGGAATAGGCTCAGACTCCGAACTTGGCGGTAAGAAAATTGACTCGGAGTCAGGCGAGGGCTTGATTGAAGGAGTTCTCAAATGGTTCAGCGCTATCCCCGGTGGCACCGGTTCTTTGGATGAACCGAGCTTGGACAATACGTCGGCGGCTTCATTCTCCCCCCGAGGTATGTGCTTGTACTCACATCCTTCGAAGAACCCAGACACCTTTTGCACATGAAACCGATACAACTCCATGTTCGCATCCAACGCATCCCAAGTGCCGGTGGATTGATGCACCACCAAAGCTGAATCGCCGAAGCATTCTATACGCCGGACACCTATCTCCTTTGCCACCTTGAGCCCATGGATCAGGGCCTCATACTCCGCCACGTTGTTCGACGCCGAGAAATGGATTTGCAGCACATACTTCAACTGGTCTTGCTTCGGCGAGGTTAGGACTACGCCGGCACCTAATCCGACCTTGGTCTTGGACCCATCAAAGTGCATCTTCCAATAATTATAGTCCGGCAAGGGCGGCTCATATTGCATCTCGGCCCAATCGCATAAAAAGTCCGGCAGCGCCTGCGACTTGATTGCATCTCGCCTTTCATAATGCGGAGTGTATGGAGATACCTCGATCGCCCATTTGGCAACTCGCCCAGTTGCGTCCTTGCATCCGATGATCTCCGAGATTGGAGCATCACATACCACCGTCATGGGATGCTCTTGGAAGTAATGCTTCAGTTTCTTAACCGCCAGGTATACTCCGTACGTCATCTTCTGGTAGTGGGGGTAGTTTTGCTTCGACGTGGATATCACCTCGCTCAGGTAGTAGATTGGTCTCTGCACCGATTTGCCTCCTTCGTCTCGCTCCACCACCACTGCAACACTTACGACCGGTTTGTAGCCGCAATGTATATCAACATCGGTTCATTCTGCAAAGGGGATGCCAACACCGGAGCAGTGGACAACATCTTCTTCAGCTCATTGAACGCCGCGTCCGCCTGCGGGGTCCAAGTGAAACTGGTACTTTTCTTCATAAGTTGATACAATGGTAAGGCTTTTTCTCCTAGCCGACTTACAAACCGACTTAAAGATGCAAGGCATCCCGTGAACTTCTGCACATCTTTTAAACAGTTCGGCAACTTCATTCTTTCGATAGCTCGGATCTTAGCCGGGTTAACTTCTATACCTCGGCTCGATACGAGGAAACCGAGCAATTTTCCAGCCGGGACACCAAAGGTGCACTTGTCCGGGTTAAGTTTCAACCGATACTTTCTTAAATTTGCAAATGTCTCTTCGAGGTCTTCGATGAGAGTATGCTTCTTTTTAGTTTTGATAACAATGTCATCGACATACACTTGCACATTCTTGCCCATTTGAGAATGTAAGCACTTCTGCATACACCTTTGATAAGTTGCCCCGGCATTTCTCAAACCGAAACACATGACACGATAGCAATACGCCCCGTACGGGGTAATAAAGGCAGTCTTTATTTGATCATCAGTGTTCAGTGGGATCTGGTGAAAACCAGAATATGCATCAATAAAAGACAACAGCTCACATCCAGCCGTAGAATCGATCACTTGATCAATCCGAGGTAAAGGAAAGGGATCCTTCGGGCACGCCTTGTTCAGGTTGGTGAAGTCAATGCACATGCGCCACACCTTGACTACCGCCGGTTCGTCCTTCTTTTTCTCCACGAGGACTGGATTAGATATCCAGTCCGGATGCAGCACTCCATGATGAAGCCTGCAGCCAGTAACTTCGCCAGTTCTTCGAGTACCACCTTTCTTCGGTCATCTGAGAGCCGCCGCGTCGGTTGACGCACTGGTTTCACCTCTGGCCGAACAAACAAAGAGTGCTCTGCCAACTCCCTCGGAACACCTGGCAGGTCTTTAGCCGACCATGCAAAAATGTCCCGATTCTCACGGAGGAAGTGACAGAGCGCGCTTTCCTATTTCTCGTCCATGCCAGTACCAATGATGGCGAAACGCTCCGGGTTCTCCGAGTCCAGCGGGATTTTCTTGGTCTCCTTGGGCACCTCGAATGAAGCGCTCATGTCCGGAGTAATTAGTCCGGACATGCCGAGCTGAGTAGACTGCGCCATTGCCACCACCTTCTGAAGTTGCTTCTTCTCCGCCGCGATCACCAAGGACTCGGCTAAACTGGATCCCGCCGAGGCACATTGCATAGCCTTCTTGTAGTCACCAGAAATGGTTATTATTCCCTTGGGCCCCGGCATTTTCATCTTTAGGTAAGCCACATGAGTGGAGATCATGAACTTGGCCAAGGCTGGCCTTCCCAGCAAGGCATGGTAAGGGCTCTGCAAGTCCACAACCTCGAACTCAAGACTTTCAACTCGGCTGTTATCTCGGGTACCAAAACCCACGTCGACCCAAATCTTTCCCATAGGTGCACAAGAGACCCCGGGCACAATACCGTGAAATGTACAGCTGCTAGGCTGCAACTGGTTCGGTGAGTATCCCAGCTTGACCATTGTGTCTCGGTACATGATATTTATGGCACTCCCATTGTCCACCAAGACTCGGGTGAATCTCACATTGTTGGTCGGCCCACAAAACGTCGGATCCACCACCAGTGCATAGTTTCCAGGGCTCGGCATGATCCGAGGTGTATCTTGCCTGCTCCAAGTGATCTCTTGCTCGGACCAGTTCATGTATTTCACCACCGCCGGAGATACTGCATTCACCTCCTTGGCACGCCTCAGCATACTCTTCTTATCAGTTGACTCAGTCACAAACACCACGTAGCTCTGATGTACTTCCCTATAATCATTACCGGGGTTCTCATACCTCTGATTCTCAAAGGACCACGTTTGGCTTTGGCCGGCACCACCGTTGTTGTTGTTGCCCTGGGCACTCACTGCATTCACCGGTTTCGCCTGCACCGTCTTCTGGTTTTGGGCCGCATGCACCGGGGTTGAATTTGCTCCGGTTAAGCTCTGATTCTGCGCCGCTATGGTCGGCTTATGCTTGCTGCGTGTTCGGATATTGAGGTCTACGCCATTGGTTCGGTGGCCCACTCCGGTTTGCCCCAGCTTTCGCCCCTTCTGCAGCGGTTCGG
The DNA here is from genome assembly GCA_947311845.1 of Poa pratensis. NCBI lineage: Eukaryota > Viridiplantae > Streptophyta > Magnoliopsida > Poales > Poaceae > Poa > Poa pratensis. The sequence continues at coordinate 10,669,454 of CAMZMU010000092.1, read as the reverse complement.
TGATGAAAACTACACTGCAGAGTGGTATGGTTGGGTGTTCTGCCATTCCTGCCATGATAGATACATGGTCCATTCACCAATGACTCGTAAGTCACAGGTGGTCCGGCCTCCTGCCACTGCTTCGCACCACCTCCCTGATTCTGGTTCTGGTTCGGAGTCCACGCCTGACCCTCAGTCTTCGGTTTCTGGGCGCCTCCAGGTCCGGACTGACTTGGGTTTACAGCATTGACTTGGAAATCTGGTTCTCTCCTCTTCTGCCCGAACTCTTGACGGTTATCAAACCTCGGTCCGTTGTTGCGGTTGTTCATCGGATTCCTCCTGTTCCGGGCATTCCCATCCAGCAGAGGCTGCATCGGATCGCCAAGGGCATAGGAATCAGCTATCCGAATCGTCTCGGCCAGAGTCTTTGGCATATCTCTCTGGAGCCTCTGCCACAACATGCTACCATACCGACATCCATCAGCAAACCACGCTATAGCCTGTGCTTCGATAACTCCCTCACAGGAGTTCCGAACATTGCTCCACCGAGTCAAGAATTCTCGGTCAGTCTCATTGTCCTCCTGCTTGCACGCCTGCAAAAGCTGAGGTCGGTTTGGCCTCCTGTAAGTGCTGGCGAAGTTGCTATTGAATGCCTCCTCTAAATCCAGCCAGCAATCGATGCTATTCTCCGGCAGATTGTTCAGCCAGATCCGAGCAGGACCTTCCAACATGTGCGGGAGATACCGGACCGCCCATCGGCGATTGCCCCCCGCAATGTATACTGCTGAAACATAATCAGCTAGCCAATCTTGCGGCTTGGTGCTCCCATTGTACGGCCTGGTACTCCGACCCAACTGAAACTGAGACACCGGTGGAGGTGGTTCCTTCATGATCCGAGGTCCAAAACACGCCGGACCAGGAGGGCCTTCCTCCTCCAACTCTCGGACATGTAAATCCGATCTAGCTTGTAGCGCGCATCACCTGTAGGCAACGTCCGAGCTCCGATACGCTCTCCCAATGCACCATCCACTCTATAGAATCCAGCCCGCTCCATGGCTGAATTTCCATCATCATATCGGTCGCCACCTCGACCGACGTTCTTCGGCTGCGGAACATACTCCGGCTCTTGCTGATACTGCTCCTGCGGCCGGGGTTGCTGCTGATGCCTCGGGGGCTGAGGTGGTTTACCTCGGCCAGCCGACGCTGCTTGCCCACCGTTCTGATTTCCCTGAGCTGAACGGCCCTTAGCTCGGCTTGCATCACCTGGGCCGGGGTCTCCATTGGCTCGGCTAGCGTTGCCGACCTTTTGCTTCCCAGCTAACACCGGATCGTACACTTGCAGCTGCATCTCCTTGTTCCGACCTGAAGTGACACTCCGGGCACGATCGGCTCCTCCGACGTGTGGAGACGAGGCTTGCCCCTTGGACCCCTGGCTAACTGGCCTAATCGAATGGACCGCCTGCGAACCGCCAAGCCCGGCCTTGCGGAGGGCTTCATTTTGCTTGCTGGCCACATGCACTAACTCATTGAGCCGCTTCTGCTGCTCACGCCATGCATCTCCGGTCAACTCCGATAGCCCGGCCCTTACTGCTTCGGCTGCTCTAAGGTTCTTAGCTGGTGAACTATACACCGGCCTACCAGTAGCCGACCTGCTACTTGTTGCCTTACTCGAGCCCGAGACTGCAGCCCTAGCCATCTCCCCATAGAGGTCCTTGCCTCGGTTGAGCAGAGCAGCTTTCTTACGCCGCACAACCGGAGTAAAACCATCCTCTATACCATGTGCAGCATTGTACTCCTTCTGCTCCATATCGAACTGCTGCTTAGCCTCGGCCAGCAACCGAGCTTCTCTCAGCACCCTCTGGCGCTCTGCCTCTAACCCGGCCACCGTATGCTCCACACTTGCCTCTACTGCGAGTGGCCGAGCTAACCTATCAACGATAGCTTCTAAGGGAACTTCTTCCCTTGGCATGCCCAACTGCTCATTCTGACTAGGTTTCTCGTACGGAAACTTCGCCGTCCGACCTGATTTCTCAGGCAGCGCGGTTGGCGTCGCCTCCACCTCGGCTAGCGCGACCTTGCCAGCATCTGCCTTGCTAGCTGCAGGCCTGGTACCAGCCATCATCACCTCCACACACCTCGGAGGGCGAGTGACACGCCGACCCAAAGCCGCCAGGAGAGGAGTTTCGTCGTCCACGAGCACCTGCTCCGGGTACTCGCGAACCACCTCGACAGCAACGTAAGTGGGGAAGCTGCCGAGCATCATGAGGAAGCCATCGGTGGGGAAAGGCTTGCCGGCGAAGCACCCCGCATTGTCGCTCACAAAGGCGAACTCGCCGATCTTGGTAACAAGGCCAGAAAGAACACACCCAGAGGAGCCCGTCCGGATGGAAACTCCACCCAACGCCTCAATCTGCCCCACGGTGGGCGCCAACTGTCGTGGTGGGATCACGGCAGATGCCATGGGTATGGCTTAGTTGGGGCCGAACGGTCGTTGGGGGAATCCGGGGAGGGTTTATGCACTCAAGACGTGCACAAGCAAGAACATGCAAGAAACCACAAGAACATGAACAAGAAACCAAGAAAGCCAAGAACACAAAAGACACCACGATGTACCCAGGTTCGGGGCCTTCGTGAGGAAGTAAAACCCCTACTCCTGCCTTGCCTCTCTCAATATATCAGTGTGGTTCTCACAAGGTGCTCCTCGAGCTGTATGTTGCTACCAAAGTGAGAGCTCGAGGTAGAAGGTGAAACTACGAAGGGGGAAATGAGCTAGGGTTTGTGCCTCCTCTCTGGAGGTAGAGATGCCGCATATATACACAGGCCGAAGTACATTTTTACCCCTGCCTACAACTGACAATGGCATGGCCAAAAGGTAGAAGACAAGCCTCTGCCTCCTGCCAGCCCAACGGCCGGACTGTCAGGCCAGCCAGGCCTAGCTTTCCTCTTCGGTCATACTTCAGTAGCCTGCCGAGGTCTAGCCTGTAGACCTTTCCCGAAATAGCCGAGTCAGCTCCTAGGCCCCCGAGCTTCCGGGAAACCCGTGGACGGACCTCGCCGTCCTCTGAAGCCTCGGGCTACGAGCTCTGCGGCACCCGTGACCTCTCTGACATGCCTCGATCCTTGCTGCCAACCTCGGATAACACTCCTGATCATATACCTCGGTAGAGAATATCTTATTCCTGTGGTAGCTAGCTGACTGCCCCGAGGTTGATACCTCGGAGGATATACCTCGGAAAGTATACCTCGGACGTACACCTTACGTCGGATGACGCCTCCTGCGTCCTTGCTCAATCGTTCCCTCGGACAGCTTACTGCCTTAACCTTACATGTCTTTACCTCATCATTACCCTACCCGGGGGTAACCCCCCGACAGGTCTCCCAACGAACGTGCTATTCCACACCATCAGTGTGGTTTATGGTTTTCAGTTTCTCCATCTATTTTTGGGATGTGTATAGCAATTTGGCTACAGATGTGATTTGGAGAAGCATGAAACCGCTACTCGAATCTATTGCTGGCTCGAATACCGTTTTCGGCGCTTCGGAGCTGAGGAAGAAGGTGGAGCTGGAGAAGAGTGGAGTACCATAAAAGTTAAGTTTAGGGAGGCATGAGAATCATAGAATTAGCGAGGCATATGCATCTTTTGATGCTATGTAATGGTGACAATTATTGTATACGTTATGAATGGATTTTCTAGAAACTTTGTGCTTCTGTTGTGAGATTTTGAATGTCAATTGGCAACTGTATTGCTGTTGTAGGCTTATGAAGAAAACTCAATGCAAACGAGTAAAAAAAGAATCTCCGTTTTTGATGTCCCGATACATCGGCAACGGAGATTGGTTGGCAACCGTAGCCAAAATCAGGCCTCATCGGTGATGGTTTTTGGCCTCTGTTCCCGATGATGGCCTCCACATCAGCCACGGGGGTGGAGACACGGACCCTTTTTCCGTTTTCGATGGGGCTTTGTCCCGTTTTCGATGTGTCGTTCTATACTAGTGGAAGGAGGGAGATCCAAACACGCCGCCTTCACGCGTTGAGAGGCCAGAAGTCAATTTGGCGAGAGACACCATACCACGGCCGTATTCCACCGTGAAGATTCGATTGCAGGTAGAGCCAAGATAAAAATTAATAGGATTAGTATTGATATACCATCGTACTGTGTTCAGATTATACCACATATGGTGGATCTTAAGAATCACATCAAATAATTCATCTCCAATTTATATGGACAAGGAAACTCATAGACATAATTTTCACCAGGATTTAGTCCCATACTTATCTCTTCATAGATATTTGTGTTGTACAATAAAATATCATCTACTCCACCTACCTTTATACAAGGAAGGGGGTCTCTTACAAGGCATAAACAACAGTAAATTAAAACTATACTATTAATTTTGTAAGGCAACAGAAGAGACTGAGACCTTACATGTCTAGTACAGTTAATTAAAAAGCACCTACATATATTTATCCAATAGTAACATATATTTTTCTCGTATTCTTGGTGCTGCCGTCTGATTCGTGTGAGCAGTAATTAACTGGTAATCGACCGAAACTCGAAAGCCTGGATCCCCTATAGGACCTAGAAATCTTCTTTTGTAGCTTATGGTGCTGCAGGAGGTTGGCCGCGGCCTGGGTCGCAACCATATACCTGCCTACATCCGCGGCCAGTGTAAGGCTCGCCATGTACAGATGGTCCGCGAGTTGGTGGTCTTACGGGCGGTGAATTTCTTGACCCTGTGTCATGCATGGCTCGATAGTTAAAATTCTTTCCCTATTGTTGTGTCATGTAACTATGGGCCTAATCCCGTAATCCGTTAGTGGTAGTTTGAGTAAAAAAAAAAAAGCGAGAGAAAGCAGGCATGCATGCATGCAAACATGTACAGTAGTAACTGAATTGAATCAAGCAAACGAGAAGACGTGTTGATGCTTGCACAAATGATATTGTACCGTACCTCCCTGAACGGACACCGCCAACAAAGTACAGATGACCACGAAAGCCAACATGAGCAGCTTAGGGTAAAACAAAGCACGCTGCTGCACCATCTCCGATCCCTCTAATGCCTCTCTCTCTCTCTCCATTCTCCGGCCCGGCTGCGTAACTTGTGGTGGGCCTAAGGCTTAATATGTCTCCCCGAGTTGCCCTTTCGCCTATAAATTTTATTCCTCCCGAAAACCCTCGATACCCGATCAAATTTTCCAGAAAAGTTCCGAGACCACCGCCGTCGCCAACCCTAGATCGGGGGGGTTCTGAAGCTCTTCCCGGCACCCTAACGGAGGGGGAGATCGTCACCGGAGGCATCTACACCACCATGCCTGCCTCCGGAGTGATGCGTGAGTAGTCCACCACGGGACTACGGGTCCATGGCAGTAGCTAGATGGTTATCTCTTCTCCTTTGTAATCCATTGTTTAGATCTTATGAGCTGCAAACATGATTAAGATCATCTTTATGTAATGCTACATGTTGTGTTTGCGGGGATCCGATGAATTATGGAGTCATGACATTATTGTTCAGATTGTTTATTCATATGTTTTATTTATGATCTTGCATGCTTTCCGATGCTTGTGGATGCTCTGGCCGAAGTAATTGCTAGCATCTTAGAGAGGGTATTTATGCAAGATAGTGGGTTCATGCCTCTCTTGTCTGAGTTTGAGTTGACATAAACGATTAAGACTTGAGATGTGATGTTGCTACTCGGGATAAAACAATGGTGTTTATTGCTTTATGTTGTTTACATTGCTTACATTACGCACCATGCTTATTGCAATTATCTGTTGCTTGCAACTTAATACTTTCAGGTGACAGGCTGGATAGCGATCCCGGGGTGGATTATTAGTCATAGATGCAGTTGGATAACGGTCTATGTATTTGTCGTAATGCCCATATTAGATGAAACGGTGAACTTTGTGTCATGATAGTATTGTGTTGCGCCCATGTTTGTCAATTGCCTCGCTGTAATTTGTTTACCCACCATGTTTATCTTTTGGAGAGACACCACTAGTGAACTGTGGACCCCGGTCCTATTTTTCCTATATTGTTTACAACCGTTCTAATAGCCTTTTTAAGTCATTTTGCTCGATGGTCATTTTTGCTCTCATATTATTTTACACCCATACGTTTAATCCTTTGTGTTCAGCAAGCCGGAGAGATTGACAAGCTCTCAATTTCGTTGGGACAAAGTAGTTTGATCGAGTATGCGCAGGTCCACGTCAACATTCGTAAACGGCGCCGTTGACACCTTTCTAAAGCCTTCTCCAAATCCTACTGGATTGATAACCTTGGTTTTGTAATCAAGGGAAAACTTGTCGCTAATTACATCAAACCTTACACTTGGGGTCTCCCAACGAACGTGCTATTCCACACCATCAGTGTGGTTTATGGTTTTCAGTTTCTCCATCTATTTTTGGGATGTGTATAGCAATTTGGCTGCAGATGTGATTTGGAGAAGCATGAAACCGCTACTCGAATCTATTGCTGGCTCGAATACCGTTTTCGGCGCTTCGGAGCTGAGGAAGAAGGTGGAGCTGGAGAAGAGTGGAGTACCATAAAAGTTAAGTTTAGGGAGGCATGAGAATCATAGAATTAGCGAGGCATATGCATCTTTGGATGCTATGTAATGGTGACAATTATTGTATACGTTATGAATGGATTTGCTAGAAACTTTGTGCTTCTGTTGTGAGATTTTGAATGTTAATTGGCAACTGTATTGCTGTTGTAGGCTTATGAAGAAAACTCAATGCAAACGAGTAAAAAAAGAATCTCCGTTTCTAATGTCCCGATACATCGGCAACGGAGATTGGTTGGCAACCGTAGCCAAAATCAGGCCTCATCGGTGATGGTTTTTGGCCTCTGTTCCCGATGATGGCCTCCACATCAGCCACGGGGTGGAGACACGGACCCTTTTTCCGTTTTCGATGGGGCTTTGTCCCGTTTTCGATGTGTCGTTCTATACTAGTGGAAGGAGGGAGATCCAAACACGCCGCCTTCACGCGTTGAGAGGCCAGAAGTCAATTTGGCGAGAGACACCATACCACGGCCGTATTCCACCGTGAAGATTCGATTGCAGGTAGAGCCAAGATAAAAATTAATAGGATTAGTATTGATATACCATCGTACTGTGTTCAGATTATACCACATATGGTGGATCTTAAGAATCACATCAAATAATTCATCTCCAATTTATATGGACAAGGAAACTCATAGACATAATTTTCACCAGGATTTAGTCCCATACTTATCTCTTCATAGATATTTGTGTTGTACAATAAAATCATCTACTCCACCTACCTTTATACAAGGAAGGGGGTCTCTTACAAGGCATAAACAACAGTAAATTAAAACTATACTATTAATTTTGTAAGGCAACAGAAGAGACTGAGACCTTACATGTCTAGTACAGTTAATTAAAAAGCACCTACATATATTTATCCAATAGTAACATATATTTTTCTCGTATTCTTGGTGCTGCCGTCTGATTCGTGTGAGCAGTAATCAACTGGTAATCGACCGAAACTCGAAAGCCTGGATCCCCTATAGGACCTGGAAATCTTCTTTTGTAGCTTATGGTGCTGCAGGAGGTTGGCCGCCGCCTGGGCCGCAACCATATACCGGATTACATCCGCGGCCAGTGTAAGGCTCGTTATGTACAGATGGTCCGCGAGTTGGTGGTCTTACGGGCGGTGAATTTCTTGACCCTGTGTCATGCATGGCTCGATAGTTAAAATTCTTTCCCTATTGTTGTGTCATGTAACTATGGGCCTAATCCCGTAATCCGTTAGTGGTAGTTTGAGTAAAGAAAAAAAGCGAGAGAAAGCAGGCATGCATGCATGCAAACATGTACAGTAGTAACTGAATTGAATCAAGCAAACGAGAAGACGTGTTGATGCTTGCACAAATGATATTGTACCGTACCTCCCTGAACGGACACCGCCAACAAAGTACAGATGACCACGAAAGCCAACATGAGCAGCTTAGGGTAAAACAAAGCACGCTGCTGCACCATCTCCGATCCCTCTAATGCCTCTCTCTCTCTCCACTCTCCGGCCCGGCTGTGTAACTTGTGGTGGGCTTAAGGCTTAATATACACGTACTAGTACGTACCACACGGCTCTACCAGAATCCCTTGGACGGGGCACAACTTCCATTCCATATGATCCACCCATAAAATTCAACTATGGTTAAAAAAAGCGGTGTTGACGTCCGTGGATGGGAGCATAGCTTCTATATGATCCACTCATCAAATTGACCGTTCTCGTGGTGTAAAATAGACCAGTACTGTCGCTGTTTCGAATTTTCAGTTCGCAACCGTTTCGAATTTTCATTTGTCAGTTTCCATATGCAACAAAAGATCGATAATCTCAGTCGACCCGTCCAACACGACGACGACGACGCTGATCTCTCATGAGTGCGGACTTGCTCATTCGGTTCTTGAAAATTTCCACGAGTGCGGACGGAACGACGACGAACGGTCGGATTGGCGTGTGGCACCTGGCACGAAAGGGACAAATATTGTCAGATTAGAATGATGCATGGCACTAGTAGAAAACCCCATATAGTCCCGGTTCGTTTGAGCCATTAGTCCCGGTTCCCGAACCAGGACTAGCCAATCGGGACTAATGCTAGTCCCGGTTCGTGTGGCCGAACCGGGACTAATGGGGTTCCACGTGGGGAGGAGCTTTAGTCCCGGTTCGTAATACGAACCGGGACTAATGGGGCATTTTTTTTTCAACAATTTTAATTTTTTGAAATTTTTTTTAATTTTTTTTAATTTTTTTATGTTTTTTATCTTTTTAATCTTTTTTTTAACTTTTTTTAATTCTATTTTGAAATTTTCCACTTAGCCACATACTTAATCTCTAATTACACACTTAGTCATAGGTCAAAGTACTTATACTGGTCAAACTTCCCATTCGGTCACCCATATTCAGATTGCTCCAGCCCAAGCACGCTTAACTTTTGATTTCCTTTCAAATTAGCTTCCAAATGAGAAGTTAAAACTTACTGATATTAGTATCCTATCAATCATATTAACCACTCGGTTACGATGTTACACTTTTTCATTGTTTAAATTTAAAAATTTGTTTGAATAAGTAACAATGATTATGTAATAGTATATTTTGAATAAATAACAATAAAATATATTTTACTTTATTTTTTCTTTTTACATTTAATATGGAATAATTCATATCTTTACATCCGTAAATCGAAATTTGACAAATAAAATGTCTAAATCGATTAGAAATATGAGAGGAATTCAAATATGTCATCCATATCAAGATCCACCCAACTCTTGCAAAGTTTCCCTCCGTTTCGCCCGAAGTGGAAGTTTTCACCTATAAGTCCACCAACTTACTAGAGAGAAAGTGAAGCCAGTGAAGCCGGTCACACACTGGAGAAGGATCTTGGACATGTACAACACCCAACACACTTGTATACATATGGTATGGAACCACCTAGATTTTGGTGGGTTTCAGACGCTCTGAAGCCCCGCTTCGGCGAAACCCTGGACCCGCTGGAAAAAGTCAAAATTCCCGTGTACCCCTTTGAACGGAGTCAAAAGGGGTAGGACAGTGGTCTTTTTTGCTTGGTTGTGTTAGGTTAGGACATAGGAACATCCAAAACCAAGATCCACCCAACTCTTGCAAAGGTTCCCTCCGTTTTGCCCGAAGTGGGAGTTTTCAGCTATAAGTCCACCAACTTATTAGAGAGAAAGTGAAGCCGGTGAAGCCGGTCACACACCGGAGTAGGATCTTGGACATGTAAAACACTCAACACACTTGTATACATATGGTATGGAACCACCTAGATTTTGGTGGGTTTCCGACGCTCCGGAGCCCCGATTCGGCGAAACCCTAGACCCGCTGGAAAAAGTCAAATTTCCCGTGTACCCCTTTGAACAGAGTCGAAAGGGGGTAGGACAGTGGACTTTTTGCTTGGTTCTGTTAGGTTAGGACATAGGAACATCCAAAACCAAGATCCACCCAACTCTTGCAAAGGTTCCCTCCGTTTTGCCCGAAGTGGGAGTTTTCAGCTATAAGTCCACCAACTTACTAGAGAGAAAGTGAAGCCGGTGGAGCCGGTATACATATGGTATGGAACCACCTAGGTTTTTGTGGGTTTCCGACACTTCGGAGCCCCGCTTCGGCGAAACCCTAGACCCACTGGAAAAAGTCCCTCCGTTTCGCCCAAAGTGAGAGTTTTCAGCTGTAACACCCCGAAAATTCAGACCGAATTTTTAATTATTTTTGGGACGCCGGAAAACTTTTTCTAGTTTTAATAAGGGTTTCCTAAAATCTTTCGAGGAGATTTGACGTAGAGTTTGCTCTCTCTTTGAATATCGGAGGACTCCCCTACCCATTTCTAGAAGACCCGCCCAAAAATATTTCATACTCCAATCCAATATTTTTAGTTTCCGAGTTAACTGTTAAATGTCGGGTCCGATCCCAAATTTATTCAGTCAACTTAGGAGTCTCGGAAAATTCTCATAATTTAGGGAGTTGCATATTTTTGCATTTCCTACACTTCTTCCGTTGAACTCAAACTCGTTCGAGCAAGTTTTGATCTACTTCCTTTGTAAGGCAAAAACCGATGTCGGTACGCGGCTTAGCGGACACATTACCAAAACCCCATTTCTAGTTATCCAATTGAGCCCAAACGTTTTGGACACCCTCCCTGTACCAAACCTAGGCAGTGGTAACATTTTGGGTTTTTTCTGAGATGTGCAAGGCCCCTGTCATTTCATCGAGCACCTTCGGTGCTTTTGGTTTCCTGGAAAATCTAGTTTACAAAGTTTGGGATCCTTGAGGGATTCTTGTTTGGTTGTGTTGTTCTCGTCGTTACGAACTCAGCGGTGGAAACCTTTTTCCGTTTGGAGCTCCGAGTCACCGGGAACGCGACGATGCCGCTCGCGTCGCGCTCTAGACGCACGCTTTGGCGTGACCTAAATCCGCTTAGCCCTAAACCCTGCCTAACCCTTCTGCTGCAGTGCAGCCTCGTGCACCATTGTGCAACCAGCTCAGTCCTTCCTATCCAGACCGAGCCAATCCCACGCCATTTATTTGTTGGAACGAGGTTTGTGCATCGGTGCACCGTCGGTGCTTCCTCTCCCTCTAGCTACAAAAGGAACCCCGAGGCCTCCTGGCCAACTTTCACCTTCTACTCTACTCCCCTCACCCCTAACTATCACCGGTGCTGCCAGAGGAGCGAGTAGAGCGGAGTTTCGAGTTCATGCTCGACCCACCATGGCTGAATCCCCTCAAGCTTGCGAGCCACTCCCGTACTCTCCCCCTGCCTCCTGGCCCGCCTCCCGGAGCCGTTCCTCGTGGCGGCCACGTTCCTGCCCTCCCCGAGCTGGCGGAGCGGCACAGCGGAGGGGCCTCTCGTTTTTTCCCCTCCCACCATGGCCGAATGGCCGAAGCTCAGCCGAGCTTGCTGGCGACGCGCTCGTGGCCTCCCTGCCTTCCTGGACTCGTTTCCGAGCGCGGTGCGTCCCCACGGTCCGGGCGCCGTCGTCGGCCAGCGTCCCGACGTTCCCAGCGACCATGCTCGGCGACCACCGTGGGCTCCCGCCATGGCCGAGCTGGGCGAGCACCAGGGCGACGCGCCCGTGGCCTTCCCCTCCGGGCCGAAGCCTTCCTTGGGCGCGTTGGGCCACGGCGTGCCCGTCCCCGCCGTCTCCCAGCCTCCCCGTGCGTCCAGCAACCGGCATCGACCTCCATCCGAGCTCCCGTGCGCTGGGACAGGGCGTGCAGGGTCAACGCCTTGAGGACGAACTAGATCGATGGATCCGTTTTTTTTCTTCTTTCTTTCCTACGAGAGAGCAACCAGCCCAGAAGAGCAACCGGCCCAGCCAGCAGCAGCTCGCGGCCCACCAGCGGCCCGGCGTTCTTCGGGATTCCGACCCGCGGCGAGTCCGAGACTTTCCGAACCGCTTGAAAACCGTCTCCGGAGGCAAGCTAACCACTTGCTATAAGCAGTCCCACAATGTTGTTTGTTTATTTGTTGATTGCCATGCTGAGTGTTTATATTTTTGTCTGTGTACGGTTATAATTATACATGTCTGTTTGTTGTTCGTGTTTAATATGAAACTTGTAATTTTGCTCCTGCCATGTTGCATATCGTGTTGCATATTTATTTATCGTACTTGCTTGGTTATATTAAGTATTGTTAATATTTATCAAACACACATCATTCTTGAGACAATGGACTGGGGGAACCGCCGCCGTCTCACTAAAACATTAACGTCGATCTGCGATGGCGCTGGTCGGAGGTAGCTCCGCCACAGTCACCCGATCGACGATAACCAACTGTGCTGTCTTTTGTAGTTGATCTGCGATGGCGCTGGTCGGAGGTAGGTCCGCCACAGTCACCCGATCGACGCAACCCACTTGTGCTACCTTTTGTATTTATCTGTGATGGCGCTGGTCGGAGGTAGCTCCGCCACAGTCACCCGATCGACGCAACCCACTTGTGCTACCTTTTGTATTGATCTGTGATGGCGCTGGTCGGAGGTAGCTCCGCCACAGTCACCCGATCGACGCAACCCACTTGTGCTACCTTTTGTATTGATCTGTGATGGCGCTGGTCGGAGGTAGCTCCGCCACAGTCACCCGGTCAATACAAACAAACTGTTGCCTGAAATATTATGTTGCTAATATCTTGTTGTTTGAAGATATATTATTGTGATATTGTGGTTGTTTTGTTGGACTAATCCTCGGTTGTTTCGACTTGTGAATGATGAAACTTGATTAAATGAAACACCCCTCCAAACAACGATAGGGTCAGTCCATGGTGCCACTAATCTGAACTTTGAAGCAGGACCATCGTCGTCTCATGGAGGACCGTGACCTAGTAGGTTGTTGAGCCCCTTTTGTGCCATCCATTGGACGCAGTCGTTCGGTTGTGCTGTCCGACGGTAGAGGTCGACAGGCACGGGTTCGACTGTGATAGGGAGTCCGGAGCTAGGCATACCCGGTAGTGCCGGGGGATGTGCCGGATTTACTTGCCCGTTGTACCATGTGTGTAGGGTGGTGAAGGAGAGTGTCTTAGCAAGTGGACCGTCATGTAAGTGTATTTTGCTTAGTACGACTTTGGCGTGACAACCCGAAGTGCCGGCAAAGTAAGGTGCATTTTGATAGTTGGAAATGCAACCTCTCGAGAGTGTCAACCTAGCAAGCTAGCCTCGTTCCTGGGATATGGAACAACAGTTCAGTGTCGGTCACACAGTGTGTCTTTGTCGTATCAGGAGGTTAAACTTATGTTCTGTTTGAAAGAATTAATGAACGACCTGATCTCACTAAATGAACAAATAAGATGATGCAGGGAATGTTGCCTTGAGATGTTGATGGTTACCCGTGATATGTGATGGCGGTGTGATCGTTGGAAGCCTAGAGTTAGGCCTGAGCCAACATCAACCGTGCATGCCCAGAGTGGAAAGATGAGGCCAGTGGGCCTAGCAGTGATCACAGGTGCTGTTGTGTATTATTTGGTACCAACTGGTACACTCGTTTACTCATCACAGGTAATCTCTTTGTATGATTGCCGTGCACGATCCAACCCCACCTGGCTTGGACTCTGTACTGGTGATACCCCCGTTGCTTGCTTTGACATGTTTGGTTGTCAATGCCATGCTACTTTTATGTCATGTATCTAGAGCACCCCTTTGCCATGTTGTAGGATTTTATTTCCAATATATATCTTGCTGCATGATCGTTGGAATGTTTGTAGTAAGTGGCGATTCTTGCTGAGTGCATACAAATGTACTCACAGGCCTTGTGTTTGTGGCCAGATTCTGGCGAGGATTCATCTTCCACCTTAGCGAGGAGATGGAGCAGGAGCGTGCTAGGATCAGTAGCCCAGCCAGATACCTGTGGAGTGGAGCCGCTCCAAGCCGTTGACTTAGTCGTCTTCCGCTGCCAGTTAAACTCTGTCTTGAGCCATGCTTGGCTTGATATTTGGTCATGCCTTGATGGCCTTGTAAACCATTTGTAGCACTTCTTGTGCCTGATTGTGTAATGATTTCCATTATGTTGCACTGTCGTGACGTGCGGCCAGATATCTTGGGCTGGCGCACGGGGCGACCGCCTCTCTGGTGATATGTGCCAGGGAGGGGTGTCACAGACGTGGTATCAGAGCACCAGGCTGGCTGTAGACTACCCTAGCATGGAAAGCCCAGCCTTACTTTTGCCCGACAGCGAGCCCGATGGATTTTAAACCCATCTCCGCCTAACCGGCATGGCTGGTGTCGGTCCACAGTAAGATGCAGTAGGACGTGTCCCATTCCCTGAGAGAGGCTCGCCGGTTTCTTCCAAGAGAAGGAGCCGACACAACCCAGCTTATATGAGACCCAGTCCTAGCTGCCATTTATCCCCACCCTCGCCTGCTATCCTTAGCAGCCCAACTCTCTTGAAGCAGGACCCCGCAAAGGAATCCCGCGTTCTCATCTCATCCTACACCCAGATCCAAATAATCCGATGGCGAACCCCAAGGTCATCCTGGAAACCACTGCCGAGGATCATTGCGGTTTTCCACTGATTCTTTGGAAGGCCGTCTGTGTTCTTCTTGGTATGCCTGCTCGCCCTCGATATGTGGTGTTCGAGAACTCACTCTCGCCCGCCGGGAGTGAATTTCGAGCAGACGTGCATGTCGGCCCGTGTCCTTTTGGCATGAGTCAGCCTTACTTGATCCAAGGTAGGAGCATGCCCACTCTTAATCAAGCCATCCAGGTAGCAGCCTGGGAAGGTCTCGTCCGCTTGCGGTACTCGGAACCGGCAATGGCGAAAAGTCGAGCTTTCCACCTTCTCTGACCCAGACCCCAGCCTGGAGTGGAGACTATCCAAACCCCCATTGGAGAAGAAGTCGACCCTGCCGTAATCACCCTGGTCACCTACGGAGCTGCAATGTCAAGGTTCAGCCATTCTCTGATGGATGAACTCATGACCACAAGGCGCAACCTTGGTATTGCTCGCATGCAACTGAGTAGAGCAAGGAACCCACCTACCCACGACCATGGGCAAGCTCAGGGTACAGGACTCCCGTTCCCAGATGATTTGCTGGAACGCAGTCTTGATGCATCTGTGACGCAAGCACTAGCCCGAGTTCAGCAGCACCCCCAAGAGCGAGGTATAATCCTCGAAGGCGTGCCTGCAATTCCCCACCCCGCGGAAGATGGAGATGTGGACACCACCCTTCGTCTCGGCCACGCTCCACCGACTACCAGAGGCCGCCAAGCGGAGTATAACCCAAGTTGAGTTAGCCTGAGTGGCGCTTGTATGTGGTAGGTGAGGATCAGCGAGGTTGTTTGTTTTTCTTGTGTTAGCTTGTAATGCAAGTTTGTTGTTTGCTTTTCTAGTTGATGTCGAATCAGCCCGGAATAAAACTTGGTGTTCTTATTCTCTTGTTAACCACTTGGTTGACACATGATGGAATATCATGTCTTTTTTTTCAGTTAAAGGTTTTTGAATAAATGACAGATCACTTAAAACAGGAACTGTATATGTGAACCCAGACGCATATGCCCACCTGTAAAGTAACACAAACATTGAATGCCATTATTTTCTATTACAAGGGATATTTTTGTGTGTGTTGCACAAGTTTAATCATTATGTGAAAGTATTTAATGAGACACTGTAACCATGGTGCCCCGCTCACTTGATGTTAACTCGTGTGTAGGTTTGAAAACCACCTACTTGGTGTTATACATGGTTCCCTACTTGGGACAGATCATGTGCCACATGCAAGTAAAAAGTTTTTGTCGAGTGTTTAGTAGATGTTGTGTGCTTGATAACCGGTATGGTTGAAATGATTATGCCATACCACTACAAATAATTTTGGGGAGAGCCCTATCCCACTGTGTCTGTGAGCCAATTATTGGTGGCACGGATATTTTCTTTTAAAAGAAACCCTGTTGTTTGCAAAACCTGTGTATGCATGAAAATGAATATACAGCTTTTCTAAAATAAAACCGTAAACTTTTGGTTTCCCAAACTTGAGGTAATTATTTGCCTAAGGTAAATCCTTGATTGTTGGTTGATAGTTTGGTTGTAGATCTTGTTTGATCTTGCCATGTTGGTGTTGAGTTGAGCAAAACCATAGATTTAATTTTTAACCATGGTGGTAGATCCTATGTTGATTGATTGAGTGAGCCCCTGCCATGCCATCTTTTAAAATCATTGGGTATGGTAGAAATATCCTACTGTTTTTATAAAAATCTTGTGAAGTGTTAATCTCTTGAGTGTTAAAACTCTAGTATTTTGTAGAAAAAGTTTTTAAATGGGGTATGAATGGATCATGCTAGAAATATCTTGTATAACTCTCCGAATCTCGGGACGAGATTCTTTTTAAGGGGGGAAGGTTTGTAACACCCCGAAAATTCAGACCAAATTTTTAATTATTTTTGGGACGCCGGAAAACTTTTTCTAGTTTTAATAAGGCTTTCCTAAAATCTTTCGAGGAGATTTGACGTAGAGTTTGCTCTCTCTTTGAATACCGGAGGACTCCCCTACCCATTTCAAGAAGACCCGCCCAAAAATATTTCATACTCCAATCCAATATTTTTAGTTTCGGAGTTAACTGTTAAATGTCAGGTCCGATCCCAAATTTATTCAGTCAACTTAGGAGTCTCGGAAAATTCTCATAATTTAGGGAGTTGCATATTTTTGCATTTCCTACACTTCTTCCGTTGAACTCAAACTCGTTCGAGCAAGTTTTGATCTACTTCCTTTGTAAGCCAAAAACCGATGCCGGTACGCGGCTTAGCGGACACATTACCAAAACCCCATTTCTAGTTATCCAATTGAGCCCAAACTTTTTGGACACCCTCCCTGTACCAAACCTAGGCAGTGGTAAAAATTTGGGTTTTTTCTGAGATGTGCAAGGCCCCTGTCATTTCATCGAGCACCTTCGGTGCTTTTGGTTTCCTGGAAAATCTAGTTTACAAAGTTTGGGATCCTTGAGGGATTCTTGTTTGGTTGTGTTGTTCTCGTCGTTACAAACTCAGCGGTGGAAACCTTTTTCCGTTTGGAGCTCCGAGTCACCGGGAACGCGACGATGCCGCTCGCGTCGCGCTCTAGACGCACGCTTTGGCGTGACCTAAATCCGCTTAGCCCTAAACCCTGCCTAACCCTTCTGCTGCAGTGCAGCCTCGTGCACCACTGTGCAACCAGCTCAGCCCTCCCTATCCAGACCGAGCCAATCCCACGCCATTTATTTGTTGGAATGAGGTTGGTGCATCGGTGCACCGTCGGTGCTTCCTCTCCCTCTAGCTACAAAAAGAACCCCGAGGCCTCCTGGCCAACTTTCACCTCCTACTCTACTCCCCTCACCCCTAACTATCACCGGTGCTGCCAGAGGAGCGAGTAGAGCGGAGTTTCGAGTTCATGCTCGACCCACCATGGCCGAATCCCCTCAAGCTTGCGAGCCACTCCCGTACTCTCCCCTGCCTCCTGGCCCTCCTCCCGGAGCCGTTCCTCGTGGCGGCCGCGTCCCTGCCGTCCCCGAGCTGGCGGAGCGGCACAATGGAGGGGCCTCTCGTTTTCCCCCTCCCACCATGGCCGAATGGCCAAAGCTCAGCCGAGCTTGCTGGCGACGCGCCCGTGGCCTCCCTGCCTTCCTGGACTCGTTTCCGAGAGCGGTGCGTCCCACGGTCCAGGCGCCGTCGTCGGCCGGCGTCCCGACGTTCCAGCGACCAAGCTCGGCGACCACCGTGGGCTCCCGCCATGGCCGAGCTGGGCGAGCACCAGGGCGACGCGCCGTGGCCTTCCCCTCCGGGCCGAAGCCTTCCTTGGGCGCGTTGGGCCACGGCGTGCCCGTCCCTGCCGTCTCCCAGCCTCCCCGTGCGTCCAGCAACCGGCATCGACCTCCATCCGAGCTCCCGTGCGCTGGGACAGGGCGTGCAGGGTCAACGCCTTGAGGACGAACTGGATCGATGGATCCGTTTTTTTTTTCTTCTTTCTTTCCTACCAGAGAGCAACCAGCCTAGAAGAGCAACCGGCCCAGCCAGCAGCAGCTCGCGGCCCACCAGCGGCCCGGCGAAGCGCACGCAGCGCGCAGCGCAGTGGCGTGCAGTAGCGGCCCATCTGCGGCCCAGTTCGCGCGGCCGGCAGGCCGTGCTGCCTTTTTTTTTCCGCGCAGGTTTTTTTTCTTTTGTCCTGGTGAGCAACTTCGGATGCCCATAGTTTTTGAACCGTAGCTCCATTTTAGCCGATTCAAATTTCTAAATTTGTATCTCGTCGAGATCTAGCCAGTGGTACTAGTTTTGTTATCTTTGGAGTTGTTTAGTTTCATAGCCTTTATTTAATACACCGTTTGTCGTTTCGTGATTTAGGCGTTCTTCGAGATTCCGACCCGCGGCGAGTCCGAGACTTTCCGAACCGTTTGAAAACCGTCTCCGGAGGCAAGCTAACCACTTGCCATAAGCAGTCCCACAATGTTGTTTGTTTATTTGTTGATTGCCATGCCGAGTGTTTATATTTTTGTCTGTGTATGTTTATAATTATACATGTCTATTTGTTGTTCGTGTTTAATATGAAACTTGTAATTTTGCTCCTGCCATGTTGCATATCATGTTGCATATTTATTTATCGTACTTGCTTGGTTATATTAAGTATTGTTAAATTTATCAAACACACATCATTCTTGCGACAATGGACTGGGGGAACCGCCGCCGTCTCACTAAAACATTAACGTCGATCTGTGATGGCGCTGGTCGGAGGTAGCTCCACCACAGTCACCCGATCGACGCAACCCACTTGTGCGACTTTTTGTATTGATCTGTGATGGCGCTGGTCGGAGGTAGCTCCGCCACAGTCACCCGATCGACGCAACCCACTTGTGCTACCTTTTGTATTGATCTGTGATGGCGCTGGTCGGAGGTAGCTCCGCCACAGTCACCCGATCGACGCAACCCGCTTGTGCTACCTTTTGTATTGATCTGTGATGGCGCTGGTCGAAGGTAGCTCCGCCACAGTCACCGGTCAATACAAACAAACTGTTGCCTGAAATATTATGTTGCTAATATCTTGTTGTTTGAAGATATATTATTGTGATATTGTGGTTGTTTTGTTGGACTAATCCTCGGTTGTTTGGACTTGTGAATGATGAAACTTGATTAAATGAAACACCCCTCCAAATAACGATAGGGTCAGTCCATGGTGCCACTAATCTGAACTTTGAAAGCAGGACCATCGTCGTCTAATGGAGGACCGTGACCTAGTAGGTTGTTAAGCCCCTTTGTGCCATCCATTGGACGCAGTCGTTCGGTTGTGCTCTCCGAGGGTAGAGGTCGACAGGGACGGGTTCGACTGTGATAGGGAGTCCGGAGCTAGGCATACCCGGTAGCGCCGGGGGATGTGCGGATTTACTTGCCCGTTGTACCATGTGTCGTGGGTTTGTCACGTCAGATGTCATGGATGACTTCGTAGGTGTGGGATTTGCGCGAGTCAATCGTCTCCGAGCTTGGGATCGCAGGAACAAGGATGAACACAGATTTACCCAGGTTCAGCCCTTCAATGTGAGGTAAAGACCTACTTCCTGCCTACCCTAGCTTGGTATTGATATGATATATGTGGTGTTACAGTGGAGGCGATCCGATCTGGGAACTCGCCGTAAGAGCTAGGGTTTTAGGGCTTGATAGCTTGACCCTGTCTAAGTCCTGCGAGTCTCTTTATATACACAGAGGCTCGCTAGGTTACAAAGGAAACTTCCTCCACAAGGAAT
Source organism: Poa pratensis (assembly GCA_947311845.1). Classification (NCBI taxonomy): domain Eukaryota; kingdom Viridiplantae; phylum Streptophyta; class Magnoliopsida; order Poales; family Poaceae; genus Poa; species Poa pratensis. The sequence goes on along the minus strand of CAMZMU010000092.1, from coordinate 10,649,762 downwards.
ATATCGACCGGAACCTACTTGGAGACTAACTCCTCCTCACGTCTTCCAGGATATGTCTTCTAGATCCTTCTCCTTGTGGCGGTGCGATACTGGGCTTGCTTCCATGCAGGCCTTTTTGGTGCGAGTAAGATGAGTCGCACTTTATCAATATGGGCCGCGGGTTAATCCGCAAAGTATTCCCTCGACATTAGCCCCCAAGTTCTGCTTGGACTTCGAATAAAGGCTTCTTTGTCTTATTGAACTGCTGAGCCGTTCTCACGAATGTCCCAGCTGAACTCCAATTTTTGCATCACCATTTGCGACTTATAACCTTCTTAGCGGCTCAAGAGCGCGACTCATCTGGCCATGCCTGTTGATTTTCGAATCTGAACGCCTTCCATGCCTGGGCTTTTTAGTTTGGCCCATCGGCCTCCCTGGCGCTCTACTTCCATTACGCCGCCGCTACTCTTCTCCGCCACCTTGGTTCCGCTTCTTGCGCTTGCAATCTTCGGCGGAAATCCCCTCGGTTGAAAGAGATGTCTCGCCGTAGCTGCAACTGGGAAGGCTCATGGATTGATGAGGTATTTTTGGAATCTTTAGCCGCTCGTGGCCTTCTTCCTCCGAGGGATCAATGCGAATGGCGCGCCGCTGGCGAGGAGATAATTCCCGATCCGCAGCCAGGAGAAGTGGTGATTTTTGCGGAACACGTCGAGCGCGGATTCAAGCCCCTGGTTCTCTTTTCTTTCGCTCCCTGATGCAGCGGCTGGGTCTTCGCCTTCATGACATCGGTCCCAATTCAATATTGCAAGTGAGTAACTTCCACGTCCTTTGCGAAGATTACTTAGGCATCTCTCCTTCAATAGACTTCTGGCTCGCTCTCTTTAGCTGCAATAGTCAAAAAGAAGCAATAGATGCATCTTTCCTCCAATGCGGCGCCATATCTTTCCAACGCCGTAAGGGTAGTATTTTCCCAAAGCTAGCCCTTGCCAAAAAAGTTAAGGACTGGCAAAGAACTTTCTTTTACTGCAAAGATACTTCTCCTGAGGGAGATTCATCTCCCCCTTGGTCTCCACTTCCTTTCGAGGCTACCTCTGCTTTGTCTTCCAAGCCCGATCCTTCTTCGTTGCCCTCCATCGAGATTCTTTTAGATAAGGTGAGGGCGCTGACGCTCCATGGCCTTACCGGATTGGATCTTATATCTTGCTGGACCAAATGGCGAATTCAGCCCGTGAGTCGCCGTCTGCGACTTATGATGGACTTCACCTGCCATGCTGATGACGTTGATCGCACTTGCCCTGAAGATTGGGACAAAGGGGAGTGGATAAACTTCATTCGCCGAGTGACGAACGAGGACATTGACTCGTATGATAACGTCGGTCTTGCTCCTTTCTGGGCTGAACACAAGCCTTTTGTGGTAATTACTTGTAACTTTTTCCCTCTAGGACTCCTTCTTCAAAGTTGACTATTTCTGACGTTGATTCTCTTTCAGATCGATCCCTACTTTTGGACTCTCCCATCCGAAGAGGAGACCGGCTCAGGCCAAGAAACCACTGTCAAGTCACCAGAAGAAGTCGCTGATCCTGGCGAGGAAATGATTGCACATGGCACTGTTTCCGAGCCTGGTGGTAGCACATCTGAAGAGGAGCAACAAATGGCCAATGCTCTCTTGTCCACGGCTCCAGGCACATCTTTCCTGGCGCTTCCTGAAGTACCTCGCAGGTCCTCTAAGCGTCTTCTATCTGAGAGCTCAGAAGATCCCTCGCAACCTGAGAAACGTCGCAAGGCCTTGGCGTTGCTTGTGGATATCAAAGCTGCCAAATCTTTAAAACTTGCTAAGCCTGACAGCGCTGTACTTTCCTCCGAGCCTGCGGTATTTCCTTGTGACATTCTTTTCTTTGTATTCATGTGTCTTCATGAAGGGTTGTTTATTCACTGTTGTTTTTTCTATCCCGTAGGCTCAGACCTGCAAGATTTGTCTTCTCCTTCTTCTGGTTGCCTGATGAGGAGCGTCCGTATTGCTTCTGGGTAAGACTTGCTTTCCTTCATAACTGTTGCTGCCATTTTGGTCTATAACCATCAATATCTTGCAGGGCCATGGTTGGAGGAGATACAAAGTCTACCTCCTCCACTGATCTTTCTCAGCCAACCACGAGTGAAGGTGATGTTGCTGGCGAGAACATGGGAACTAGCGATGGCGCGACTTATCTGAAGCCTTCTTTAGAAGAGGGTATTGCCGATGCGGCTCCTGCCGTGGTTCCAGTCGCAGCGCCATCTGCGACTCCTAATGTTGATGGGATGCCCCTTCAAGTTGGAGCTCCTATTTCTGAAGCGGCTGACCTCCCCAGCGCTAGTAGTTCCAAATCAATTGCAGATGCCATAATCGATGCTGGAGATAAGCACGCTGCTTTATTGCGCGACCTGGTTGGGCAATTATCTTCAAGTCGCCTGGTACGCATACTGTAGCCCCCAAGGATCAAGACCTTGTGTCAGTTCGCAGGGTGTTGATTCTTTCTTTTCCAAGCTTTGAGCCCCCAAGTACCTTTCAAAATTGCTTATATTCCGTTTACTCGCAGCTTGAGCTTTCCTCGCTTGCTGCTTCTGACGCAATGAAAGTCAAGGGCATTTCCTTAGATAAACCTGAAGTGACGCGATCTGCCTTGGGACATCATAGCGATATCATTAAGAACCAAGCGCAAGAAATACAAATACTCAAAGATCAACTTGACTCCTGTGAAGAGCAATTTAAAGAACTCGAAGCAGATTCCAAGCAGCGACTAATGGAGAAGGATGAATTGATAAAATCCTTGCGAGAGGGGCTGAATCTCAAATCTGAGCTGCTTGATCGGCTGAAAGGAGACCATGCGAGGGAGCTCGCCGCGCGAGATGAAAAATATAACTCGCTGCTCAAGGCTTTTGAGGGTTTTGGATCTGCTGTTAAATCAGCCATTCTGCAACTCGCCGGTACATCCCTAATCCTTTGTCTCTTGATCATTTACATCTGGGTGACCATCATGAGCTGCTGATCTGAATAATATCTTGTTTTTTGATGCAGGGCCTGGTGCTCCGGTGTACCGCTCCAATTTGAAGGATCAACTGGAATATCTTCAAGATTTTAGCCTGCGCCTTCTTAAAGTAACCAAAGAGGTTATGACAAAAATCGCCCCTGCGCTGATGCTCCAGATTCATGTGAGTTTTGGCTGAACAGGCTATTTAAGGCTCCTCACTATGTCTCTGATTGGAAGGGGTCTTCTGCTCGCTCCGGAGCTGCTCATGTGTTAACATTACTCCGGGCATATTATCCAGAAATAGAGGTAGGCAAGATTGCTCTTCATGACCGGGCGAAGCGCGCGGATGGTACTGAGCTTCCAATGAGTGAATACTTCGACATCTGGAAGGGTATGCGTGGATACGCCACATTACTTGTTAAGAATTTAGACTTGGGCTCTTATCTGGGAAAGTTCAACCCTGATGGTAGCAAGCTACGAAGGAGAAATCCACTGGGGCTGAATCATCCCGAGCTTCCGATCCATCCTCAGGACCTGGTGGTCCTTCCACTTCATCTGGTGGTGCCTTGGTTATAAGGACACCTGCTGCTCCAACCTCGAGACAAGCCGCGAAGGCTTCTGTTCCTGCGACTCGAAAGCAGAAATAAACATCCAATAGTAATGTGGACTCGTCAATAGTGACTTGCCCGTTAGTCTGTAAAAAATTTGTGTACTATAAGCAGTACTTTTGTGACCTATAAGCAGGTTCTTTTATGATACTTCCATTAAGTAGACGCTCGCGCGGCTCAGTATTTCCTAGGAACATGTGTGTTCAGGGTCGAGAGCGGCCATGATAGGCAATCAAGCTCGATTGACGCCACACCCCAGTACTTTGGCCGCATAATGCAAGACGCTTCTAGCTTAAGGACTGCCACTCGTTTGGCAAGGGTTGAGGTAGCGAGCTGTGCTCGCTGTGCTTTGTAAAAAAGCCCTCAGGGTTGGTGATGTATGAAATTCAAAAGACTCAGCGACTCAATGATAGTTGAGGCGAAACGACGAACCCTTGAATGTCAAGGGTGCCGGCTTTATTTCATAACCACTCAATTTATTACAGGGTGAGACAAAGACGATGCAGACCCTTTAATGCGAGTTTTCTGTTCCTCGCAGGTCATGCATACTTGATACTCATCGCACTCATTTGCGAAATAATACTCCTGACGGAGTGGGTTGAACACCTAGTTGGTTCATGTTTGAGTTGCTAAAAGCGACTCGGGTCGAGCATGATAGCTCCGATGTTTTCATGCCAAAGTGAGGGTCAAATCTTTTGATAGGTAGTCGCACTGAGTTGCGACTTATGCTGATTCACGTCCTTGGGGATGAGTCGCGGGGGTAAGGTCTCACAATAGTTGGGCCTCTCTGACTTGGGTTGTTGATTGATATTGGATCTATGCATATACGCCATCTCTTGTTTTGTTTTTGTATCAAAGCGATTCCTGGAGTATTATCTTCCTGATTCGCGACTGTATGGTTGGAATTCACCATCTGGTGGGCGCGTCCTGCTGTCCGTCCATTCTGAGTCCCCAAGGCGACTCGCTTTGGGCTGCGGAGGTTTACTGATGGCCTGAGACCATGTGAGGAGTTGGCGATGCAAGCTTCTTCTGCAATTACTGAGCCTGCTTCCTCGCATTCTAGCGCTCTCTGTCTGTCTCCATGCACCGTGATCACGCCGTTTGGTCCTGGTATCTTTAACTGCAGGTATACGTAGCAGGGGCGGGCAGTGAATTTGACATAAGCTTCTCTCCCGAAGATCGCATGGTATGGGCTTTTGACTGCTACGACCTCGAAGCTCAGGAACTCTGTGCGGAAGTTTCGCTCGGTCCCGAAGCTGACTTCGAGGGTAATTTTTCCTATAGGTCGAGTGATTATTCCTGGAATTATGCCTTGGATATCCTTCCTTGTTGGCTGTAGCGCCGCTCGGGTATGTTCATTCGACGGAGCGTGTCTTGGTATAGGATGTTTACTCTTCCTCCTCCATCCATGAGGACTTTGTTCAACCTGTATCCCGCGACTTGCGGTGTGACAACGAGAGCCAACTGTCCTGGATCTTTTACTTCTGGGGGATGATCGTCGCGACTCCAAACAACCGATCGCTCTGTCCAACGGCGGTGTCTTTCCAAGTTGGGACTGAGTCGCGGCTCCATCTGCTATTCATTTGCCTTCTGTTGCCCGCTGTTTGTACATCCACGGTATGAAATTGCCCTATGTTTCTTCTTACTGAAGTTTCAGGCTTTTGACAGGAGTTCTCCTTGTCCCTATGCTGCATTGGTCCGCTGTGAGTCGCGATTGATGAATCACCTTCTTTCCATCGCCTGTAGTAGTGACACTGCGTCTTTGTGTGGCCCGCGGGTCTCCCATCTCTTCTGCGGTGTAAGTCGCAAGGACTATCAAAAATCCCTTTGGCGCATTGGGGAGCGACTCCTTGTCTCTTTTCTGCTCCCTTAGTGATACTCAGTGTTCTGTTTCCTTTGAGACGGGCGAGAGCCGCTTGCCATCTTATCTATCTCTGCGTGCTTGTTAGTAGTCACCAAGAATTGATCGAATTATCGATCCTATGCCCAGTGCGGCTTAAGGAGCGCACCGGCAGCTCAATCTGCAGTTCTTTCCCATAACTTGCACTTCAGATTGCGCCGTGGTATCTTTGGCGGAGTCAAGGATCCCTGTGACTTGTTTTATCCAATCGCTGGTTGATTCGTTCTCCTTCTGGACCCATTGCCTGAGGTTTTTCACGCCTTCTATTTGGAACCTTTTGATGAACTTATCCTTCAATTCTCCCATGAGTTTATTGACTTTGGTGGCAACCTTAGCAGCCAATCTCTGGCTTCTCCCTGTAGTACCAAGTGAAAATACTTTGCGAGCACTTCCTGAGTTACACCGATTCCTGTCATGTTTATTTCATAATCCTCTATCCATAGGACAGGGTCCAGATCATTATGGTAGGTGGTGACTTGCTGCGACTCGCCGAAGTTCGGTGGGAAACGAGTGAGCCGTATTTCCTCCCCGAAACATGCTGGTCCTTTCAATAACGAATAGGAGCTCACAGGTGCCGTATCTTCATCTGAATCAGTTTCAAACTGGGTTGGTTGAGTCGCATCAAGCATTTGCGGCTTACCGTCAGCCTTACTCTCTTCCCCTGGTGATATTTGCAGACCTGCTAGCTGGTTGTCTAATTCTTCCACATTGCATCCTTCCTCGCCCCACGATACCTCGTGTTGCGGCTCGTTAGGCGTGACCCATACATGTTTGCTTGCTGTAGGGCGGCAGTCTGTAGCAGATCAATCGCATGGCGAGCTTCCTTATCAGCTCGCGTATCTCCGACTGGTGCTATTTTTGATAATATCCCGATCGCGGCGTGCATATTGCTCTCCGGATTGTTGTGGAACTTCTGCTTCATCTCTTGCCTCCCTTTGTCAATCTTAGTGCAAATTGCCTGCTGCTTTTGCTGCCAACGCCTCAGTCGCTGATCTTCTTCCTGGAGTTTTTTGCGCTCTGCCGCGAGCCTTTGCGCTTCTTCACAAAGTTCCGCCCTGATGACTTCGATTTCTTCAATTTTGGGATTTTTCTCCCGGCTAGGCAGAGGTTCCCAGATTGGTTTTAACGGGATGGAGGCAGATGTTTTTGCTCCGGTTTGTTGCAGTTCTTCTAACACGCGGACCCTAACTGGCTGCAGTTCCTCTCCTGATTCGTCCCCTTGAGTAGCGTCTGAAGATCTGCGACTGACGGACCCAACGAAGATTTTCACAGACCCGACGGGAATAATATACCCAAATTCAACGTGATCTGCCTCTGGTCCCCACTCTGAGTCGTCGATGAAGGGAACGCCATTGATATCTTCCACTTGGCCGATGGCGATGTCCTTGAACCCTGATTCCGATCCTGCGCGGAACGTGACGCTCTTGACCGCAGGCCCCACGGTGGGCGCCAACTGTCGTGGGTTTGTCGCGTCAGATGTCATGGATGACTTCGTAGGTGTGGGATTTGCGCGAGTCAATCGTCTCCGAGCTTGGGATCGAAGGAACAAGGACGAACACAGATTTACCTAGGTTCGGCCCCTCAATGTGAGGTAAAGACCTACTTTCTGCCTACCCTAGCTTGGTATTGATATGATATATGTGGTGTTACAGTGGAGGCGATCCGATCTGGGAACTCGCCGTAAGAGCTAGGGTTTTAGGGCTTGATAGCTTGACCCTGTCTAAGTCCTGCGAGTCCTCTTTATATACACAGAGGCTCGCTAGGTTACAAAGGAAACTTCCTCCACAAGGAATATATCGACCGGAACCTACTTGGAGACTAACTCCTCCTCACGTCTTCCAGGATACGTCTTCTAGATCCTTCTCCTTGTGGCGGTGCGATACTGGGCTTGCTTCCATGCAGGCCTTTTCTGGTGCGAGTAAGATGAGTCGCACTTTATCAATATGGGCCGCGGGTTAATCCGCAAACTATTCCCCCGACACCATGTGTATAGGGTGGTGCAGGAGAGTGTCTTAGCAAGTGGACCGTCATGTAAGTGTATTTTGCTTAGTACGACTTTGGCGTGACAACCCGAAGTGCCGGCTAAGTAAGGTGCATTTTGATAGTTGGAAATGCAACCTCTCGAGAGTGTCAACCTAGCAAGCTAGCCTCGTTCCTGGGATATGGAACAACAGTTCAGTGTCGGTCACACTGTGTGTCTTTGTCGTGTTAGGAGGTTAAACTTATGTTCTGTTTGAAAGAATTAATGAATGACCTGATCTCACTAAATGAACAAATAAGATGATGCAGGGAATGTTGCCTTGAGATGTTGATGGTTACCCGTGATATGTGATGGCGGTGTGATCGTTGGGAGCCTAGAGTTAGGCCTGAGCCAACATCAACCGTGCATGCCCAGAGTGGAAAGATGAGGCCAGTGGGCCTAGCAGTGATCACAGGTGCTGTTGTGTATTATTTGGTACCAACTGGTACACTCGTTTACTCATCACAGGTAATCTCTTGTATGATTGCCGGTGCACGATCCAACCCCACCTGGTTTGGACTCTGTACTGGTGATACCCCCGTTGCTTGCTTATGACATGTTTGGTTGTCAATGCCATGCTACTTTTATGTCATGTATCTAGAGTACCCCTTTGCCATGTTGAAGGATTTTATTTCCAATATATATCTTGCTGCATGATTGTTGTAATGTTTGTAGTAAGTGGCGATTCTTGCTGAGTGCATACAAATGTACTCACGGGCCTTGTGTTTGTGGCCAGATTCTGGCGGGGATTCATCTTCCACCTTAGCGAGGAGATGGAGCAGGAGCGTGCTAGGATCAGTAGCCCAGCCAGATACCTGTGGAGTGGAGCCGCTCCAAGCCATTGCCTTAGTCATCTTCCGCTGCCAGTTAAACTCTGTCTTGAGCCATGCTTGGCTTGATATTTGGTCATGCCTTGATGGCCTTGTAAACCATTTGTAGCACTTCTTGTGCTTGATATCTTGGGCTGGCGCACGGGCGACCGCCTCTCTGGTGATATGTCCCAGGGAGGGGTGTCACATCAGCTATAAGTCCACCAACTTACTAGAGAGAAAGTGAAGACGGTGAAGCCAGTCACACACCGGAGTAGGATCTTGGACATTTACAACACCCAACACACTTGTATACATATGGTATGGAACCACCTAGGTTTTGGTGGGTTTCCGACGCTCCAGAGCCCCGCTTCGGCGAAACCCTAGACCCGCTAGAAAAAGTCAAAGTTCCCGTGTACCCCTTTGAACAGAGTTGAAAGGGGGTAGGATAGTGGACTTTTTTGCTTGGTTGTGTTAGGTTAGGACATAGGAACATCCAAAACCAAGATCCACCCAGCTCTTGCAAAGGTTCCCTCCGTTTTGCCTTAAGTGGGAGTTTTCAGCTATAAGTCCACCAACTTACTAGAGAGAAAGTGAAGCCGGTGAAGCCGGTCACACACCGGAGTAGGATCTTGGACATGTACAACACCCAACACACTTGTATATATATGGTATTGAACCACCTAGATTTTGGTGGGTTTCAGACGCTCCGAAGCCCCGCTTCGGCGAAACCCTAGACCCGTTGGAAAAAAGTCAAAATTCCCATGTACCCCTTTGAACGGAGTCAAAAGGGGGTAGGCCAGTGGACTTTTTTTCTTGGTTGTGTTTGGTTAGGACATAGGAACATCCAAAACCAAGATCCACCCAACTCTTGCAAAGATTCCCTCCGTTTCGCCCAAAGTGAGAGTTTTCAGCTATAAGTCCACCAACTTACTAGAGAGAAAGTGAAGCCGGTGAAGCCGGTCACACACCGGAGTAGGATCTTGGACATTTACAACACGCAACACACTTGTATACATATGGTATGGAACCACCTAGGTTTTGGTGGGTTTCCGACGCTCCGGAGCCCCGCTTCGGCGAAACCCTAGACCCGCTGGAAAAAGTCAAAGTTCCCGTGTACCCCTTTGCACAGACTCGAAAGGGGGTAGGACAGTGGACTTTTTTGCTTGGTTGTGTTAGGTTAGGACATAGGAACATCCAAAACCAAGATCCACCCAACTCTTGCAAAGGTTCCCTCCGTTTTGCCCGAAGTGGGACTTTTCAGCTATAAGTCCACCAACTTACTAGAGAGAAAGTGAAGCCGGTGAAGCCGGTCACACACCGGAGTAGGATCTTGGACATGTACAACACCCAACACACTTGTATATATATGGTATTGAACCACCTAGATTTTGGTAGGTTTCAGATGCTCTGAAGCCCCGCTTCGGCGAAACCCTAGACCCTCTGGAAAAAGTCAAAATTCCCATGTACCCCTTTGAACGGAGTCAAAAGGGGGTAGGCCAGTGGAATTTTTTCTTGGTTGTGTTAGGTTAGGACATAGGAACATCCAAAACCAAGATCCACCCAACTCTTGCAAAGATTCTCTCCGTTTCGCCCAAAGTGAGAGTTTTCAGCTATAAGTCCACCAACTTACTAGGGAGAAAATACTCAAAAAGTGAAATCCTTTGGCATGGAGTCCTTTTATGTGTACTAGTTGCTAGCAAAAATGATAAACTTGAGTTTTGACAAACATTTCAGAAAAAAACCTTCATAAAAAGGTCTATCATCTATAGACATGTATAGGTTTCGCTTCAAATGACCAAGTTATGACCATCCCCGTGCCATAGTTTGTGATAATGTGTCCATATTTGATACATAGGTGTGTCTTGGTATGGCAAACATTTTTGGCAAAAACAATTTCCAAATTATTTTTATAAATATCATTTTCCATTTTTTAAGTGCCAAAAATGACTTTTTTATTAAGCAAGTACCAAAAATATGTTGCAAAAAGTAATATTCATGGTGAAAATGATGATATGGATGTCATATTTGGATTCCTCTCATTTGTCTAATCGATTTAGACATTTTATTTGTTCAATTTCGATTTACGAATTTAAAGATATGAATTATTTCATATTAAATGAAAAATCGAAAAAATAGAAAAATATTATAGGCATGGGAGGGGTATTAGTCCCGGTTCGTGCCACGAACCGGGACTAATGCTCTGCGGCACGCCACGTGTCCGGCGCGTAAGCTTTAGTCTCGGTTCATGCCACGAACCGGGTCTAATACCCCCATCCGAACCGGGATTAATGGCTCACGGGGCCCAGGCAGCTCGAACCGGGACAAATGCCTGGCATTGGTCCCGGTTTTTGCCCGAACCGGGACTAATGACTTTTCGGCTCCGGACGAAAGGCCCTTTTTCTACTAGTGTGGACAGCTGTTTGTGGAACTAGTTGATTCCCGAGCGTTGCGGCGGGAATTAGAGTTGATTTTTCCAGTATGAAAAACATGAACAATCTATGAAATAGGCGATTCATTGATTGAATTTCACTTACCATAGGAGAAGACCAATTAGAATGCTCAAGCTACCCAAAGCAATAAACTGGAATTACCAAAGCTAACAAACCAAATTCACACTACAAATTAATAAATCATGCCCGCTTGCATGCACAATCATCATCTTTTGAAACCGTATAAATACACGGATGACTCAGAGGTCATGTCCATCGAATTGGAAATTGCAAGTCTGCTGGGCGGGATTCTTCCATGTCTACCTGTAAGAATATAGATGAGGAAAAGGAAACCTGGGTGCGCACAAATTGTAGCTCGACTCCTCGAAGTATGGATACTTTTCTTGGAATACTGCTGGCTGCCACTGGGTGGATCTCCAATTCCAGTTGTGCTGCCATGCATGATACCACGGTGGAGATGACAAATTTCTTTTGCTGACCAACATGATCAAACAGATCCGATCCTTAGGAAACATGATACGGCCCAGGGATGCATGATGTCGTGGTCTTTTTATATAGGAAAATGGAGTAAAGAGTTGACGGCGGCTCGACTGCCTCGCTATTAATTGCTTGTCACGGTTCCACTGAAATAAAACGATCCAGCCTAATTAGGGCATGTACAATGTTAGAGAAGGCGCGGCTTCATTTAGCCATCCACATCATTTAGAGAAGGCAAAATTATAAGTTGTACAATGCATTATCTCTTATTGACATCCCTAACAATTAAAGAGAATTGATTTTATTTTAGTAGGAAATTATATTTATAAGGGAAGACAAGTGGTACAATGGTGAAATTAGTCTTCCCTTACTTCGTAATAGATCATCTCTTAGCTAAGGGAAGTCAACCTCTTCTTTCTTCATTCTCTCTCCGCCAACGAGAAAAATATCTTACGTGTCAATGCTAAGAGAAGGCTGACGTCACCCCATTGTACATGCCCCTAGAAGAGGAAAAATGCCACAACATCTCCATCGCATGATGACATGGCAGAGTGTATGACCTGACAGGCTAGTATTGGTTAGAAATGTTTGGTGAGGTGGATAGCTTGCATGTGTAGAGAAATCATGTAGTGGGGGTGCTCCTATTTAGATATAGAAGATGAATGATCGTGATCCTATCAGCTCTTTGGTAATGCTACTTGTACTGGCCTTCATCTACCTCTTCTAAAATTCGAGTAGGAGGAGAATGTTGCACTGGTGAGGCTTTTGGAAGCAACGGGGAATAATCTGGTCGTTGGGGTTGACAGCTTCAAACTTTTGGTCGTTGTTTTCTGCTTCCATGCTTCTGATCCGTTTGTTCACCTGAGAGCATCTCCACAGTCGCGCAATAGAGCGTCCGGTAAATATTCCGGACATATGTTATTGGGTGCGTCGGCACATGTTGCCGTCCTATTGGAAGCGGCTCGCCTCACCGTTCGCTACCAATAGACGGTTCCCAGTAAAATTTTGATTAAATTTAAATAAAAACGACGCGATGATCAGTTCGAATAACGTTGGTAAAGTTCGCACACCCAAAACAATTTTGATTACAAAACGTTGAATGGAAATCAAGTGATCGATGTCGCCGGCTCCTCCTGTTTCTCCATGTCTTCTCAGCCCGAGCGCGCCGTTGGCTCTGGCTCCGAGGGCGTCGTGCTCGTTGTTTGCTCCCCTGTCGTGCCCATCGGCGTTGGCTCCGACGACAGAAGACCTATCTCACGCAAGATGCGCTGCTAAGAGAGAACAAACCAAGCCCTCACCGGCGGTGGGTAGGCAGAGAGGTCGGCAGTCAAGATCTTGGAGTCCCCTTCATCCTCCAGACTACGAATTGCGATGCCTCCGACATCGTCTTGATTCTTGCCGTGTCAGCTTGCATGATAGTTGCCAGTGCCTTCTCCTTCTCGACGGCGAGTCTCTCCTTCTCGACGACGATCTTCTCCTTCTCCACGGCGAGCTTCTCGTCATGCTTTCTCATAAAAAACGACCAACTGTCGGTGAAAGTTCTTGCATTTTGCTTCGACATGGTTGTGACCTCCGCGAGGCACTTACCAATGGATGCTTAGACGGACGACGCCGATGATGGGCCATTCTTGTCGGCCTTGGCCTTCTTGTTTCCAACAGGGCGTCCCTCTGACGCAGGTAAGGATGGTTCATCAGGCCCACGGGCACCGTGGCCGCCGTTGAGATCGATACGGGTTTGCTCCCACTTCTTGTTGTTTTCAAGCTTCACAAAGCAATTCATGAACTTGAAGCTCTTGTCCTATTGTTCTCCCGATAGAACCTTAGAACTTCTTGCAACTCATCGGCCACCGTCTTGCCGCTGACTTTCTTTCTCTTGATTTGCTCAAGGTTGTCGTGGAACTTGTTGCATTCGGCTTGGATGTTCCTCCACCTATGCGACATGACATTCCAATTGCAATCCAATCGGACCTTGGCATACTCACCATATGTTATCGTCTCGTGGAATTGTTCCTCTACCCTTTTCCAATACCGGCCGAAGGTTTGGTTGGCGCGAATGATGGAGTCATTGGTCACAAGCTTCCAAGTGTCAACTAGGCACTCATCCTCCTTAGTCTTCCACCTCTTGCTTTTAATGCCTTTCTTCCTCGTCTTGCAGACCTTCCTCGTCTTCACCACTAGTAGGAAAAGGCCTACCGCTGGCGGACGGAAATCAGCTACGCTGGCGAACAGGCGCCCGCCAGCGATGCATACGCCAGTGGTAATTGTTACCGCTGGCGGGCGGGCCATCAGCCAGCGGTAAGGGTGGTTACCGCTGGCGGACAACGCTGAGGTGCGCCAGCGGTAGGGAGAATAGTGCTGGCGGGCACCGACGTCTGCCAGCGGTAGGTGATCAAGCCCGCCAGCGGTATAATTTTGCGGTATAATTTTTTTCCTAGAAAATCGTATTCCAGCAATATATTCAGTATAAATACAGTAGTATATTCAGGTACAGTCGACCAAAAAATAGAAATATAGACAATTCCACATACAAATGACCAAATTGTTGGTTCATCACATGCATTACAAACCATAATAGCCAAGTGACCAAAAGTTGTCATACACGAATACATCTCGATAGTCATACACGAAAGTTTTCCAAAGCAAATACTGTCATCTAAACCACAATCACATACAAGAGAATGACAATGACGATGAGCAAGAAGGGGATCACGATGAAGTTGGACTTCATCCCGTTCTTCCTCTCTTCCGCAAGCAGGTGGTTCAAGTACCTAGCTTCCGCCTCCGCTTTACTCTTGTAGCCCTTGTAGTTGTTGCCCTTGAACTTGTTCACTTGCTTCAGACAGTATTCCCACTGGTCATAGACTCCAGGAACCCTACCTTCATACACCACGTACCACTTCTTCATCTCTGTGTACACAAGACACAGATAAAAGAATTAGGCAAAGAAAATTAAGAGTTGTAAGGAAAAATATGTGTGTACACAAGACAGAAGACAATGAGACCTCGTACTTAGAAGTGACACAAACAAGACGCAGAAAAATTATTAGGCAAAGAAAAGCAAGAGTTATTAGGATAAAAATAAAACAAAATTTATGACACAATATTTAGGTCATATTTAGTCAAAGATAAAGCAAGAGTTATAAGAAAGACCAAAGCAAACGGAAATGATTCGGATTTGTGCCTCATATTTAGGTCGGACACACACACACAAGCAACCCTCAAAGCTCCGTTGAGCCAAGTAGGATGCACACAGCTTATACTTGTGCATATCACAAGGCTCAACGGACCTTGAGGGTATCACATAGTGGGTCACAACATTTTAATCATCGGCATTCTAAAAACGAACACATATTGCAGAGATGGTGCCTCATACTTAGAAGTGACACACACAACCTTCAGGGACGGAGCAAGCGAGCCAAGTAGGATGCACGAGATGTGTCTACTCGTGCATATCACAAGGCTCGCTAGCCCCTGTAACATCCCAAAATTATAATCAGTATTACTATTCCAAAAATGTGGGCCAACAAAAACTTTTGTTAATTTATCTGTGTTGATTGCATATTGTTGCTTGTGATAATTATTTCTTGTTGCTTGTGATGTTGTTTGCTCTAATTAAAAACTTGAAGAAAAGAAAAGAAATAAAACAAAAGTTAAAAACTAGAAAATCATGTGACAAGTGTCACACCATTTCTCCAAGTGAGAAATGAAATTTATGCCAAACAAAATTCAGAGGAGTGATAGTAATCACTCTCATTTTATTCTCACCACTTTTCCCTCTCAAATATTAATTTCAAAAATCTAAATTTAAATTCCAAACCTTTCTTTATCTTATTCCAATCACAAAATGTGCTATGTTGCACTTGTCAAATAAAATCCAACACAGCACCACAAATCATGATAAATGTGTATAAACCAAATTATGAAAACAAATTGCAAAAATTCAAATTTGAATTTGGGTGAGGACACTGTCGAACACCTGGTGGCAGTGCCCGTGTTCTTCCCCAAGTCCAAATCAAAATTGATCGAATCCGAGTGTAATTCGTCGAATCCCTGGCATCAGTTGATCCCTCTCATCCCTCTCACCTCGCCGCGCTCGCCGGAGCAGAAGGGGATGGGTCGGGGAACTGGGAGGAGCAGGGGACAGCAGCCCACGCGTCGTGCGCCATGGTCGCCACTGTGGCGACGGAGGTGTCGACGCCGTGGAAGCCCATGGCCGTGCCCCCCCCCCTCTCTCCCTCACCTCTCTGCCTCCTCTCGACGCAGCAGAACGCCCAGCAGGAACCCGCACCCGCAGCCCTCGCGCCTCGCCGTGCACGCCGAGCACCGCCCAAACACGCACACGGCCGTCCCCCACCTCGAGCAAGCGTAGCTCGCCTCCACGCAGCCAAGCTTGCTCCCCTGCACCCCAACACCGTAGCCACACCGCACCGCCCCCTATGGCGAGCTCTCTCTCCCCCTGGACCTCTCCTGCACCCAGGCCACCATGGACCGAGCTCGATGGTTAAATAGAGCACCCGAGCTCTGACTCTCTCCACACTCCACCACTGCCTTCCTCCACCTCCACACTCTCTCAGTGCATCGCAAGGAGAGCGGGCACGCAGTTGCAGCGAAGCTCGGCCGTGGCAGCACGGCCAAGTGCTGCCGGAGCCGAGGTAGGAGACGAACACGGCCACGCCGTGCTGTTGCCTCTTTCTCTCTTCTCTGGCCTGCAATCCCCTCTCCATTAACACCGCACTCACCCGCCCTTCTTTTCCCCTTGGTCCGTGCCCAGGAGCGACGCAGGAACCTCGCCGGAGTTCGTGCCGTGGCCGTGGAAGTGCAGCTGCTCGCCGTCGACGATACGAGCTGTCCCAGGAAGCAGGACTCCTCCAGCGAGCTTCCCCAGGCCGCCGCGACCCTTCTGCACCTTCCACGCATCCTCCCGAGCCCCTAGGTGAGCAGTCCATCCACCTCGCCGTCGCTGGCATGGCGGCGCCGCCCAGAAATGGTCGTCGCCGTTCGTGGCCTCTGTGAGCCGTTAGATCTTTGATCAACGGCAGCGTAACGCTTCGTTTAGATGTATCACTGACCAGTGGGCCCCGCTCGTCAGACTTTTAAACATTATCCAGAGCGCGCAACATTTCAGTTGAGTCGCTGACGCGTGGACCCCACCCATCAGAGATCTCAACATTATCCAGAACAGAGCAATTTTCTAATTTAAATCTCTCTGAAATTTCAGTACTGGCATCAACTTAGAAATTCAATATCTCAAGATTTACAAATCCAAATAAATCAAATCCAATTGTTCTGGAAAGCTTATGAAATTGTTTAACCAACCCAAGTGGTTTCATTTCATTTAGATAAATAATAAAAATGTATTATTAAAAATGCCACAGAAGGTTTAAAATCTAAACTTGTTTGTTTCTGATACTCTGTTAAGCCAAATAATTCCAAACCAATTTTGTTAGCTTGGTACTGTGATCTATTAGCTTCCCTAATTTTGGTAGAATTAATTATGCAACAATTGTTTAGTATAAAGTTGAAGATAGAACACCCTTCTGCACTAAAACAATTATAGATGGTTATTGGTTAACCCAAATGAATTAGGACCAATTTTGTTGGATCACATTTAGTTAGTATTACTTACCCCTAAAAGGATGTAATTTTATGATCAACAGAACTTAATTGGTTGCTAAAACTTGATTATTAAGTTTCTGGATTAAAACAATTATGTAGGAAGTTTGGTAACTCCAATTAATCCAAACCAAATTGTGTTGTCTTCTACACATCAGTAGCTTTCTGTAGAAATTTAGTTTATATTTTTGTGACCAACAGAACTTGAGATATGCAATTAAACATGTTCAACTAGTTTTTGCCATAATTAAAACATAAATAAATAATGGTTAATTCAATTAAATTGAAACCAATTGGTGTTGTTTGATGTGTGCAGTGGCTATTTAGATCAATTAAGATTGTAATGTTGTGATGATTGATTGAGTAGTTTAGTGATTGTTTGTATTTGTTTGTTTATTAATTAGACGAGAGCGTTGTCGGATTTATTGAGGAAGGGAATTTGTTGAACCTGAAGATCAAGACCAAAGTCACTTTGTCGAGCAAGGCAAGCTACTCTCTGAGCTTGCAACCCAAATATATGCATCTACTTTGATAACATGATTTACTCTTAAGGCAAAGATTTTTCTAAAACCTTTTTAAAAAGTATATGGAAATTATTTTGCCACCCTATGTAGAAGTATAAGATAGTGGATATAAAATTATAGGATGGGAAAAATAAATGTTGTTTATTCAAAACTCCTTTGAAAATACTTGTGTGGTTATGGAATGCCGAGAGGTCGGTGTTGAAGTGGAGAAATGGAGAATGGAGGTGTTTATGAAAAATGCACAGTGTGTCCTAGTACTATGACGACCAATCTTACCCTGTGCGACCACATTTACCCACATATGGGAAAGGGCTTAGTCATATAATTTTCTCATATTAGTATGGGATGCCTCATCGGCGGAGATGACTCCGTTATGCATGAGGGGATGGTTTGGTGACCTACCCCTGACCTGGGTCCTCGCTCAAACTCTATGGAAAGATAAGGAGGAGGATAGAAGGATGTCCCCTATACACCGCCAGGGAAAACTATGAGTCCTCACACTTAGATTCCGACGGGCTGGGTTAAGTGTTGATGGAAAGTGTCATATGGGCAGGGTCCTATACTAGCATGAGCAAAGGACAGGCTATGGTCGGTGACTCAACTTCGCATACACCTTGTATGGCGGGACGTGACTGACACGATGAGTTACGGATGGATGTGGGAAAAGCGTGCTACCTCTGCAGAGTGTAAAACTATTCGAATAGCCGAGTCCTCGGATATGGACAGTTGGAAGGCTGTCCTAAGACCATGTGCAAGTTTTGAAAAGAGTTGAGTTTTAAAAGAAAAATGAAGTGGAGAATGTTTCCTACACCTATACCAACGGGTCGGTATGAGGTTGTTGGAGGAAAGTGGACCATGACGGGCTATGGTCGGAAAAAGGAGGAGTTTTGGAGAAACAGATAAAATGGTGATTTCTTTAAAGATAGTTATAAAACTCTTCTTACCTTTTTCAATAAAGATATAGAGATGTTTTAAATAAATAAAAGTATGAAAGTAAAATAAAACTAGTGCATACTCATGTTGGGGTAGTTTGCGAGTACAATCAAATGTACTCATATTGGTTTTGTCCCTGGCTATTGTCTTAGCCAGACTTCGAGGAGCACTACGCCGGGGAGGAGTATGGCGACTTCTACGCGAATTAGGGATCTCCATAAGTCAGCTGCCTGTCGGGTCGTCGTTAGGATATGAGATGTCTACTACGCCGTAGCTTCCGCTGATTATTTTGATTTGGCCCATGAAGGCACCTATGTAAGACTTGGTCTAAATGACCATTGATGTAAGACTTTTAATTCGGTACTGTAATGGATGTAAACTTCGGTATTCAGTTCGGATTATGTGCAACGACAGGCTGATCACGGGATCGTTGTGTTAAGCATAATCGGGTATTCCGGACGGCTAGTCCGGGGTCCCCACAGCCCCGCCCCTGGATCACACTGCGTCACAACATTTTAATCATCGGCATTCTAGAGAATACAAAATTATAAACAAGAATTATGCCTCATACTTAGAAGTGACACACAGTCTTCAGGGACGGAACCAGCGAGCCAAGTAGGATGCACGAGATGTGTCTACTCGTGCATATCACAAGGCTCGCTAGCCCCGCCCCTGGATCACATTGTGTCACAACATTTTAATCATCGGCATTCTAGATAATACAAACCTATAAACAATAATGATGCCTCATACTTATAAGTGACACACAGGTTTCAGGGATGGAGCCAGCGAGCCAAGTAGGATGCACGAGATGTGTGTACTCGTCAATATCACAAGGCTCGCTAGTCCCACCCCTGGATCACACGGTGTCACAACGTTTTAATCATCGACATTCTAGAAATTACAAAACTATAAAGAAGAATGATGTCTCATACTTAGAAGTGACACACAGGCTTCACGGATGGAGCCAGTGAGCCAAGTAGGATGCACGAGATGTGTGTACCCGTGCATATCACAAGGCTCGCTAGCCCCACCCCTGGATCACACGGTGTCACAACATTTTAATCATCGGCATTCTAGAGAATACAAAACTATACAGAAGAATGAATTGGAACATGTCTAAAATAATTAAAAGCAACATAATTAACTAAGCATGCACGATTCATAACCCTGAATATATAGCATCGATCACAATAGTTCAACGACTTTCAAAACTAGAGGTAGGCAAAGATAATTTAGGGATAAATTTTACGAACACTGTTGATTGTTGCTCACCTTCTCTTCGGTATATACAGGAACGGGAGACCACCTTCTAATGAGTGGAATAGCCTGTCATCACCCGAACATCTTATGCGCCTTTCTATCTCGGCGTTAGGTGGTGGTTTAAGGCCGAAGTAGAACTCTCCATAGTTATCTAGGACGTCACGCATGATGATTCGCGCGATCATCTTCTGGATGTAACAGAACTCATCTCTGATAACATAATCAGTAGCGTCCTTTAGTGTTATGCACCATTTGTTGATATCACCAATAAATTGGCCTCGTCGTTGAAACTTTAAAAACCACCGCATTTGATAGATGAGGTACCATGACTCCATCCAACTGCTTGAATCTACCCTCAGGGGTGTTCATGAACATTTCTTGCATGTAGTAGGGGTCAACTATCACGATGTCGGGGGTAACGGCCATTTTGATCTGGTGCGCCAATTTGAGCGCAACAAGGCGGACCATGGATGGGTGGAGCGGGAGCATATAGAACATTCTGAAGATATCATCAAATCTCACAAAGAGCAGGTCTGCATCATCAGCTTCAGTGACAAAGCCCAAGCCCTTTGGTAACTTTGCAATAAAAACCGGGTATGTTGGATCTTCTTGCTCGAGAAGTTTCGTCTCCACAAGAAGAACAACCTCATGTAGGTCCAACAAATCCCCAGACAACTTTTTGACCCAACTATCCGGCAGGATCGATTTAGCCAAGTGATGCGTCACATGACAGTTCTTGATGGGTATCCTGTCCACAAACCGGGAATCAGTCCCTTGCTCCGGTCGGCTGTTGGAGTCGTCAGAGTTGCATTTATTCGATCTTTTCCGTACCTTCTTAGGCTTGTTCACCGGCGCATCTTCTGGTGTATCATGGTTTTGCACAATAGGCGTCAAATTGGTGATCGAGTTGCCGTAGCCGTAGCCGATCATGGGGGGAGGCCCTACTTGGCCTCCCTTCATCCAAGTTCCAATGAACTCACAGATGGTAGGAAACAGGGAGTTGAACGTCTCGGACAGTGCGTCGTCGATGTACACCTGCATCGGATCCTCGCCACCTTTCTGAGAACCCCCGGGCTCGTTGTTGTTATCCATATTCGCACTAACAAGAAAAGTCGAAGTTAGTATAACAAATATAAGGAAAATTCACTTAATTAAATACTAAGTTACCCCATGAGTCAAATCCGGGCACTCAAATATTTCCTATTTTTTAGCAAAAGTCATGCCAAAATTCACAAAAAAATTCGGCATGACCTTTGCTAAAAATAGGACATATGGAGTACCCAAATTTACCGGAACGGAAGTTAATCGACGTTCCGGCAATCTCAAGGGCCTCAAGGGGTACCTGCAACATTTCATACACAGGCACATCGCCACCACCACAAACACAAAAAATGTATCACATGATCACATCCAACACAACCGCATTGCATAAAAAATTCATCGACAATTGTGGCGGCGGCAACCACCACCACCACATTCACATGATCACATCCAACACCACATTCCCACATCCACCACCACCACATCCACCATGCACATACATATCCATCACCACATTCACAAAAAATCACATATGCGGGCGGGAGCCCAACTTGAGGTGGTGCTCGACGGCGAGGCGGTGGTGGTGCTCGGCTTGGGCGTGCTCGACGGCGAGGCGGTGGTGGTGCTCGGCTTGGGGAGGAAGAGGGGCTCGGCGTGGGCCTGGACGGAGCATGGCGGAGGGGAACGGGGAGGAGGTGAGGCGGCGCACGGCGCTCGGGGCCGGCGTGGTCGGGGCCACGGGTGGGGGCGGTGGAGGACGGCCGGGGGCTCGGGGCCGGCGCGGTCGGGGAGGCGTATTGGGTTGCGGGTAAAACTTTAAAATTTTCCGTAACCTTGCCGCCAAAGATCTATTCTATGAAGATATGCTGCACCCCATAATGCTAGATCTAGAATACTTACAAACACCGTTGCGGAAGATCTTGTGTTTGTCGAAGTAGATGTCGGTGAAGCTTGATGAAGAATCTCACGTCCACGCCGGGAGGTGAGATTGTTGCCGGCCTGTCATCGAGGGAATACTTGCGCAGCCCCGCTCTAGCAGTATCCACACGTACACCGCGCCAACCCGACAGCACGTTCGTCGCCTAGAGCTACTAGCACCGTCGAAGAGAGACAACCTTTCGGCGTAGTTTAGGTGGTAGATCTAATCAACTTGATTAGATCTATATGAGAGGATTAGAGACGTCTAATTCTCAACACATGAGATCTACTAGAGAGAGAGAATAGCCACGGAGGCAATCTTATGTTGTCTGTATCTCAACCCATGGGGTTGGGGTGTTTATATAGGTGGCCAAAGGGGAGGGGTGCTTGGGGGAGGGGCAAACCCCTCCCCTTGGTGCGCCGGCCAAGGAAGGGAGGGAGGAGTCCCTCCCCTTCCCCAACTCGGATTGGGAGGAGGAGTAGGACTCCTCCCTCCCAAACCGCCTCCACCTAAAAGGAAGGGGGGAGGAGTCCTTCCCCCACCCCAACTCGGATTGGGAGTTGGAGGGGGACTCCTCCTCCCAAACCGCCTCAACCTAGTGGGCCTAGCCCACTAGGGTTTCGGCCAAGGGGGAGAGTCCCCCCCCCCAACTCGGATCGGCCCACCCGCCCCACATGGGGGTGCGGCTGCCAAGTGGGCCCATGGGGCCCAAATAAAAACTTTATTTAATATTTTCCAATTTAATTAATTAAATAAATAATTAATTGTTTTGTCTAATTAATTCCTCCTTGAATATTTCCTTTTACAGAAAATTCCCGGAATTAATTACTTATCATACAAACATATTTACATGATCCGGGATACCCAGTATCCGCTGACAAAACCCTCGGAATAATATTTCCCTCTTATATAAACCTTCGGAATAAATCCGACGGTGATAGAAACAATTCCTATCACCCCGGGACATTAGATGTCCGCCTTCTCTCTAATTCATAACTTCACCAGAACAAGTTCCTGTGACATCGGAGCTACTCCGACACTATCTCATTACCACAAAACTATAACTTTATTCTCTCAATAAAAGATTGACTCACAGCTTAAGTGTGTGACCTGAAAGGTTCAGTGAACACAAAGACATGTCCGGGAACTTACCAGACAATAACCAACATTGGGACCTAGACGGCCGTACTGGCTCCCGTGTGTTCATGAGTGAACGACAGAACCTGTGTGTTACTCATTACGCCAATTCTCTTATGTACACGATAGCAATGATATCTCGAGATTTGAGACAATGTGCTCTAGTGTGATTAAACCCTTTAATCATAACACATATAATTCTCGTACCAATATCATTCTCTTTTCTCATTCCGTATTTTCATTGTCCCGTGATTAATCACGCTGTGTCTGGCCAGAAGATTGGGTGACAACGATAATACTGAGATGGCCTAGAGGATGTATCTCTCCATCGCCTGGAGGAGTAAGTGCCTTTCTTGAATAATCTCTGTTCCAATACATTATTCTAGTTCACACCCAAAAACCACCGTTATGGTCACAGTTACGGTAAGACGTTAGGTGACAATCAAAGCATGAGTGTCGAATAAGTGGTCACCAGATATTCTCAGGGAATAGGAATACAGCTAATGAAAACTAAACATATGATCAATTGCTATCTTCATCGTTGACGATTAGTCTCATAGCAAGATCATACAGTGGGTCGGTTCAGTACTATTATCATTCTGATAACAAACTCCTATAGTTGTGTGACTTATACAAAGTCCATGACCAGGAAAACATGATCATCAAACAACAAGATAGGCTAGTCTTAGAGACAAGACCAGGAACTCTTTTACTTGTTCATATCTCTACACCAGTATTTGGAGGTTTTCCTCTTGAACACGTTGTACTTGCTATTCAAGTGCCCAATACATAAATATTAATAATAAACTTGGAGATAAATAATAACTAAATTATTATTGTCTCTAGGGCATATCTCCAACAAGGCGGACGCGGATGGAGCGGCGGAGGGGCGCGCAAGGAGGAGGAGGGCCGAGTGGGGGCAGCGGCACGGGTCGGGGCGGCGCGGATGGGGCGGTGGCGGGGTGGGTGACGGCGGCGGGTCGAGGCGGCGCTGTCGGGGCGGCGCGGGGTGGGGCGGCGCCGGGTGGGTGACGGCGGCAGGTGAGGCGACGGGTCGGGGCGGCGGCGCGGGGTGGATCTCGGAGCGGGGGGAAATGGGGAAGAGAGAGAGAGAGAGGAGCCGCCGGTGCCCTAAGTGCGCGGCCCCACACATTACCGCTGCCGGACGGCCTCCGGTGCCCGCCAGCAGTAAGTTTTTATTATTTTTTATTTTGTTATTTTTTGATGTTTTTGTTACTCCTTAATATTTTCAAATACAATTGCGCATCTCAAAATACATTTGAAATACTTGTGTGCATTTACAAAAATATTTCAAATACATCATGGTTCAAAACTAGGGATGAAAACGGAGCGGAATCTTTCCAACTTTTCCGCGGAAAAACGGAAACGGAATGGAAATACGGAAACGGAAACGGAAT
This sequence comes from Poa pratensis, assembly GCA_947311845.1. Lineage (NCBI taxonomy): Eukaryota > Viridiplantae > Streptophyta > Magnoliopsida > Poales > Poaceae > Poa > Poa pratensis. The sequence goes on along the minus strand of CAMZMU010000092.1, from coordinate 10,625,663 downwards.
TTTGCAAAACGGAAACGGAAACGGAAACTTTTATGCGGAAACAGAAACGGAAACGGAACAGTGGATTCCGGCGGAATGACCACGGAAATGAAACTTTCCGTTTCCGGTAATACGGAACTTTCCGTTTTTGCTATGCGGTGCTTTCCACATCCAGTAGGGCCAGTAATTCCAGTAGAAACATTTAGGCACATTACATGATATGAATAAAAAAATAAAAGGATCTGAAACTACCATGTTTAGGCCATATATACTCGCATATCATGTCCCTCTCGAGTCGTTACCAGTTCGACATTTCAGTGTACCACTAGTGTTAAGGACGATAGTAGATGTTTCTTAATGTTGCCAAAGTTGATAGCATATGCACACTATATTATATAATCATGATAACTCGTTATATTTTATTTCATCTTAGAAAATTGACAATTTTGTTGGTTTGATTGAGTTTTCGTGCATTATTTAAGGGGTTGGTTTGTTCCGGCAAACATCCGCTTTCTGTTTCGTGTCCGCACCGTATTCTGTACATATCTGTTTCCGATAATTTTTGTTTCCGTATTTGTTTTCGGGGTTTCTGTATTCGTTTCCGCTTCCGCAAACAAATATGAAAACAAATGTGGCACCACTCAGTTCCGTCCGTATCTGCTCCGTTTTCATCCCTAATTAGGGTCACCGAACTGGTCGAAGTCGTCCTCGTTGGCGATTCCATCCATTCCGATGATATTTCTTTTGCCTCTCCTCACAACCACATGGCTAGGCTTTGACGGGTCAGTTATGAAGAAGCATTGGGACACGTGCTTAGCCAATACCCATGGCTCATTTTGTGCGGTGACGTTCGTGCTTGATGAAGTGCCGGCTTTGGGTAAAACCATGGTGGTGAAGTATAGGTCTTGTTTTTTGACGGTGGATAACCTAGCCCATCTGACGCGGAACATCGGAACCTTTTCTTCAGAGTAGTTAAGCTCCCAGATCTCCTCGATCCTTCCGTAGTATCCAAACTTCTTGTCACCGACGTAGGATTCCATCGTTACCCCTGAGTTCTGATAGTCAGAAGTTTTGTCCTTTTCCTCTGTGAATAAAGTGAACCCCTTGATATCATATGCTTGAAACGTCGCGAGGTTGGGGGCGGGGCCACGTGATAAGTCGTATAAGAATCTACCTTTCGCACAATCTGTTAGCGGAGCGACAAGCTCATCTTTGAACCAACGCAAGAAAGAGGAGTTGTGCTCTCTGATTATTTTTCCTTCGGTCTTCTGCTTGCCCTGGTCAATGTACTTCTTCTTAATCATGCTTTTGTGCTTTTCCACCCAAGTATTGACCATTTCAAGGTGTTGGAGAGCTACTAAGTTTGCCCTGTTAAAGTCGGCCATTCGAAGAGCGAAGCCCACATGTAAGTCTCTCGCGCCATTTTTGTGACCTGACCCACCTAACTTGCCAAGGTGCTTGTTAGGGGGCAAACCAACAGGGTTATCAATCTCCAGATGATTCGTGCAGAAAGAGATGCACTCTTCCGTGAGAAAGCCCTGAACGATGCTTCCATCCGGACGGGCCCTGTTACGAACGAATCCTTTTATGACCCCATTCATCCTTTCGAACGCCATCATGTTGTGGAGAAACAACGGTCCGAGATGGATGATATCATCCACGATGTGGACCAACAGATGCACGCAAGTATCAAAGAATGCGGGCGGGAAGTACATCTCAAGCTCGCATAGTATCACAACAATCTCTTCCTCCAGCCTTGAGAGTTGCTTTGCGTTGATTGACTTTCGAGAGATCACGTCAAAGAAGTTACAGAGGTCCCCCATGTAGCTCTTCCCTGATGTTCATGTCTATCAGGTCATGTCTTTCTTTCAGCCCATCTTTGGTCCTGTCCGACATGTTGAGCACAGTGCCAAACAAACTCTCGAACACATTCTTCGTGATATGCATTAGATCAAGTCAATTTGGCGTACTGAAGATGGGCCAGTATGGCAAGTCCCAAAACACAGACCTCGTCTTCCATACACCATGGAGCGGTTTTGGCGCCTTTCGCTTCTTTCCCGGCTCAGGGCACTCTTCCCAACCATTCAGCAACTCGTAAATTTCATCGTTGTTCCTCTTACGTGGAGGTTCTTGGAACTCATCTTCACCGTTGAAAAGGTCTCCACGCCTCCTCCATGGGTCCTTATTGCGTAGCCACCTTTGATGGCCTATGTAGACGGTTTTCGAAGAACCGGCCTTCTTAAGCTGGTGGAATGTCGGATCATCCATGCACTTGACGCATCCGTTATGTCCGTGGCACACCTGGCCACTGACGTATCCGCAGCCGGGCAAATCATGCACCGTACAGAGCAAGGCAGCTCTCATAGGGAAATACTGTTCTGCGACAGCGTCCCAAGAGGAGACCCCTTCTGGCTCCCATAACGTGTCTAGGTCATCTTTCAGTAGCTTCAGATACAGATTGATGTCGCTGCCTGGTTGTTTCGGCCCTTGAATTAGCATGCTCATGTGTATGTACTTCCTTTTCATGCACAACCAGGGGGAGGTTGTATATCCATACAAACACGGACCACGTGCTGTGTGTGCTGCTCTGGTTGCCAAACGGATTGAGACCGTCGGTGCTCGCACCCAACCTGATGTTCCTTGGCTCTGCTCCAAACTCTGGATCATGAGCGTCTAATGCTTTCCACTGGCTTGCATCCGAAGGGTGTATCAGAATTATCTTTTCACTATGCTCTGAATCTTTCAGCACTGCCGCCCTTCTTTCCGCGTGCCAGTGCATTCGCTTTGCTTCCTTACGGTATGCGAAATATCGCTGCAGACGAGGAATGAGCGGAAAGTACCACAAAACTTCGCGAAGGGGTTTCTTCCCTATCTTGTATCGAGCAGCCTTGCACACTAGAAATTTGATCTTTTCCTCGTCCTCTTTCCGATAAATGTAGCAGTCATTGATGCACACATGGTACCTCTCGTGTGGTATATCAAAGGGGCACACGACTTTCTTGGCTTTGTCACAATTTTTAGGACACGTGTTGCCCTTCGGAAGGATACCGTGCAAGTATTCTAGATTAGCGTCGACGCTTTTATCGCTCCATTTGTGTCTTGTCTTCATCTGCAGAACATCAAGCGCTACTTTCAAGTGGGACTCTTCCGGATCGCAGCCTGGATACAACGGAGTATTCGAGTCTATCTCCAGTTGCGCCAACTTAGATTGTGTGTTATTCGTCTTCTTTAGAAACAGTTCTTTTAGATGAGGGTCCCGCACGACTGAAGTTAGCAGTGTCCGTGTGTCCTCCTCTTCTGGTACCACCTGTTCTTCATCACTGTCTTCTCCAACATGATCATGTTGGGGATCAGGCTCTTCGTTTTCTTGCCCCTCGTCGTTATTGTGATCTTGCTGCCCTTCCTGATCATTTCCTGCCGCCGCCCCATGGATTTCATCATCTTCATTATCTTCTATCCACTGAGTGTGGCCATCCATGAAACCACGCCAGAGCGGGTGCGTCAGCAAATCTCCGGTAAAGGGGCTGATGCCGTACCCCAATTTGCATTTTCGACATGGACATTTGATAACCCCCAAGAGCAGGGGATCACTGTAGCACCTCTCAATGTGGAAGTAAGGTATCGATCCGCAGGAGCAAGAAGGAAAAGTTATCTATTCCCTACAACTAAAGTGTCACAAGTTTTAGTTGATTATGCACTAAACAAGTTTAAAGAACAAGATGGTTGATTTAATGGATGGAAGTTTAACGTAACAAAACAAGAATGTAAAAGTGTCCCAATCCTCTTCAATGCAAGAGGACAAGACAAAGGTTTTCTCTTATAGGAACAATGGACATGGGTTCATGGGTTCACTTAATCCTCTCTCTCTCATCTACGGTGATTATCATGTTATAGATAAAGTACACACAATTGTCATGTTTTAATGGTAGCTTTTATGACGGCTATATGTCCTAAAACACATAGTTGAAAGAAGTACTCATTTGTGTTGCTAGGTCACCCTCGTAAGGCTAGCGTGGTTGCTGTCACTCCCACATCATACTCTTCCTTTTTACCCCCAGATAAAGGATGTTGGGCTGTATTTCACATGTCACTCAATACATATGCCGTGTCACATCGGCCATCCCGTACCTACATACATCATACTTCATAATGGACAATATTCTAAACACTAGTGCAATGATTCATAATTCGTGTGCATGACCACATCTCTCTCATCTATCCACACTTGGTGGTGTCAATCACCTCATGACAAGGATAAACAAGGCATTATGCATAAATCAAACCATCACATGCATCATAGAATATCTCCAAAGTATGACAAATCATAAAAGCTCCAACACAACGGTAAATGTATAACAAATCATCTCATACCACAATATCCACCATAAGAATTACATAGATAGATCCATACTTATGCAAGGCACATCATATGGACTCCAACAATGATCATACATAGAGAGATTAGATCAAGTTACCACCACAAACCCAAGGTCCAGGGGGTGGACTACTCCCCTTCATCATGGAGACGGTGGAGAAGTCGTTGGAGAAGATGGAGACCACCCGGCAGCGCCCCGCCGGAGTTTTCCCCCTCCAATCTGCAGCTCCAGGTCTCTGTTTCGTGTTTCTGTGTTTCGGCGGCGCTCCTTCCGAAACGTCGGGGGACTATTTTTATAGGCGGTTTTAGGTCAAACGGAGTCGTGGGGAAAAGATCGACGGCAACGGAGCTCGAGGCCCAGATGGTGGGTCCCACGCGGCCAGGTACCTGGCCGCGTGGGCCACCCCTTTTGGCCTCGGGCTCCGCTTGTTCGCTTCCTTCGCTCCCAAGTCTTCTTCCTTCCAAAAACTGATGCTCGTAAATTTCAGGTCATTTGGACGTCGTTTGGGTCCCTGAAACATTAAAATATAGAAATAGGGTTTTCTGCCTGCGCAGGGTTAATTCCATAAAAATAGGAAACATATCAAATATTCCCAAAATCATTATAAAACAGTGATATAACCCTTATATGATGCAAATATGATTGGAATATAAGTAAAATAATGCAAAGTTCATGTATGCATTTTACATGCATCAACATCCCCAAGCTTAACCTATACTCGTCCTCGAGTATGAAGGTGATAAAACTAACATGGACTTTGCAATTTAATACTAACAATGGATATCAAAGATGATTACTATTGCTACATAGAGTCAAATGATTCATTCTTAAAAGGAGTAGCAATATGCAAGATAGTTTATGAAGTGATATCAAGTATTCAATGCAAGGATGTTCAATGATAATTCACAAAGTGTAACATAAGAGAAAAGTACTATGGACCACATGTATGCATAATGATAAGTAAGAACATCCTACAATGGTCATAGAGTATTGATGAAAATCTGAATATAAAAGGTGGACACTTTGGAAAGATATATATATGAGTAGAGGTAAAGCATGAATAAATTTCATCTAACTTCTGAACTTCTCTACTTAAGTCAATGATTGTAATATGGTAATCCTTGGTGTCAAGCTCTCATTCCCCTATCATAGCATCTTGAATGATTAAGTTTAAAGTGAAAGCAAATACGAGTAGTGTGCTTGACAAAGTACAGGTTGAAAGTCTCATGCCCCTTGAATACAAGTACCTACTCCATGTGTTACTCAACTTGGAAAACAAAGCAAGTTCAAGTTAAATATCATTGTAAGTAATAATAGTATCATTAAGAGCGTCAACTGGGGTACCTCTTGTCCCAGGATATGGAACAAGCCCATATCAAAATGACAAGACAAACAAACACAATGAACAATCTCAACACCCTTTTTATTTACCATTAGATAGCTTTTTATTGTAAGGTGTATCACAGAAGGTTCACCATAGCATGTAAGTAAATTTCCACCATGAATGATGCATGGCTTAGATTAGCGGCCCAGGCGTCTCTCTAACCATTTATACAAACTCATTTAAACTCACTTCATTTCCACATTTATTTCACCCATGGTAAGCATCCATAAACAAAAGTACATGATATCAACTAAATGAGATGAAGTGCAATGTTGAAAGCTTGCCATGTGACAGCACATATGAGCTAACTCTCAACCAAAGACATTTGTCAAGCCACAACATCATAATTTTAATCACAATGGGTCATATTTTATTTATGCAATGAAAGTAAAGTGTGCATCAAGTTCGAGAGAGCTCTATAACCAACTTTTCCCACAACAATCAACAACATAAGCATTTTCATTCAGAGGTATAGATAACACAAATATCATGATAAACATACTCGGAATAGCATAAAGCTAATAGGTAGATATGGTGGACTCACTGGAAAAACTTTGGTTGAAGGTGTTGGAAACAAGTTTTTGCTTGTTGGAATTTTTGGGCTAGCAAGAGGGAGAAAGTTGACCATCTAAATGCATGCATGAGTGTCCATAGAACTAACTAATCCATGTTAAAACAAGGTAAAATAACATTTAGCATCAAAACATGAATAAAAGATAGCTCTTGATAAAATATTTGCAAATTATTACTCATTAACAAGCTCATGAATCATGCAATTATATGTATCTTTTAAAATTAACTCAACATCCCTTTTCCCAATCTTATAATAGCATCCAACATAATTCAACCCAAATTTCCAGTAGCTCTCTCATATATAAATGATAGTGTGGTGGTCTCACAAAATCAAACCTAAACAAACAAAAAGACGCTCCAAGTTTATGCGATAAAGTGTTTCGATCGAAAAACAGAAGTTAGACGTGTGCAAACCGAGAGTGTGTAGGTCCAGTGGGGTTGTCTTCACATCCCCAAGCTTATGGTCTTCACCATCCTTGGATAGCTCTTGGTGCATCTCCTCTAATCCCTGTGAAAAAACTTCAAAACACCGTTTCTCCCATTTCTTTTCTGTGGGGCACATTAGTAGTGATAAACAAATAGATTTCTTGCTGCATATAATCCTTGAACAAAAATTCATATGAATGTCCAGAAAGTGTATAATGTTGTATGCCTACTCATAAACTCAATTGGATCAAAAAGATTCAAGTTAAAAGTTCTAAGCATGCATCAAACAAAATGGGACAGAATCTGTCCAGAAAAACAGCAGCAGCAAAACGTATTTTTCTACCCTACTTAACTTTGTCGGAAAATTCCAAAAATTCATGCATACAGAGGATGAAAAGTTGCCACTACAGTTCAAATATGAGCTCATTCGGAGTTACAGAATAAGAATTAAAAATCATACCGTGCACAGATTCGTGCAGGAATAAAATCTCCGAACGCTATAAGCAACTTTTTCAACCAAAATGAGTAAAACTTGGCACTTTATTAAAAATTCCAGAAACTAAACTAAACACTAAGTCTCTTGTTACAGCAAGAGGACACAAAGAAAATCACAAATAAAAACAACCGGGTTGCCTCCCGTAAAGCGCTTTCTTTATAGCCATATAGCTAGGCTTCTTACTTGATGTTTATTGTAGACGAAGCTCATGAGGGAGCTTGAACTTTGATGTGCCCTCCTTGGAAAGTGTTCATGCATAATACCAGGATCCCATGGTGTTCTCAAACCAATCAAAATAATAGTCAAGTTGAACCCTAGTTGAGAGAAAAACAAAACACAAAAGTAATAACAACGAAGTCTAACTTTCTTTCTATGCATTGGCATTTTGTATATGAATGAATCACATAAATAGAAGTTTCCAATGCATATTAACAATATTTACTTGCAGCATAATTATTAGTACATAAAGAGGGTTCTTATCACCTCCTCTTTCATAATAGTTGCAAGTAGTAGAAATAAATTCAACCATATAACCACAAGAATCATTCAACTTAGATAATTTAGGCACATAAAGAGGATTATTAAATTTATTTGGAATTCATTAGCATGCTTCCCTCTTTCAAAATAGTTAATAAGATCAATATCAAGTTTAATATCATGGTTGCAACAAAGATTTGGAACTAAAGATAATTGCAAACCACATAAGTATTTCTCAACATAAGCAAATTTCTCCTCTATGGTGTAGTTAGGAGATTCAAGAACAAAGTAGGACTCTCATGAGTAAGAGTACATCACAAACAGCAAGTATATCATTTTTATCCTCACATAATTTAGTAACAACTAAACATGGAGGTTTATCAATAAGCATAGGACCATCATCTAAAGCATTATCATATAGCATATTTAAGCAATACTCCTCATTATCATCAATAAGTTCACTAGTAGCATTAAAAAGTAAAGGAGCATTTTAGTTTCATCATAATAGCATGGGTTATCATATAGGACCATAGAATTTTCAGTTTCACACTCATCATAACATGGGTTCTCATAAATAACAAAAGATTTTTGAGTTTGAGTGCTACTATCAAATGTTGATGGTGAAGTGGGAGATCCAACTCTTCCCCAAGCTTAGGTTGGAACACATCCATTTCAATCTCCTCTTCACATACTTCCTCTTCCAAGCTTATGTTTTCATCATCCTCTTGGGGTTGCACGGGCATCCCCAAGCTTAAGCTTTTGTCATCTTCTTCCTGCAAAATATTAGAGCTTTCTTTGGCAGCTCTCTTCCTTGTGTCAACAACATAGATATTTTCATTAAATTCAAGTATGCAGAGATCAAGGATATTGGCAATAAAAACTTTAAATTGAGAAGCTATAGGGCAGGTTTCATGTTCATCAATGAAGGTGTATAATTCATAGGCTGCCATAAAAATAACAAATTGCTCTACTTCTTCCATCCCTAAGTGAGCATAATTCCATGTATGATAAGTTGCAATAACATGTTCTCTATTGGAAGGGCATTGGAATTCAAAGTGTCTAAAGTATTCAGAGCAACAAGTTTCTTCCTTATGATAATTAAGCAGCACACTAGCAATTTTATTTAGAAGCTCTATGTATTCTCCTAATCTTTTCCCTTCATTTGATTTTCTAAATTCAGCAGCCATCATGGCGTTTTCATAACAGTTTTCCATTTTCTAATTTTTTTGGGTTTTTGATATATAAAACTGAAAGTAAAACTAATGAGAAACTCACAACCAAACAAGTTTAAAGGAACCTCCCCAAGCTTAGATGATTGCAAGATATAAAACAAAAAATAAATCTAAAGTCTAGTGCACACAAGAATAGAAACTTAAGCGCTACGCTCCCCGGCAACGGCGCCAGAAAAGTACTTGATAACCCCCAAGAGCAGGGGATCACTGTAGCACCTCTCAATGTGGAAGTAAGGTATCGATCCGCAGGAGCAAGAAGGAAAAGTTATCTATTCCCTACAACTAAAGTGTCACAAGTTTTAGTTGATTATGCACTAAACAAGTTTAAAGAACAAGATGGTTGATTTAATGGATGGAAGTTTAACGTAACAAAACAAGAATGTAAAAGTGTCCCAATCCTCTTCAATGCAAGAGGACAAGACAAAGGTTTTCTCTTATAGGAACAATGGACATGGGTTCATGGGTTCACTTAATCCTCTCTCTCTCATCTACGGTGATTATCATGTTATAGATAAAGTACACACAATTGTCATGTTTTAATGGTAGCTTTTATGACGGCTATATGTCCTAAAACACATAGTTGAAAGAAGTACTCATTTGTGTTGCTAGGTCACCCTCGTAAGGCTAGCGTGGTTGCTGTCACTCCCACATCATACTCTTCCTTTTTACCCCCAGATAAAGGATGTTGGGCTGTATTTCACATGTCACTCAATACATATGCCGTGTCACATCGGCCATCCCGTACCTACATACATCATACTTCATAATGGACAATATTCTAAACACTAGTGCAATGATTCATAATTCGTGTGCATGACCACATCTCTCTCATCTATCCACACTTGGTGGTGTCAATCACCTCATGACAAGGATAAACAAGGCATTATGCATAAATCAAACCATCACATGCATCATAGAATATCTCCAAAGTATGACAAATCATAAAAGCTCCAACACAACGGTAAATGTATAACAAATCATCTCATACCACAATATCCACCATAAGAATTACATAGATAGATCCATACTTATGCAAGGCACATCATATGGACTCCAACAATGATCATACATAGAGAGATTAGATCAAGTTACCACCACAAACCCAAGGTCCAGGGGGTGGACTACTCCCCCTTCATCATGGAGACGGTGGAGAAGTCGTTGGAGAAGATGGAGACCACCCCGGCAGCGCCCCGCCGGAGTTTTCCCCCTCCAATCTGCAGCTCCAGGTCTCTGTTTCGGTGTTTTGTGTTTCGGCGGCGCTCCTTTCCGAAGGGCGTCGGGAGACTATTTTTATAGGCGGTTTTAGGTCAAGACGGGTCGTGGGCGAAAAGATCGACGGCAACGGAGCTCCGAGGCTCCAGATGGTGGGTCCCACGCGGCCCCTGTACCTGGCCGCGTGGGCACCCCCTTTTGGGCCTCGGGCCTCCGCTAGTTCGCTTCCTTCGCTCCCAAGTCTTCTTCCTTCCAAAAACTGATGCTCGTAAATTTCCAGGTCATTTGGACGTCGTTTGGGTCCCTGAAACATTAAAATATAGAAATAGGGTTTTCTGCCTGCGCAGGGTTAATTCCATAAAAAATAGGAAACATATCAAATATTCCCAAAATCATTATAAACAGTGATATAACCCTTATATGATGCAAATATGATTGGAATATAAGTAAAATAATGCAAAGTTCATGTATGCATCTTACATGCATCAACATTGTATGTCTTTGCGTTTATTTCGCAACATGTCTTCCGTCGCGTGTCTCAAGTATGTATTCACGACACGTTCACTCGTAATAACCATTATCACCTGCACGTTGTAGAATCAAGACAATAATTAAGCACCATTTTGTATTTTATCGGGTTTCATGAAAAATTTCGCCATGACCTTCCTACAAATAGGACCTAAAGAGAGTGCCAAAAGTTGCCGAAACGGAAATGAATCAACATTCCGGCAGGATATTGGCACCTCATTTTTAATTTCACACATCACAACACAAATTCATTCATCACAACACAATTTCACACATTTCAAACCATTTCATCATTTCGCATGAATACGAGCGCATTATCCGACCAAATTTTACAAATATGCATTTTTATCGATAAAAATCACCTTAATAAGTTAAACACACGTCAAAATAACGGCGGGAGTCGACCGGAGATGGAAATCTTGTAGAAATCTAGATCTAGAGTTAGGAGTGGTTTGAGTGGATTTTTTGGTCAAAGTTGGATGTGGGAGAAAGATTTAGTGTGATCTATCAACTAAATATGTTTTTGTTGGCTAAAAGTGGTGGATTAGAACGGGGAAATGAGCTAAAAATGAGCTAAGCTCGAGCTAGTGAGAGAAGCAAGTGTGAGGTGCCAATAATGGTGGGTGGTGGTAGGTGGCCGCACTTATGCATGTTCCCAGGTTATCGCTGGCGGACGGCATCTCTTGCCCGCCAGCGGTACTTGCCTTACCGCTGGCGGACTGTAGCGGGTGCCTGCCAGCTGTAATTTGCTCGTTTCTGGGCCCAGCTGAGCCAACTACCGCTGGCGGGCAGGCCACACTGTCCGCCAGCGAAAAGTTAAGTACCGCTGGCGGGCACTGCAGCCGTCCGCCAGCGCTAGTTAGCCCCGCCTGCTGGCGCCTGCGTGACACTACCGCTGACGTACAATATTTTCAGCCCGCCAGCGGTAGACCAGGTACCAGTGGCGGGCGCTGTATTCCGTCCGCCAGCGGTAATAGCGCTGGTGGAAGCCCGTGACCGTCCGCCAGCGGTAGAGTGGTAGCTATAGGCATATTCCTACTAGTGCACGTCGACCACCACGTATAACTCGCCATCCTCTCCTCACTGTCGCCCTATTGATCCTCTTCATCCTATTCCTCTTCATTTTCTTGTTCTTCCTCTTCCAGAGCATCGGTCCTGGCCGTGCCATCACGGATCATGGCACGCAACACTTTCAAACATCCAATCTATCGCCAAGAAGAACGCGCACGTCGGTTTTATGTCACGAACACAAGATGGATGATGCAAAGGGCGTCGATTCCATACCATATCATCGTCCGTGCCGGTCGGCATTCCATCGAACGTGTGGGCACCATTCCCATCGATGTAGCCGCCACCGTCGTGGCCGCTCCCAAGGAGGCATTGACGGTCACTCCCGTCAACGCTTGGTCGTGGACGCCCCCTCTGCAGAAACGGTGAGTAGGTAAACGCTTTGGTTGAGGTCGACATGGAGGCCGCTATTCGGCGACTCGGAGCGGCCGCTCTCAACGAACCCGGGCGAGACCTGTGGCCCTGAACATGGAGTCGGGCCACCGCCAAAGAAATACGCTGGGTTCGACGGTGACACGCCCCCGGCGCGTTGGTGCTCCGTTCACTTGCGCCCGTGCCACCGCTAAACAAAAGCGACGCGGTCACGTGATCGATTTGCTTTTGCATGGCCGCCACACTTACGTGTCATCCTTTCCTGTCGTTGGTGACCAGCGATCTAAGTTTCTGCTCCTCTGCCTGTGTTGCATCCGACATATCCGTCGGCCGCATGCGGGACTAGCGAGGGACGACATAACCGTCGTGAGCAGTGCCACCTCGAGCAGCGCCTCGACGTCCAGCCCCGCCGCGAGCAACAGCGCCACGTTTGCGCTTGACTGGAGACATCGACGGCCGATGTGGATCGCCCAAGGTGGGAAAGGCGGGAAGGAGGTGGGCGGGAGAATGAAAATGGATGGGGGGAGAAGAAACTGAACTAGACCGGCGCGTGTCGCTAACGCGTTAGGCCCGCCCGTCAGTATCAGACGTGGCATGCGTTGTCGCAGTTGCTGACGCGCCCGCTTACCTCCCTAGCAACAGGGCACGAAACGGGGTTGCTGGATGCTCTATAGAGGCACGCCGGCAAGTTTGGCCTATTGGGCTCGCCGCTGAGGGCCGATTTCGTGCCGACGTTCCCAATAGGCCTATTGGGGGCGCTATTGGGCGCGCCGGTGAAAATGCTTTGAGTGAGCGAGGGTTATGCGAGCAACCTCCAGCTCAGCCATGGTAGAATTTTATGAGTTTGCTCGCAGGGCGAGTTTACAGTTTACACCAACCCTCATCCTTCCAATTTTACTCATGCGAAAACGATCGTTGCAACTTGCAATCGAGAGAAAGTGGAATAACTTTGTGGCAGAAGACACTGTTTGCTTGCAGAGGAGTTTCAATGGGAGAAGTAAGAAAAATGGCAAGAAGAAAAAAAAAGGTAGGCCCAAGGAAATAAATACTATGGGCTGAGTTTTCAGGTTTTTGAACAGCCCAATATCAAAAATCCTGAGGAACCCATTGATCTTTGACCCCTATACATAGACCGCCCCATAATTCAGCCCATATAGGGCCCAATATACAAGTAATTTGTCATCTCCTCCTTTCGAACTCGGGATCCATTTCGCAGTTCTCATTTTGTTTTAGGAGATTCGATCGGGCTTCTACCGATTCAGACAAACATTAAAAAAATATCCATTACTCCGAATGATTGTAAAGCGCTGCATTTTTTTCTACACCGAAGCATTTTAATGATCCTTAACTTCGAAGATGGACACTATGCACAAAAAAGCGGCATACGACAATCTGCATCCATGAAAAAGCTACTTTCAACCAAACAAAATCAGAACGTCCGTTCAGGTAGCAGCTCGGGGAAATAGCAAGAATTGCAAGACCATGGCTAGATACGAGTCTAATTTCTCCACTTATTGTGTGTCATGCGTGGAGCTAATCGGCCATTCCATCGACAATAGCTCGAGATGACCCATCGAGGGCCTTCAATAGGCCACCCCCATAGGAAACCTCATTGTGCGTATATACCGACCAACACGATGGCATTTTTTCAAACATAGTCGACATGATAATCAGTAAGAGTGATACTGAAATACCATCATGAGCAAGTTGCATCCAGGTATGTTAGAGAGTTTTTTAACAATTTGCGTAAGTTATTCAAACATTAATGTCATTATAGATGAACTTTAAGTGCAGTAACATTTATATATACATATTAATTGTTATTATTCCGGTGTTTGTATAAAGGGGACCTAGATTCCAGTTTGGATCCTCGAAATTTGTAGGAGTTGTGTCTTCTGTTTGTTTGTTTCTTTCTTTTATCGTAGGGTTAGTGGTTCACTGGTTGAGTTACGTCGCGAGGCAAATAGCCTAGAGGTTTCTTTTCTAGTCGACATTGTTCGGCTGTTGAATTTTACATCGTGAATAATATGACTTTGTGTATCCGTCGATGAAGAGGCCATGGTTATCCTCCTTCACGACACCGACAACTAGTTCCGTTACCGAAATGGTTTACCACCCATGTCCGTTGTTGTAACGTTATATACCAACGATTCTTAGATGGATGTACCAATGGTGACACTTGTTTCACGCATACTCAGCAGAGAAGCCAGTACAAAATCCGACGTATCAGTAATTCAGTACCATCCTTGTCGCAACATCTGGTCGCTGCCCAAATCTGGCCGAGCTGGAAAGTTGCCGAACCTATGGACTCGAGCTGATTGTCACAGAATGAAGAAGACATGCACTGCCACTTTGCAACGGTTGGGTCTCAGACATCACGCAGAGCTGCATTCAGATGCCTCTCGTGATCGATGGGTACATGGAGGTCAGGTGACTACTAGCTACAGCATGCAGCTAGCGTAAATCAGAGGCACCACGCCGATTACGGTACGTACAGGGATATCATAGCTAGGACTACTGTAATCTGCACCACTTGACACCGGATTCCAGAAGAATTGAAGAAGCAGATCAAAACGACTAGCCAGAGATCAGATTTGCAAGCTCGTGGATCACTCCTGATAATCAAGCTCGTGCTCGTGCATGCAGATCCACTTAGCAGCCATGAGCACTGAGCCGCCGAGCTGGCCCGGCCACCACATGGATGGACGTAATATTCTCTGCATGCGTCGCTCGAGACATTCGCAGCTAGCGTTGTTTGTTTGTTGGATCGATCAGTTCGCCTCCAAGATATTCGAATTCCTGTCTTGCTCGATCGCCAGAACTGATCACGAGAGCATAGTAGGCTAGCGGCATCAGCTTCTCGTGCTCCAGCAAGAATGGCACCGGCTTGTTCTCTTCCTAGCTTGCTGACAAGCTCTTGCCGCGTCATCGTCATCGTCGATCGTGGGGTTAGAGTAGACGACAGGTGTGTGGTGTGTGAGCCGACCTTGCCCTTAGTTTGTCCGAGAAGATGGAGCCAGAGGAGTGTGAGTGTCCAGTGGCTCTCCCATGTATTCTCGTTGGCAGCTTTCCATGATTGTTGGAGCCATTCTTGTTTTGTTGGTAGCTGGTCCTGCCAGCCTAGCTAGCTCATTGGATTCCTCCCTCTCTCTTTCTGGCTGGCTGCTACTATAGAGGCAAGCTTCTTCAGCTACCATACTACAGTTGCAGAGTTTGGAGTAAGTACCAGATCAATAGTTAAGCAGTTCTACAACACTGCTCGAATGCATCGACCATGCCTGCATATATCGATCGAGGAGCCCAACTGTTCAATGATAATAACAGGAATGGATCAGGGGAGTAGTGCTGGATGAGACCGAGATGTACGGCAAGGCAATCAACGGTCGGTCACATGTATGTGCGCTGCTCATGCATGCATGCACCTGCGTGTATATCATCTGGATTGTCAAGTGTTGTACAATCTTCAGCTCACACTTAGCTTACTTCTGTAATTAATAGTACTTGATTAAATGTTCAGAAATACTAGGTGGGGTGATTTAATAGTACTTGATTAAATGTTCAGAAGTACTTGATTATTCCTACTATAAAGAACCTTGACATGATTGTGGTTAGTAAAGATCGGGATAATTTATGCTCATTTGGAACAGATTATAAATTGACCCGAGAGAGGTATCCGATTACAATTGTTTGATAAAAAATAGACAAGCCATTTCATAATTGATACAATGGATGATTCAGTGGCTAAAAAGAGGGACTTCTGATTTGAGAGAGATGGCTCAAAAAGGTAGATTTTTTTTCCGTAGTGGTAAAATGTTAGAAGCAGCCAGTTAAGGCAAATAATAGTCTTGGAAAAAATTCAAATAAAATTGAAGAAAGTAAAGAAAGACTTCAAATTAAGGGTGGGGGGCTAATATTTGAGGTAGTGATAGAGGAGTTGGAAGAGATGATTTGGTTAACTAGAGACCAACTAATCCTAAGAGGCCAGTGCAACGGGCTCTCATGATAATACTACTTAATTACATATGAACCGAGGGAACTCACAACGACCGATGGACAATACACTTGGTCCACATGCTATTCCTACTCTAAAGAACCTTGACATGATCGTGGTTACTAAAGATTGGGATAATTTATGCTCATTTGGAACAGATCATAAATTGACCCGAGAGAGGCATCCGATCACAATTGTATGATAAAAAATAGGCAAGCAATTTCATAATTGATATAATGGATGATTCAGTGGCTAAAAAGGTACTTCCGATCTGAGACGGATGGCTAAAAGAGGTAGATTTTCTTGCCAGAGTGGTAAAATGTTAGAAACAGCCAGTTAAGGCAAATAATAGCCTCGGAAAAATCCAAATAAAATTGAAGAAAGTAAAGAAAGACTTTAAAGGGTGGGGGCTAATATTTCACGCAGTGATAGAGGAGTTGGCAGAGATGATGTGGTTAACTAGAGAGCAACTAATCCTAAGAGGCCAGTGCAACGGGTTCTCATGATAATGTTGAAAATATAAGCAATTTAGCAATTGATTTAATCCGCTAAAACAGTAAACAATTTATGACCAGAATAATCAGAATTAAACTAATCATGTGATCTACTAAAACAGTAGATAAACAAAACAAATCTACAGCATATACTACTAGCAGATTTTGTAGTAGTAATTCGAACAGGAAGATCAGGAGATCATACAATGTGGTAGCAGCGGAAGCAGAAGCGGAAGCGTTGGCGTTCACGTTGTCACCCATGTCGTCGATGAAGAGGCTGCCGATGTCGGGGAAGAAATCGTCGTTGGGGAAGAACTCGAAGCCAGTAGTCGCGCGAGTGCGCTCCCCAAAAAGCTGATCGCCCCTCTCCCGTACAGGATCAGAAGAGGCGGGGTTCCGGAGGCCTACTGTCCATTCAACCGGTGCACGTTGGAAGATGGGATGGAGAAGACTTGGAAGACGACGGCGCAATGTTCTGAAACTGGAACGGCGAGCGACCATGTGTTGCACGTAGTGGCGGCTAGGGTTCGCCCAGCCAGTATATATAGCTCAGGTCGGGTAGGACGTGGGCGTAGCCGCACGATCGAGTCGGTAACAGCCCCACGATCCAAAGGAATCGGAAAGGGCAAAACAATTAATGTGTCCGTTAATTATTAATCAATGACTCAATAAATTCCCAAACAGCAAAAATATAACTCGGCTCGGCGAGATTCCCGCAACCCACGGCGCGACGCGACGCGACGCGGCGTGCCGTGACGTGACGAGACAAGCGAGCGGCGGCGGAGGAGGAGGAGTGCGCGGGAGAGAGCCTTCTGTTCTCACAAGCACACCAAGTAGCACAACACTACACCTTATAAAGTGGTGCAACTCTCTCCCAACTAGCAATGTGGGACTAAACTTTAGCCACACATACACAGCCAGCCATGAATGGGCCAAATGGGAATTTCGGAATTTAATTGGGCTTTAGGCTGTGGCCCATGTACAAGTCCATCAAATTCCAACAATCCCCCACAAAGTCTCATTGGCACATCTCATCATTGAGTTCCAAAACATTGTTTTATATACCGGTACTTAGTGGAGACTGTTAAGTTGAACTTCCACTTAGAAACTTATGCTACACTAGATCACATCTTGGATAGTGGACTATGTCTTGAACTACAAGTTTGCTGCGACCTAGTTTCACACAAATCCTTGACCGATACTGGGCTGCCGCAAGGCTTCCCCGCGGGTGGAGCTTATGCGTCATACTCCAAGACCTTTCATGAGTTTATTAAAGAGCACCCAACTCTCATAGACTACGACGTTTAATAGTCAGACTCATATAGGTGTATTACTTAAGAGATGCTCTGCAGGATAACATCTTCGCTTATAAAAGTAAGTCACTTGGAACACATTAAGATAAACATCAACTTGCCATGCAGATCAGGAGAGTATTGCATCTTCACGGAGTGGGAAAAGTAATGTACGGATACTCTCCTCCCAGCTGACCAACAGCTTGTCTCCCACTTCTAATTCACGGGATCTCCGATCACATAGAGTGGTTTACCACTGTGGACAACTCATACCGTGGGTCTCAAACCCATCTCACTCGATGCACTAGCTATCACATTCGTGATAAACCCTTTGTGAAGGGATCTGACAAATTCTTAGACGTTTGGATATAATCCAACGCAATAACTCTGGAATTCTTCAATTTTCTGACAGATTTCAATCTCCTCTTCAGATGCCTTGATGACTTCAAATTATCTTTAGAACTTTCAATCTTAATTATCACAGTTTGATTATCACAGTTCATAAGAATAGCGGGTATTGGTTTTTCAACCACAGGTAAGTCCATCAAGAGCTCACGAAGCCACTCTGCTTCAACAGTGGCTGTGTCTAACGCTGTGAGTTCTGCTTCCATAGTTGACCTAGTTAAGATGGTCTGCTTGCAAGACTTTCAGGAAACAGCGCCACCACCGAGTGTAAACACGTAACCACTCGTGGCCTTAATCTCATCAGCATCAGATATCTAGTTTGAATCACTATAACCCTCCAGTACCCTCGGATACCCAGAGTAGTGAATTCCATAGCTCGCAGTGCCTTTTAAATAGCGCATAATTCTCTCAAGAGCATGCCAATGATCATCTCCCGGATTAGAAACAAACCGGCTCAACTTGCTCACAGCAAAGGAGATGTCAGGCCTCATGGCACAAGCCAAATACATAAGCGAGCCAATAATCTGAGAATATCTCAACTGGTCTCTAGCACTCTGTTGATTCTTCCGAATCAACACACTAGGATCATATGGTGTCGGAGAAGGCTTGCAGTCGTCATACCCGAAGTGACTCAAACCTTTTCCACATAGTAAGACTGAAGCAGTGTAATCCCACCATTACCATCTCTCAGCAGCTTGATGTTCAAGATAACATCAGCCACTCCTAGATCCTTCATCTCAAAACAACGAGATAAGAAATCCTTAACCTCCTTAATCAAATCAAGGCTGGTTCCAAAGATCACTATGTCATCGACATACAGACAGAGAATAACTCCCCCGCCCCCACCATAGCGATTGTACACACATTTGTCAGATTCCTTTACAATGAATCCTGCAGCAGTGAAAGTTCTTTCAAACTTTTCATGCCATTGCTTAGGAGATTGCTTAAGGCCATATAAAGATTTCAATAACTTGCACACCTTTGCTTCCTGACCAGGTACTACAAAACCATCGGGCTGATCCATATAAATTTCCTCGTCTAACTCTCCAATTAGGAAAGCCGTCTTAACGTCCATTTGATGAATGAGAAGACCATGCGAGGCAGCCAACGAAAGTAGCACTCGAATCGTGGTCAGTCTAGCCACAGGTGAGTAAGTATCAAAGAAGTATTCACCTTCTTTCTAGGTATAACCCTTAGCCACAAGCCGCGCCTTGTACTTCTCAATAGTACCATCAGGCCTAATCTTTTTCTTGAACACCCAATTACATCCTACAGGTTTACACCCATAAGGACGATCAGTGACTTCTCAGGTTCCGTTAGCCAAGATGGAATCCATCTCGCTACAGACAGCTTCCTTCCTGTAGTCAGCATCAAGGGATGCATAGCTTCTGAAATGTTACTGGATGTGTCATCCACAAGGTACACAATGAAATCATCACCAAAGGACTTTGCAGTCCTCTGTCTCTTGCCCCTAACAGGAACTTCATTGTCATCCTCCACAGGATTATCACTGTGTTCTATCGAAATGGTAGGATCAGGAATATCAACCAATTCCTGACTAGATGTATTAGGTATCTCCTGATTTGATGAGCTAGGCATATCCTTCATGGGAAAGATATCCTCAAAGAAAGTCGCATCCTTCGACTCCAAAATCGTACTAACATGAACGTCGGATACCTCGGATTTTACGATAAAAAATCTATAACCAACGCTATGGAAAGCATAGCCCAGAAGAACACAATCCACGGTTTTTGGTCCAAGCTTGCGCTTCTTGGGAATTGGTATATTGACTTTTGCCAAACAACCCAAAGTGCGTAAGTAAGAGAGTCTCGTATTCTTCCTTTCCCATTCCTCAAATGGAGAAACGGTTTTCTTCTTTGTGGGAACTGGGTTTAGGACATGACAAGCTGTCAATAGAGCCTCCCCCCACCAAGCCTTGGAGAGACCCGAAGTGTCTAACATGGCGTTAACCAAATCAGTTAGAGTTCGGTTCTGCCTTTCGGCCACCCCATTTGACTGAGGTGAGTAGGGAGGCGTCCTCTCATGGATTATACCATGTTCCGCACAAAAATAATCAAACTCATTGGAAAAATACTCTCCACCATGATCAGACCTTAGCCGTTTAATTTTTCAATCAAGTTGGTTCTCTGCTTCAGCTTTATAGATTTTGAAGAAGTTTAAAGCCTCATCTTTTGATTTCAGAAGATACACATAACAATATCTAGTGGAGTCATCAATAAGCGTCATGAAATATTTCTTTCCGCCTTTTGTCAACACGCCATTCCTCTCACATAGATCCGAATGTATAAGTTCCAGCGGTGCCAAGTCTCTTGCCTCCGCAGTCTTATGGGACTTGCGAGGTTGTTTAGCTTGCACACCGATACGTCTCAAACGTATCTATAATTTCTGATGTTTCATGTTTATATTATACCAACTGCTACATGTTTTATATACACTTCATAGCATTTTTAATGTATTTTCTGGGACTAACCTATTAGCAAGATGTCACAGTGCCAGTTCCTGTTTTCTGCTGTTTTTCTATTCCAGAAAAGCTGTTATTGAAATATTCTCGGAATTGGACGAAACTTGGACAGGACCTCCTATTTTTCCAACACGTACACGGAGTCCAAAGGAGAGACGGAGGCGACCTAGGAGGCAGCCACACCATGGGGCGTCGCGGGCCCACCTCCTGCCGCGTCGTGGGGTGGTGTGGCCCCCTCGGGTGCCTCCAGCCGCCGCCCTTTCGCCTATATAATCCCCCCGACGCGAAAACCCTAAATACCCGAGCCATTATCCACGAAAAGTTTCAGAGACGCCGCCGTCGTCAACCCTAGCTCGGGAGGGTTCAGAAGCTCTTCCCGGCACCCTGCTGGAGAGGGGAATCATCACCGGAGGGCTCTACATCGCCATGCCTGCCTCCGGAGTGATGCGTGACTAGTTCAACTTTGGACTACGGTTCCATAGCAGTAGCTAGATGGTTGTCTCTCCTCCTTGTGCTATCATGTTTAGATCTTGTGCGCTGCCTATCATGATCAAGATCATATTATTGTAATGCTACATGTTGTGTTTGCTGGGATCCGATGAATATTGAATACTATGTCAAGTTGATTATCAATCTATCTTATATGTTATTTATGATTTTGCATGCTCTCCGTTATTAGTAGATGCTTTGGCCAAGTAGATGCTTTTAACTCCAAGAGGGAGTATTTATGCTAGATAGTGGGTTCAGTCTCCAGTAATCTGGGAGAGTGAAAGCAACTTCTAAGATTGTGGATGTGCTGTTGCCACTGGGGGTAAAACAGCAATGCTTTGTCTAAGGATAATTGTATTGTTTACATTACGCACTTTACTTAATGCAATAATCTGTTGCTTGCAACTTAATACCAACGGGGAACACGGATGTCAACCTGAAGGAGGATTATTAGTCATAGATGCTGTTGGATAACGGTCTATGTATCATGTTGTAATGCCCAATTGAATATCATAGTAGTCATCTTGTCATATATGCATTGTTATGCGCTCAATATTTTATCAATTGCCCAGCTGTAATTTGTTCACCCAGCATGTTAGTTATCTTTTATGGAGAGACACCACTAGTGAACTGTAGACCCGGGTCCATTCTTTTACACTGATAATACAACCAACTGCAATCATTGTTCCTTTTCATTCTCTGCAATTAAACACTATTTTCCACACCATACGTTTAATCCTTTGTTTTCAGCAAGTCGGTGAGATTGACGACCTCACTATTTCGTTGGGGCAAAGTAGTTTGATTGTGTTGTGTGCAGGTTCCACGTCAGTGCGCCACTAACAATCTTCAGAAGTGATTTCTTACTCCTATTGGATTGATAACCTTGGTATCTTACTGAGGGAAAACTTGCTGCTGCACTGCTTCATACCTTCCTCTTGGGGTCTCCCAACGAACGTGTGATTTCACGTCATCACACACACACTTGACACTTGAAACCTTTGACAGTTGTAAATTTCGGAATTAAATCCAAACTAGCTAGCTGCGTCATGCAACCAAAGTTAATATGACAAAGTCGTGAATGCCAAATATTGGACTCAACCTCATGACAAATATGATTAATAACTTTAGTGTAAAAATCTGACAAAGATAGGCGGAACAAGCCTCCGCACTCATAGCCTTTATCAACAAATTGTCCATACTTAGATATTACAACTTTATTGGACTCGAAAACCAACTTATAACCATCTCGACACAGAAGAGATTCGCTGACGAGATTTTTATTGATGGAGGGCACATGATGCACGTTCTTCATGTGCACGATCTTCCCCGAAGTAAACTTCAGATCGACCGTGCCAACACCACGAACAAAAGCATGTGACCCATTCCCCATCAGCACGGGAGAAGTCCCTGTGACCTGGTAAGAAGAAAACATGGAGGCATCAGCACAAACATGTACATTGGCACCAGTGTCAATCAACCATTCAGGAGAATGACAAACTGAAAGGATGGTAGGAAATATACCGTACCCAGAATCTTTCATCTCAATGTCGCCAATGACAACATTGGCAGTCTTGCCATTGTTGTCCAGTCCGCACAGCTCATGGCGGTTGGGACAGCGAGGTGCCCAGTGAGTTGGATCACCGCAAACATGGCATGATCCCTTGCTCGGCTTATTGTTGTTCTTCTTGAAGTTGGTAGGCTGTTTTGGCTTGTGCCTATCATCAGACTTGCATTTGCCCTCAGATTTGCCCTTGTTATATTTGGGCTTGTAGGGCTGCTGGTAATTCTTCTTTTGTACCACGTGGGCACTAGAACCAGCCTCAGCAACTCGAGCACGAGTGTCCTTTGCTCTCGCCTTCTCTTACACGTCAAGAGACCCAATGAGATTCGAAACGGAAAACTCTTGCCTCTTGTGTTTCAGAGCAGTAGCAAAGTTGCTCCACGAAGATGGAAGCTTAGCGATAATGCCACCGGCAACAAACTTGTCCGGCAGATTACACTTAAAATGCTCAACTTTTTTTGCGAGTATCTCATGAGCCTGTTGTACAACAGAGCGCTCATCAGTCATTTTGTAGTCATAGAATTGCTCCATGATGTACAACTCGCCGCCAGCGTTCGAGGCCCCAAATTTTGCCTCGAGTGTATCCCACATGTCCTTGCCGTTATCAAACGACATGTACGAGTCCACAATGAAATCATCAAGGATGCTGAGGAGGGTACTCTTGAAAAGAGTATCGAGCCTCTCATATGCCTCCTGTTGTTCAGGATTAAGCTCGCCCTCAGGCTTGCCTTAGGTGGCGGCATAGCAGTTACTGTTTTGGAACCAGTAAACTGCTCTCATGCGCCACCGTTTGTAAAGCACCCCTTTGAAGGGAAACGGCTTCGTTGACGCGAGAAAGCCAGGCGATGAAAATTGCCTATAATCAGGTTTTTGGATTGTTGAAAATATAAGCAATTTAGCAATTGATTTAATCAGCGAAAATACTAAACAATTTATGATCAGAATAATCAGAATTAAACTAATCATGCGATCTACTAAAACAGTAGATAAACAGAACAAATCTATAGCATATACTACTAGCAGAAATTGTAGTAGTAATTCGAACAGGAAGATCAGGAGATCTTACAGTGTGGCGGCAGCGGAAGCAGAAGCGGAAGCGTTGGCGTTCATGTTGTCACCCATGTCGTCGATGAAGAGGTTGCCGATGTCGGGGAAGAAATCGTCGTTGGGGAAGAACTCGAAGCCAGTGGTCGCGCGAGTGATACGTCCCAAACGTATCTATAATTTTTGATGTTCCATACATGTTTTATGTCAATTGGCACATGTTTTATATACACTTTATATCATATTATGACATTTCTTAGAATAACCTACTAATAGTTGCCAAAGTGCAAAATCTTCTTGTTTTCCTATTTGTTGTGTAGAAATTATCAAAAATACAAAAGGAAACCTTGTTGGAGTCAAATTGGGACTTTCCTGAAATCTGTCTGAGAACTTTTTAAGGAGATTGTCAGTTTGACCCTCGAAGATGGCGTCCAATGGAAATCAAATTAAAGAGAAAGTTGTCACAATTTTCCATACGAAGATTTTAAGCCCGAGATCAGCCCAATCGGAGTTCGGACGCGGCCTGTAGGCCCGTTTTGGTGGAACCCTAAAAGGGGGTGACGGAAATCCGAGAGTCCATATAAGGGAGGAAACCCTAGGTCGTGGGAGGAGCCCCATACCACGAATTTTCCTCCTCCCCGGCAGCCATCTTGGGGAGGAGAACCTCCTCAACTCCATCTCCATCACCAAGGGCAGCCGCCGCCTCCAAGGGCTGCCGCCGTGGCCGCCAAGGGCAGCAGCCACCGCCGCCGAGGGCTGCCGCCGCGCCGTCAAGGGCAGCAGCCGCCGCCGCCACACCATCACGCCGCCGCTGCCGCGCCGTCTCCTCCACGGGCCGCCTCCGCCGCGCCGTGGCTGCTGCGGGCTTCCGTCTCCACTCCGGGCTGCACCTCTTCATCAACCTCTCCATCAAGCTCCTCATCACCATGACCATGTGTGAGTAGTTTCCCTCGGGGCTGAGGGCTCGTACGGTAGCTATGTGGTATACATCTCTCTCCCATGGTGTGATCTTTATGTGATCATGAACATTGTTAGTACGTACCGCTGAATTCATATGTAATGTTTATGCTACTCAAGTGAATTTATCTAGTTTCCGGAGTCATTGTGACAACACGGTATCAAGATGACAGTGTGGGTACTTGTATGTGACTCTATGAATAATTTAGATATTTATCATGTCTTATTCTTTGCGGAATTGTGGTGTTTGCTTACTCAGACTTTGAGTCGTGCTTTTGTAGCCCTACGCATAGTACTCTTGTTTCATCAAGAAGAAGAATAATCCCGAGTATCATTTATTTGCGTTCAGTTGTGCTAACGTGTTGAGAGATACCACTAGTGAAAGTATGATCCCTAGGCCTTGTTTCCAAGCATTGAATCACCGTTTACTCTCAGTTTTGCTGCCTGTTTGCTTGCTGCCATTGTTACTACCACCTGCTACTACATATACCATCTGCAATTATACAACCGAAAATCCCAAAAACACTTGCATCTTTCACTGTTTTATTTATCATTACTACTAACCAATACCTTCAGCTCCTCGTGGGTTCGACAACCTTTTCTATTCGAAAGGTACTACAATTGATCTCCTGCACTTGGGAGTCATCAAGATACTTTTCTGGCGCCGTTGCCGGGGAGCGTAGCGCTATTGGTAAGAAGTTTGGTAAGGAAACTCGAAAGGTGAATTTTATTTACTGTTTTATCTCATTGTTACTATGGCATTTATGGAACGTGCTTCGCTGCATCTTGCTTTATATGAAAGTGCTTATGCTAATGCTCCTAAAGTGGTTGAAACTACTGTGTCTGAGGTACCTAAAGTGGGAATTAAAATTCCTGTTGGTTATGTTAAAAGAATTATGAAAAATCCATTTACAGGAGATGGAACTAAGTCTGCACGTGAACACGTGGAGACAATTGAAAACATATGTGGTTTATTTAGGCTTCCTATTTCTAATGATCAGGTAAAAAGGAAGCTATTATATTTGTCTTTTCTGGTAATGATCGTATTTGGTTCAAGTGTTTGGATGAAGAAGTCACTATTGAATGGAGTAGTTTGAGGAATGTTTTTCTTGAATATTTTACTCCTAAAGAAAGAATTCTTGCTGCCACGGAAAGTACTAATATTTTGCAGGAAGAGAAAATTAAAAAGGCAATGGGAATTTGTTTGCATAATAGTGATAGCAATATTATTAGCATGAATTCTTTGAACACTATTACTCCTAATGCTATGGAAAAGTCTAAGCTTGGGGAAGCTAGTTTACATGAAAATGATCTTTTTAGTTCCCCAGCTTTGAAGGAGAAAATTTGCTTTGATAATGCTTTCTCTTCCATATGTGATAATTCTAATGATGCTTGTGATGTTCAAAATCCACCTACTGAAAATGAAAGTATTCTTTTTGAAATACCTATGGAACTTGTTGAAACGGTTAGGGAGGAATGTTATGCAGGGGATGGAACAGTCCATCCACATGATCACTTGTTGAAACTTACAAGACTTTGTGAGTTGTTTAAGGTTGCAGGTTTATCAAGAGAAGATGTCATGATGAAATTATTTCCATTTTCACTTAAGGACAAAGCAAAGAAGTGGTATAGGATGCTGGATGATCATCCTTCGAATTGGAAAAAGCTTGAATCTATCTTTTACTCTAAATTTTATCCTCTTCATGAAGTGCAACTAGCTAGGAGTTACATTTTCAATTTTTATCCTCATGATAGAGAAAGCATAGCTCAACTTGGGGAAGACTGAAAACATTAATACTCAAATGTCCTAACCATGAGCTTCCTAAAGAAATAATTGTTACTAATTTTTATGCAAGGCTTTCAGGTCATTACAAGGATCATCTAGATGCATGTTCAGAAGGTTCTTTCAGAAGTAAGAAGGTTGAATCTAAATGGGATCTTCTTGAAACAATTCAACACAATACTGAAGATTGGGAGAATGACAAAGGTAAAGAATCAGGTATAAACCATGAATATGATAGCATTAAGTCTTTTGCTGAAACTGCTAGTTTTCATGAGCTTAGTGCTAAATTTGGTCTTGATTCTCAAATTATTGTTAATTGCTGTAAAACCTTTGCTTCTCATATTAATATTCCTAAAGAGAATTGGGACATGTATCATGAACCTTTTAAAGACACTTGCATGGAAAATGAAATTGTTACTAATGATTGCAATAAACATGCTCAAACTTCTGAAAATACTATTTCTTATAAGCATGTTAATTTTTGTGGAGCACTTAGACCTTGTGAAAATAATAAAATCGAAGAGGAATATTGTATTCATCATAGGAATGAAAAAACTACAACATGGTACCGAGCTCTAAGTGATCTTGCTGAAAAAGTTTGTGCCCTCTATCCTTTTATTTGTGAACTTTGCTATAAAGAGGGTCATTTCAACTTCCAATGCTCAGGATCTAATATGAGTCCTGCGAGAGACTTTTGTGATAACATGATCACTCTAATCAGCATGATGAACTTACATTATTTTTGGGGTGTGAAGAGTTATCAAGAAAAACTTCTTCGTTAGATATGAGTGCTTTTGATATGAATAACGTGTTGCATGGATGTTATCTCTATTGTATTAATAATTGTCATGCCAACACTTACATACAAAATATTATAAAAGATGGAATGGCTTTACCAAAATATGAAAGGACTAATGTTTGTTTTACTCTTATTAATGAAAGAGAGGAATCCTCCCAAGTTTCTTCCGTTGTTTCTAACAATAAACCAGGTTATATGGAGAAGCTTCCTTTCAAGCCTCTCTCTCCTAAGGAAGGAAAGAAGAAGAAGAAGAAGAAGAAGAAGAAGAAGAAGAAGAAGAAGAAGAAGAAGAAGAAGAAGAAGAAGAAGAAGAAGAGGAGGAGTAAAATGAGAGAGGAAACGGTATCTTCCCCTAAACATGTTGCTCCTATTACAGTTGTTGCTGATGAGTCCGAACTCGATGATGATCCTATGCCTGTTACTTATAGTAGTGATCATGATTGGGAAAAGCACACTACTTTTGATATTGAAAATCTTTTTGATACCAATTCTGAAAATGATGATGTTATTAATTGTTATGCTATTAGTACTATCCATGTTCCTTCCAATGATGATATGGAAAGCTCTAAGCTTGGGGAGGAGGTGTTTGAAAATCCTTTTGCTACTAATGATTATATATTTGAAACCTCTCCTTCTAGTAAAAATGATGATGATATGTTTACAAATGAACAAACTTTGGAAGATAAATATTCCATTGCTTATGATGATACTATGCCTCCAGTCTTTGATAATTATTATAAACAATACTATGACATAGGCTATAATTACAACCATTCCCCTAATATACAACTTGTCTATCATGTTCAAGTTCTTTATGATGATCCTAATCCCATTGTTATTAATAAGAAAAACTTTGCTTATGTGGAAAATAATGATACTTTTATGCATGTGCATCATGATAAGAATGCTTTATGTGATAGCTATATTGTTGAGTTTATTCATGATGCCACTGAAAATTATTGTGAGAGGGGAAAACATGGTTCTAAATATCTCAATATTATTGTGTTTCCTCTCTTTAAGTTCAGAGTCTTGAAGTTGCACTTGTTTTGTCTTCCTATGCTACTCACTTTGTGCTTTATTGATTTATTCTCTTACAAGATTCCTTTGCATAGGAAGTGCACTACTAGGAAACTGCCTTTCTGTGGATCACTTTCTGTGGCGCACCAGGCCACATGCGCCACAGAAATGTCACTTTCTGTGGCGCACCATGCCATGTGCGCCACAGAATGTGACTTTCTGTGGCGCATGGGGAGTGTGCGCCACAAAAATGTGCCATTTCTGTGGCGCACATGGCAAGGTGCGCCACAGAAAGTGACATTTCTGTGGCGCATGGGGAGTGTGCGCCACAGAAAGTGACATTTCTGAGAATCGGAAAATTCCAAAAGAGTAAAAAGTTATTTCAAAAAGAAGTTTTTTTTCTACAAAATCAAAAAAAAATCAAAAAAATAAAAAAATTCAAATTTTTTGGATTTGTTGAATTTTTGGATTTTTGAAGTTTTCTGGATTTTTTGAATTTTTTTGAATTTTTCTGGATTTCTGATCTTCTTTCTGAAGTTTATAAAATTTTTTGGATTTTTTAAACACATATATACACATACCATACATAAACTACACACACATATATACACATACACAAGGGTTAAGAGGGTTGATGTGATACTATTATCAATAAGAACTTGAGTAGCATGAGGGTAGTTGAATTGAATGGAACTTAGAAGTTAAGTGTGCTTGGGTTGGAGCAATCTGAGGATGGGTGACCTACTGGGAAGTCATCATTTGAGATATGCTTCGAGTGTTAAAAATCGTGAAAAAAATTCAAATATTTAGGGTTTTCCAAATTATTTCATTTTCTGATTTTTTTTGAATTTTTGGATTTTTTTTGAATTTTTTGAAAATCCAGATCTAGATCTGGCCGCCCTTTTTTTAAAATTCAAAAAAAAAAAATTGTGGCGCACCGGAGTAGGGGTGCGCCACAGAATTGTTGTTTTCTGTGGCGCATCTGTTTTCTGGGGGTGCGCCACAGAAATTTTTTCTGTGGCGCACGGACGGGGTGCGCCACAGAATAAATATTTTTGTGGCGTGAGTTCTGTGGCGCACCTACCATGCGCCACAGAAAGCCTTTTTGGTGCGCCACAGAAAGGCTTTTCTGTACTAGTGGTGGGTTAGACTCTTATAGATATGAGAGCATCATCAAAACTATCAAGCCCAGCTATATGGCTATAAAGAAAGCGCTTTACGGGAGGCAACCCGGTTGCTTTTGTTTGTGATTTTCCTTGAGTCCTCTTGCTGTAACAAGAGATTTAGGTTGTTTGTTTGTTTCTAGAATTTTTAATAAAGTGCCAAGTTTTACCTATTTTGGGTTTGAAAAGTCCTGCACGAAATCTGTGCACGGTTTGATTTTTCATTTTTTTGTCTGTAACTCCGATTGAGCTGTAATTTGAACCGTACCTTCAACATTTCATTTTCTGTATGCGTGATTTTTTGCAGATTTTTCTGACGAGTTTAAGTAGGGTAGAAAAATGCGTTTTGCTGCTGCAGTTTTTCTGGAGAGATTCTGTCTTTATATTGTTTGATGCATTATTTGAGCTTTTTGCTTGAATCTTTTTGATTCAATTGAGTTTATGAGTAGACATACAACATTATATACTCTCTGGACATTTATATGAATTTTTGCCTAAGTATTTTATGCAGCAAGGAACCTATTTGTCTATCACTACTAATATCACCCCACAGAAAAGAAATGGGAGAAACGGTGTTTTGAAGTTTTTTTCACAGTGATTAGAGGAGCTGCACCAAGAGCTATCCAAGGATGGTGAAGACCATAAGCTTGGGGATGTGAAGACAACCCCACTGGACCAACACACTCTCGGTTTGCACTTTATCGTATAAACTTGGAGCGTTTGTTATTTGCTTTTTATTATTTCGGTTTGATATTTATTAAGACCACCACTATCATTTATATATGAGAGAGCTACTGGAAGTTTGGGTTAAATTATGTTGGATGCTATTAAATACTTTGGGATAGGGATGTTTGAGTTGATTTTAAAAGATACATATATTTGCATTATTCATGTGCTTTGAATGAGTATTAATTTGCAAGTGTTTTGTTAAGAGCTATCTTTTACCATGTTTAGATGTTGAAATTTTAACTTTACTTGGTTTAACATGGATTGATTAGTTCTATGGACACTTATGCATGCATTTAGATGGTCAACTTTCTCCCTATTGCTAGCCCAAAAATTACAACAAGTAAAAAGCTTGTTTTCCAACACTTTCAACCAAAGTTTTTCCAGTGAGTCCACCATATCTACCTATTAGCTTTAAGCTATTCCAAGTATGTTTATCATGTTATATTGTGTTATCTACACCTCTGAATTAAAATGCTTATGTTATTGATTGTTATGGGAATAGTTGGTTAAAAGCTCTCACGAACTTGATGCACAATTTACTTTTATTGCATTAAATAAACATGAACCATTGTGATTAAAATTATGAAGTTGTGGGCTTGACAATAGTTTTGGTTGGGAGTTAGCCCATATGTGCTGTCACATGGCAAGCTTTCAACATTGCACTTAATTTATTTAGTTGATGTCATGTACTTTTGTTTATGGATGCCTATCATGGGTGAAATGAATGTGGATACTTAGTAAGTTCAAAGAGTTTGTATAAATGGTTAGAGAAATGCCTGGGCCGTTAATCTAAGCCATGCATCATTCATGGTGGAAATTTACAGCATAACCATAATGTTCATTCAGTGATGCACCTCATAATAAAAAGCTATACCGATAGTAAATAAAAGAGTGCTGAGATTGTTCATTGTCTGTTTGTCTTGTTGTTTTGACATGGGCTTGTTCATGTCAACGGGCAAGAGGTACCCCAGTGCAGTCCTTAATGATACTATTATTACTTGCAATGACCTTTATTTGAATTTACTTTGTGGACCAAAGTGAGTAACACATGGTGTAGGTACTTGTATTCAAGGGACATGAGACATTCAACCAATACATTGTCAAGCACACCACTCATATTTGCTTTCACTTTAAACATTAATCATTCAAGATGCTATGATAGGGGTAATGAGAGCTCCACACCAATGACTGCCACATTGCAAGCATTAACTTAAGTAGAATTGTTTGGAAGTTAGATGAAGCTTATTCATGCTTTACCTCTACTTATTTATCTATCCAAAGTGTCCACCTTTTATATTCAGTTTTCATAAGAAGTACTCTATGACCACCATCGGATGTTTTTACTTTTCATTATGCATACATTTGGTCCATATTACTTTCATCTATGTTACACTTTGTGAATTTATCATTGAACATCTTTACATTGAGTATTTGATATCACTTCATAATTTATCTTGCATATTGTTATTCCTTTAGAGAATGAATCATTTGATTATATGTAGCAATAACTTCATCACTTCATTCATAACATGTGCCTTACAATATTATATGATCAAGATTATGATGGTAGCATGTCACTTCAAAAATTATTTTGTTTTATCGTTTTCCTACTCGAGGACGAGTAGGAACTAAGCTTGGGGATGCTTGATACGTCACAAACGTATCTATAATTTTTGATGTTCAATGCATGTTTTATGTCAATTGGCACATGTTTTATATACACTTTATATCATATTATGACATTTATTAGAATAACCTACTAATAGTTACCAAATTGCAAAATCTTCTTGTTTTCCTATTTGTTGTGTAGGAATTATCAAAAATACAAAAGGAAACCTTGTTGGAGTCAAATTGGGACTTTCCTGAAATCTGTCTGAGAACTTTTTACGGAGATTGTCAGTTTGACCCTCGAAGATGGCGTCCAATGGAAATCAAATTAAATAGAAAGTTGTCACAATTTTCCATACGAAGATTTTAAGCCCGAGATCAGCCCAATCGGAGTTCGGACGCGGCCTGTAGGCCCGTTTTGGTGGAACCCTAAAAGGGGGTGACGGAAATCCGAGAGTCCATATAAGGGAGGAAACCCTAGGTCGTGGGAGGAGCCCCATACCACGAATTTTCCTCCTCCCCAGCAGCCATCTTGGGGAGGAGAACCTCCTCAACTCCATCTCCATCACCAAGGGCAGCCGCCGCCTCCAAGGGCTGCCGCCGTGGCCGCCAAGGGCAGCAGCCACCGCCGCCGAGGGCTGCCGCCGCGCCGTCAAGGGCAGCAGCCGCCGACGCCACACCATCACGCCGCCGCTGCCGCGCCGTCTCCTCCACGGGCCGCCTCCGCCGCGCCGTGGCTGCTGCGGGCTTCCGTCTCCACTCCGGGCTGCACCTCTTCATCAACCTCTCCATCAAGCTCCTCGTCACCATGACCATGTGTGAGTAGTTTCCCTCGGGGCTGAGGGCTCGTACGGTAGCTATGTGGTATACATCTCTCTCCCATGGTGTGATCTTTATGTGATCATGAACATTGTTAGTACGTACCGCTGAATTCATATGTAATGTTTATGCTACTCAAGTGAATTTATCTAGTTTCCGGAGTCATTGTGACAACACGGTATCAAGATGACAGTGTGGGTACTTGTGTGTGACTCTATGAATAATTTAGATATTTATCATGTCTTATTCTTTGCGGAATTGTGGTGTTTGTTTACTCAGACTTTGAGTCGTGCTTTTGTAGCCCTACGCATAGTACTCTTGTTTCATCAAGAAGAAGAATAATCCCGAGTAGCATTTATTTGCGTTCAGTTGTGCTAACGTGTTGAGAGATACCACTAGTGAAAGTATGATCCCTAGG
This sequence comes from Poa pratensis, assembly GCA_947311845.1. NCBI lineage: Eukaryota > Viridiplantae > Streptophyta > Magnoliopsida > Poales > Poaceae > Poa > Poa pratensis. The sequence continues at coordinate 10,592,489 of CAMZMU010000092.1, read as the reverse complement.
CCTTATTTCCAAGCATTGAATCACTGTTTACTCTCAGTTTTGCTGCCTGTTTGTTTGCTGCCATTGTTACTACCACCTGCTACTACATATACCATCTGCAATTATACAACCGAAAATCCCAAAAACACTTGCATCTTTCACTGTTTTATTTATCATTACTACTAACCAATACCTTCAGCTCCTCGTGGGTTCGACAACCTTTTCTATTCAAAAGGTACTACAATTGATCTCCTGCACTTGGGAGTCATCAGCGAGTGCGCTCCCCAAAAAGCTGATTGCCCCTCTCCCGTACAGGATCACAAGAGGCGGGGTTCCGGAGGCCTACTGTCCCTTCAACCGGTGCACGCCGGAAGACGGGATGGAGAAGACTTGGAAGACGGCGGCGCAATGTTCTGGAACTGGAACGGCGAGCCACCATGTGTTGCACGTAGTGGCGGCTAGGGTTCGCCCAGCCAGTATATATAGCGCAGGTCAGGTAGGACGTGGGCGCAGCCGCACGATCGAGTCGGTAACAGCCCCACGATCCAAAGGAATGGAAACGGCAAAACAATTAACGCGTCCGTTAATTATTAATCAATGACTCAATAAATTCCCTAACAACTAAAATATAACTTGGCAAGATTCCCGCAACCCGCGGCGCGACGCGGCGTGGCGTGACGTGACGAGACGAGCGAGCGGCGGCGGAGGAGGAGGAGTGCGCGGGAGAAAGCCTTCTGTTCTCACAAGCACACCAAGTAGCACAACACTCCACCTTATAAAGTGGTGCAACTCTCTCCCAACTAGCAATATGGGACTAAACTTTAGCCACACATACACAGCCAGCCATGAATGGGTCAAATGGGAATTTCGGAATTTAATTGGGCTGTAGGCTGTGGCCCATGTACAAGTCTATCAAACTCCAACAGATAATAGTACTTAATTACTTATGAACCGAGGGAACTCACAACGACCGATGGACAATACACTTGGTCCACATGCTATTCTTACTCTAAAGAACCTTGACATGATTGTGGTTAGTCAAGATTGAGATAATTTGTGCTCATTTGGAACTGCTCATAAATTGACCAGAGAGAGGCATCCGAACACAATTGTTTTATAAAAAATAGACAAGCCATGTCATAATTGATACAATTGATGATTCAGTGGCTAAAAAGAGGGACTTCCGATTTGAAAGAGATGGCTAAAAGAGGTAGATTTTCTTGCCAGAGTGCTAAAATGTTAGAAGCAGGCAGTTAAGGCAAATAATAGTCGTAGAAAAATCCAAATAAAATTGAAGAAAGTAAAGAAATACTTCAAAGGGTGGGGGGCTAATATTTGAGGCAGTGTTGGAGGAGTTGGAAGAGATAATGTGGTTAACTGAGATCAACTAATCCTAGGAGGTCGGTGCAACGGGCTCTCATGAAAATTTATTAGAATGAAGAAATGTATTGGCAACAATGATCGAGTGAAACTTGGTTGTCGAAAGTTGCCGGTAATACAAAATATTTCATATAATAGCCAATGGTGGAAAAAGGAAATTACTTAATGCACACTGGACATTAAACTCCAATCTGCCACGTAGATGCACGTTAGAAATTACTTTTTTGCCGACGTTATTGTGGAAAACTAAATTACTTACAATCAAATACAAACCCGAGAAATCGAAACATGCTAGGCAGCAGTCAGGGCACCAAGACTACACATAGAAGGATGATGAAATACTCATACAATAATGATGTTGGAACCAGCCAGCAAAGCCTAGAACATAGATCACAAAAAAGGGCTACAACACAAGATTTTGTTGTAGAGTTCAGGTCGAGAACAATGCTTCCAGGAAGGAGAAAGCATGTGAGTGTTGAGGTTTCTGAATTCAACGCATAAGAACAAATTGACAAAACTAAAATAATTATTCAGCTGCTCATGAACTAACATATAGCAAGATTCAGATTCTTTTCCAAACAATGTAACATGTATCGGGCTTGAAAAGGAAGAGATCACAACAATGGTCAAAGATGAGAGTAGTCAGACGGAGCACTACAAAGTAATAGTTTTATCACATGTTGACGATATATGTCTTTATTTTTAGGTGTAAGATCGGAGAGTGCCACTCACCGACAGCCTGCACTAGTAGAAAACGGGGCATTTGTACCGGTTCCAGAGGGCCTTTAGTCCCGGTTTTAAAACCGGGACAAGCAAATCGGGACTAAAGCCCCCCCCCCCCTTTAGTCCCGGTTGCCCACGAACCGGGACTAAAGGGCCTCCACGTGGCCACGGCCGGGCGCCCACAGAGGGAAGACCTTTAGTCCCGGTTGGTGTTACCAACCGAGACTAAAGATTTCTGCTTTTTGTTTTCTATTTATTTATTTTTCCTGGTTTAGGGCATTAGGGGTTTGGATTTTTTGTTTTCCATTCAATTCTTTTTGTATGGAGATCACGTTGATGCGCAAAAAAAAATTCGTATACATAAAGTTTGTACTACATTGAGATCACGTTGACGCATATATACATACACATACAAGTTGCTTTCATGATCGAAATCCTCACATCGAGATCACGTCATTTACATGGAGGCATAATATAATTACTACGGTGATGAAATTCTCTGGTTTCCTTTATGACCTCCGAGTTCAAAAATCCCGCCAATTCCTCTTGAATTGCTTTTAGGCGCTTCGTTGGTATGAGCTTGTCCCGCATTCGATCCATCTAGATCAATATGAATATGTGAGTTGTGTGTAATATGTGAGTTGCTTTTAGGCAATTCTTTATATATATATATATATATATATATATATATATATGAAATCATCATAAAATAAATTATGAATGGAACTCAACACAATATGTTAATAAAAAAATTGCCAATAGTGTTTACGTACTTCAGCTGTTCTGTTATCTCTATTCTGCTCAGTGACACAAGAGCGTATGAACTCGCAAACGTAGTATGCACATAAATTAGTCTCTTGTTCCTGCCTCAGACACCACTTTACAAAGAATAGAATTCAATCAAATAATAATCAAGCATGATAATGGTATTGAAACTAGAATTAAAGAGTTGTGCGGACCTAGATATATAGTACTACATACCTTGGTGCTATAAAAATACAGCTCCGGTTTCCAATCCCCTTTAACCTTCTCGGTGAACCGTTTCCAAACCCTGTCCGGCAAAAGAAAATGATTAAAGGAGTTATTAATTACTTGATATCAGAAAATGAACGAAAGAGGTCGATATAGAGCGATAATGATTGAAATTACCTCTGGAGCATTTCTTGCAAGTTGAGGTACTCGTCCATATCTTTCCTTAACGAGTCCATGACTTCAACGACCCCTTCGTCAACTCTAATGATTAGCAGAATCCAGTGGAATCTGTGCACGTTTATATGTACATGCATACATAACTCATCGATTGTACTAAACATCAAGTAAGCAAAAAAGAATGTGTAGAAGACAGTAACACTCACTTGAAGTTGTAAGGAAAAAGTATTTATGTGCAGGTATTTTGTTTCACTAAAAACCGGAGCAAGTTTTTCTCTGTGTCCTCGGCATGGTCCCTTACGGTAACTTCATGAATGAAATATGGGTCAACGAACCCAGTGTCATAGATGCGGGCTTTTCTGCATTCGACAATCTTCATTCTGCATAATAGCGTACAAAAGAATATAGTGAGATAATTACAGGCAATGAACGAGCTGAGCTAGAGACTTAATTAAATTGCAGAAATAAATCACTTACAAACAATAGCAGCTGACGAGGGCTTTGTCGAGGGCATCTTGATTGAATAACTGAAAATTTTCAGAAAATGGAACATACAACGCGTCATCTGTGAAGTAATGCTCTTTCCTATATGCCACCCATAAGTGGTTATGCCCGTTCGTTGCGGCTTTCATGTACCACTGATGCAATTGGTGCAATTGTGTTGTTAGAGACTCGACCGCCTCAGGTATGACCAGTGACTTCCCATTGACTTATGTCCATGCATACTGATACTCTATGGGGTAACCACTGTCGCCTATGCGACCAGTGTCGTGGTGTACTTCTTTATCGGGCATCACCTTGAGCGGGGGGATCGACTGATTTGCCTGTTCTCCGAGCAGGGCCACTTGTTTCCCGCTTTTTGGCATCCGCAACTACTCCCTCTTTTGGTGATATGTCGCCGCCTCCTCCTGCTTCTCTTGACTATATGTCTTCTCAATACAACGTTCATAGTCATCTGGCAAATCAGGCGGCTATGGCGGTCCACTCGATAGATTTTTCAAACATCTCGCAACTTTTTCCGGTGGTATTATCTCCTTTGGCGGGGCCCGTTTCGGTGCTAATTGTTTTTTCACATCGGCTCTCACCTCCGCCTCGAGTTCCTCTGGAGACAAGTCGTAACTTCTCTTTGGAAGAGGCTTTAGCAACTCGCGTTCCTCTCGAGTTTCCTTATATGCACTTTTCTTCTGTGTATATGTCGACGGGAAGTCCAGTTTCCGCTTTAACGGGGCGGTGCGGGCGATGGACTTAGTAGTGGGCACAGTCGGCTGACGGGACGGCGCAGGCGATGGAATCGGGTTGGGCTCCCAACCGGCGGGGAGGGATGGACTTTGAGGTGGGGGATTGCTACTCGAAGGAGTCGGTGGCCTTGGCGCCGAGTTTGGAAACACGATGTTTTTCTTGCTCCATAGAACGATACCACGCTGGACTTCTCCCAGTGTCTTCTCCTCGTCAACTCCAAGAATGTCAAGCTCCAGTGTACCAAATTCCGGCATAACTTCATCCACCCCGACACGAGCATAGCCAGCTGGAATCCCGCCGAGATGGTATCTTTCTCCAGATTGATTTGGTAAAGCATAGCCGACCGCCACCTTGAAGGATATGTTATTCATTGACATATGTGGCTCACAGTCTGTCTTCTCCGTGATATCATCAATGGGGTAGTGAGCCGCCGGCGCTTCGAATTCTGAATTTTCTAGCTGCGTGGAACCCACGCTGCTTTTCCGCTGATCAGATGGGACGGCTTCAACTTCAGGACCTTCTAGCTGCTGCTGAGATGCCCTTTGCTGACTAATTGAGTCTAGTTGCTCCTGCTGCCGCTGCACCTTGCATTCCAATTCCGATAACCGGTCTAACTCCTGCTTCTTCTTTCTCTGACGGCTTCTATAAGTTCCAGCGTCCTCCGGAAACCCTTGTTTTCACGAAACACCGGGTCCATAGCCTCGTACTCGTCCAACTTTTTCAGGATTCCCGAGGGCGAGTGTCAGCTCGTCGTTCTCTCTGTCGGGCACGTACTCTCCCTTTCGAACTTTTTCTATTGCATCCACAAGATCTTTGGTTACTTTTTCAATTTTCTCCTTCCATTTTCCCTTTGCAACAATCTTCCCTATCTGTGGGTCCAACCCTGCCCCATGCGCGAAGAACCAGAACTTGGACCTCTCGGGCTAGTCCGCTGTCTGTGGAATGATCCCTTGATCAAGTAGTTTTGCTTCAAAGGCTTCCCACTTAGGCACGGCAGTCTTGTAGCCACATGTGCCCAAAGTATGGTGATATGTCTTCTTCGCAGCATTTTCCTTATTTATTTCCGATCGGGCCACAGCGGCCTCCGATTTTCTTATCTTCACAAATGCGGGCCAGTCATGTTGTATCTTCATTAGTGGTCCAGTGAATTCCGGATCATGTTCCTCCGCCGCTACATAATTTTTCCATAAATTTTTCTTCCAGGTCTGGAATTGTGTGGCCATCTTCTTCAAAGTCCACTGCTTGACTTTCTCCTTCTTGTCCTCTATGAGACCTGGTGGTAGGTTGACATGTGTCAAGAGCGTGTCCCAAAGCAAAAAAAAATCTTCTGTCATCGACATAACTAGCTGCCTTTTTGTCGTCCTTCGGCTTATGCCATTCTTCAAGGATGATTGGGAGCAAGTCCCTAACAAGAACTCCGCATTGATTTACAAATTTACGGCGGCTCCCTGTGGGTTCCAGCGGATCGCCATCATCACCAACTTTGTCGATCGATATCCTTGCACCATCGGCCAACCTTCTGGTCGGGTCTCGTTTCGTCTTTTTAGCAGCTGATGATTTGCTCGATCCAGAGGGCTAAAAGAAAAAATAATTCGTTAATAACTGCAATACAACTCAATTAATGCATCTATTGATCGATCAAGAGAGGCTTAATATACCTCGCCGGAGTTTGTTAAAGGCACTTCCTCCTCTCTGCAAATTTCTTCTTGCTGAACTCCCTCACCGGAGTCGTTCAGAAATTGTGAGCTGTAATCGTCTCCAATTACCCCATCTTATCCACCGGCATCTTCTCCAGGTGGGTTTGCACGTCCATATATAATCTTATACATTCAGTCTTCACACTCCTCGTCTCTGCCGGGGGAGTCCATAGCTCAATGTCCCTGCAATCAATATTTTTACAAGAATATGAATCTTTTCTAGCATCTAATTTTTTTAATATCTATTTTTTTCAAATTACTTCTAAAATTACTTCTAAATTACTACTAAATTACTTCTAAAAATTACTTCAAAAATTACATCTAAAATTACTTCTAAAAAATTACAATGTACAAATTTCTAAAATTTCTAACACACTAAAATTTCTTACACATGATACGTCTCAAACGTATCTATAATTTCTGATGTTCCATGTTGATATTATACCAATTGTTACATGTTTTACATACACTTAATAGCATTTTTATGCATTTTCTGGAACTAACCTATTAACAAGATGCCACAGTGCCAGTTCCTGCATTCTGCTATTTTTGTATTTCAGAAAAGCTGTTCTGGAAATATTCTCGGAATTGGACGAAACCTGGACAGGACCTCCTATTTTTCCAACACGTACACGAAGTCCGAAGGAGAGACGGAGGTGACCGAGGAGGGCGCCACACCCTAGGGCGGCGCGGCCCGCCTCCAACCGCGCCGTGGTGGGGTGTGGGCCCATCGGGTCGCTCCAGCCGCCGCCCTTTCGCCTATTTATTCATCTTCACGGGAAAACCCTAGACACCCGAGCCTCCATCCACGAAAAGTTCCGTAGCCGCCACCGTCATCAACCCTAACTCGGGAGGGTTCTGAAGCTCTTCCCGGCACCCTGCCGGAGAGGGGAATCATCACCGGAGGGCTCTACATCACCATGCCTGCCTCCGGAGTGATGCGTGAGTAGTTCATCTTTGGACTACGGGTCCATAGCAGTAGCTAGATGGTTGTCTCTCCACTTTATGCTATCATGTTTAGATCTTGTGAGCTGCCTATCATGATCAAGATCATCTTATTGTAATGCTACATGTTGTGTTTGCTGGGATCCGATGAATATTGAATATTATGTCAAGTTGATTATCAATCTATCTTATATGTTATTTATGATCTTGCATGCTTTCCGTTACTAGTAGATGCTTTGGCCAAGTAGATGCTTGTAACTCCAAGAGTTAGTATTTATGCTAGATTGTGGGTTCATGCCTCCGGTAATCTGGGAGAATGACAGCAACTTCTAAGATTGTGGATGTGATGTTACCACTAGGGATAAAATAACCGATGCTTAGCTTAAGGGTGCGCCGTTAGGTATAATGCATTTGTTTACATTATGCACATTACTTAATGCGATTATCCGTTGCTTGCAACTTAATACCAACGGGGAACTCGGTATGACAACCTGGAGGTGGATTATTAGTCATAGACGCTGTTGGTTAACGGTCTATGTATTTTGTCGTAATGCCCACATGAATATCATAGTAATCATCATGTCATATATATGCATTGTCATGCGCTCAATATTTTGTCAATTGCCCAGCTGTAATTTGTTCACCCAGCATGTTAGTTATCTTTTATGGAGAGACACCACTAGTGAACTTTGGACCCCGGTCCATTCTTTTACACTGATAATACAACCAACTGCAATCATTGTTCCTTTTCATTCTCTGCAATTAAACACTATTTTCCACACCATGCGTTTAATCCTTTGTTTTCAGCAAGTCAGGAAGATTGGCACCCTTCCTGTTTCGTTGGGGCAAAGTAGTTTGATTGTGTTGTGTGCAGGTTCCACATCAACAGCCGAACTCCCTTCCACACGCAAGTGATACCCAATGATGCTACTATCTTGATGGCCCTTCACGTAGTTACCTGCGTGAAAAGTAAATGGGTTAGGTTGAGACTCCAAGTGCAGAGTGTATAGTAAGTGGAAGACAGTTTTCCCCACGAGGGGTGACTCGAGGGTTTAATATCGAACTCTCGGGGAACCAGTATTTCAGGTGTTATCTCCTTATCCTTCTCTTGAGAACCTGCAACAAAATAAATTGTTTTGTGCCCTCAACCTCACCAAGTGGTCGTCAAGAAGGTGTGAGAATGATAATAAAATAAATATGCAAACAGTAGTAAATATGCAATGATGGTAAAATATATATGCAAGGATGGTGGTAGTAATGATAAATGATATTTTTGGGTTTTTTATGATGAATGCAAGATGTAAAAGTTTTTTTGTATTTTCGGATTTAATAATGGCAGCAAACAAAAGTGGTGATAAAAGTGTTGGAAAGGTGTTTCTTATGATTAAAAATAGACCGGGGTTCATGGTTTCACAAATGCACTCTCTCTTGATAACGTGGTAGACAATGGAACACTAAAATTAACATGTAAGATAGCAAGACACGGTTTGACAAGTTATTAATAATATGGGCATCATGTCCTAACATAGAGATCTCAAGTATAAGTTGTTCTCTCTCTTATGCTCCACCAAGATGCGAACTAAATTATAACACCTTAGTAATTAAGATAAATCAGAGCATAGCAATAAGTTCAATGACATGAAGTTAAAATAAGAACATGCTAGATCTAGTCATGGAGGTAGTGGCCAAGGTCACATCCACTCTCCGGTAGCATGGTATTTTTGTTTATCCCTAGTGAGGCAACAAAGTAAGGTAGAAAACCCAAGTGGATCGCAGAACTATCTGTCAGGTTCACTGCACTAGCCACCCCCCGTTACTCCAACTAATGCACACGTTCCCCCTCACATGCTCTCATAAACATGCTTGATCATGACAAGTAAATAAGAACGGGGTACATAATATGCATCTACTTTCATAACTGAAACAAAACCATTGCAATCTCAAACATGTATTAACTCATAATAAAGATCCACCACAAAGGATACATAGATGACTGTAATCATGTTCAGCAGCTCATACGGTACTAATTAGTGAAGCTCATAGAGAGGAGAGATACATAAGTTACTTCCACAAACCCATAGTCCAGGGGTGGACTACTCCCTCTTCATCATGGTGTCGGTGGAGATGTTGTTGGAGGGGAAGGAGACCACACCGGCAGCGCCCCGGCGGAGTTTTCCCCCTCCAATCTTCAGCTCCAGGTCTCTGTTTCGTGGTTTCTCTGTTTCGGCGGCGCTCCCTTTCGCGAAAGCCCTGGGGGGGTCTATATATAGTAGTTTTTAGGTCAAGACGAAGCTTCGGGAAGAAGGATCGACAGCAGCGGAGGCCCGAGGGCCAATTTGGTGGGTCCCATGCGGTCAGGGAATCTGGCCACGTGGGCCCACCCCTTTCGGCCTTCTGGTCTTCGTTTCTTCGATTCCTTTGCGCCTACATTTCGTTCCTTCCAAAAAAGTGATCCCCGTAAAATCTCAGGTCATTATGACGTGATTTGGTCGCCTGAAACGTAAAAATATAGAAAAAGGGGTTTTCTGACAGCGCAGGGTTAATTCCAGAAAAATGAGGAAGTTGTTAATTATCCCCAAAACTCAATATAAATCATGAATATAACCCTTATATGATGCAAATAACATGTAATAACATGTAATAAAATGTAAAGTTCATGTATGCATTTTACATGCATCAGCAAGTACTTTTCTGGCACCGTTGACAACCTTCATAAGTGCTTCTTGCTCCTACTGGATCTGATAACCTTGGTATCTTACTGAGGGAAACTTGCTGCTGCACTGCTTCATACCTTCCTCTTGGGGTCTCCCAAAGAACGTGTGTCCCACGTCATCAAGCAATTTTTCTGGCGCCGTTGCCGGGAGCAAGAGGATTTCTGCAAGGGGAGTCTCACGCTTCCAATCTCTTTACTTTGTTTTTGTCTTGCTTAGTTTATTTTTATTTTATCTTGTTTGCTTTTAATTATCAAAAACACAACAAAAAAACTAGTTTCCTGCATCTAGTTTATTTCGGTTTGTTATTATGTATAGTTATTTATTTGCTATCAATGGTTTCTCTCTTTGATACAAAATAATATTGGCACCGTGGCTTCACGGAGGAACATAAAAATTATTATGAGGAATACCGCTTGTCTCAAAAAGGGAAGCATCTATGGGAACAAATAAGTAGATTGAATTATTTTGCTAAGAACTTGTGTTCTACTATGATGAATCCTACTGCTTTAATGAATCTTTTTGTTGTAGAAGGCATAAACACCTCCCTTTTCAATGTGATTATAATGATAATGAAACCTTGGCTGCTTATGCTAAAGGAAACTATGACTTTGGTAATCTTGAACAAATTGAAGAATTTGTTGTTTTTAAGGGTGCCTATGAAATTGCTGGTTATATTCAAGATGATGATTCTCCTTATAAATCTGAGAATTTTTGATACTTGGTTATTGCCTTGAATATTATAATGATAATCCTTATATCACTGAATTTCTTGAGAAAACTTATTCTCCAGAACAACTTGCTACCTTTCAGGAACCTGTAGGAGAAGAAATTGCTGAAACTGAAAGCTCATTGGATGAAAAAGAGGAAGAGAGTGATGAACAAAAGGAGGATCTACCTTCTAATGATAGTAACTCTTTAACTCTTACATTATTTGATCACCCTCCATGCTTACAAAGGAGGATGAATGTTATGTTCCTGTGGATTCTCTTGAAATATTCCCTATGAGTAAAACTTGTGAGAATAATTATGCTACGGTTATTTATGATAATCCATGCTATTTTGATAAATCTTATGATAATCCTTTATTTGTGCCTAATATCGAAATGCATGGTAATAAGGAGGTTTGTTTAGAAAATGTTTATGATAAAGCTCTAGATGATGGTCCTATATTGCTTGATAATAGTACTACTATTGAGAATGGGGTGAAAAGGTCTTGACCTTAGCTAGATGGAGTCCCATACCCTTGAGAATGATCAATCATCTTGTTATAAAATTGTTAAAAGTGGGTTTGAAAGTTTTAATCCACTATTTTGGAGCTTGATAAAAATTATGTGTTTGTAGATCATGAAAAGCATGCTTTATGTGATAGTTATATTGTTGAGTTTGTTCATGATGCTACTGAAAGTTATTATGAGAGAGGAAAATATGGTTGTAAAAGTTTTCAAGTCACTAAAACATCTCTCTTTATGTTGAAATTTTTGAAGTTGCATTTGTTTCATCTTCCTATGCTAGTTGCTTTATGCTTCAAAATTTATTTTATTACAAGATTCATTTGCATAGGAAGTGGGTTAGACTTAAATGTGTTTATATTGCCTCTTGATGCTCTCTTTTGTTTTTCAACTCTTATTCTTATGAGAGCATCATTAAAATCTTCTAGCCTAGCTAAAAGGCGTTAAAGAAAAGCGCTTATGGGAGACAACCCATTATTTTATTTCTGCAATTTTTCTTTTCTTTTTGAGTCAAGGAGTTGTTTACTTCTGTAACAATTCCTTTGTATCTTTATTTTATCGCATTGTTGTGCCAAGTAGCCTCTAATAGGAAGATGATGCTAGATTTGGATTTCTGCGCAGGAACAGATTTCTGCTGTTCACCGTTTTACTTCTGTAAAATCACAGAAAAATTATTTAAATCTGCAAATTTTTGTGCGTGATCCTCAGATATGTACGCATCTTTCGTTAGTTTAAAGTTTTTCGATCTGAGCAACGTAAGTGCCTCGAAAAAATTCGTCTTTACAGACTGTTCTGTTTAGACAGATTCTGTCTTTTATTTTTCGCATTCTCTCTTTTACTAGTGTTGAGTGGAATTCTTTTTTAGGGTGAAGAGCTTCACATAACATCAGTGGCAGTAGTTAATGTTAAAAGTAACGGTCATGTTTGTGTCCTTATAGAACATGTGAGTTTTTGATTGTGCACTAACCCTCTAATGAGAATTACTCTGAGTTTGGTGTGGCGGAAGTTTTCAAGGGTCAAGAGAGAAGGATGATATAATGTGATCAAGAAGAGTGAAGAGCTTAAGCTTGGGGATGCTCCCATGGATCACCCCAGCATATTTCAAGAAGACTCAAGCGTCTAAGCTTGGGGATGCCCAAGGCATCCCCTTCTTCATCAGCAACTTATCAGGTCATCTCTAGTGAAACTATATTTTAATTCTTTCACATCATATGTGCTTTACTTGGAGCGTCTGTGTGCTTTTATTTTCAGTATTTTATTTTTCTTATGGTCAACTTGATTGGACCCTAGCATTCTTGATTGGGAGAGAGACACGCTCCGCTTTTTCATATGAATACTCCTATTCTTCACTTATACTTGTTGAGTATTCTTATCTAGCTATTGCTATGCTTTTAGCTCCTGTTTTGCATGCATCTCTTATTCAGAGCTGTTAGTTCTTTTAAAGAAAGTACTCTCTTGCTTCACTTATAATTGTTTGGAGAGTTTATGTTGAAATAAATTGATTGGTGTTTGGTTGGAACAGAAAATGTTGCATGTGGTAGATGGTATAATGGAAAAAGCTTACATATTCTTGTAGATCACTGTATTGGATAATTTGATACTTGTCAATTGTTTTGAGTTATCAAGTAGTTCATGTTTAAGCTTTTGTATCATGTAGTTAAAACCTATTAATGAAGAACTACCGTAAAGCTCGTTGAAATTTGGTTTGCATGATTGGTATCTCTAAGGTCTAGATATTTTCTAGTAAAAGGGTTTGGTTAACAAGGAAGACAGTGTAGAGTCTTATAATGCTTGCAATATGTTTTCATATAAGTCTTGCTGTGTCGGTTGATATCCTGTGTTTGCTTCAAATAACCTTGCTAGCCTAAACTCTGTACTGAGAGGGAATGCTTCTCGTGCATCCAAAACCTTGAGCCAAAATCCATGCCATCTGTGTCCACCATAACTACCTATATGTGGTATTTCCTTGCCATTCCAAGTAAATTTTTCATGTGCTACCTTTAAACTATTCAAAATTATTACTCCTATTTTGTGTCAATGTTTACCAAGCTCATGAGGACGGGGTGGATGTCTTTATGTCAACTGTCAAACAGACTTTACCACCGGACTAGCGGCATATACATCCGCTTATCCATTAATTTTGCAAAAAGAGCTGGCAAATGGGGTGCCCAGTCCCAATTAATTACAACTTTAACCGCTTAATTCTCTTCACATTTTTGCCCTGATTTATCAGTCAAGCAATGACAAACAGTGAAATATCTGCATGTGTAAACAAAAGAGAAGAGGGATGATCTGCCTTGCTGGTAGAAATAACGTCCTTCATGGGAGCCGCTCTTAAAAGTCTGGTTGGCAGGGGTCATATTGTACTTTCCATTTTCTGATTCGTTGACAATTAACAAACACCTCCAAAACTTATTTTTACTCTCTTATGATTTCAAAAACTTAAAAAGCTCTAGCACATGATTTAATCCCTGCTTCCCTCTGCGAAGGGGTTGAGTCAGTTTTCCTACTTCTTTCTATCTCAGAAGCAAACACTAGTGTCAACTTTGGTGCAACAATTTTTATATGCTTGTATATTGCACTTATTATATTGCTTTGTGTTGACAAATATCCATGAGATATATATGTTGAAAGTTGAAAGCAATTGCTGAAGCTTAAATCTTCCTTTGTGTTGGTTAAATACCTTTTACTTAGAATCTATTGCTTTATGAGTTAACTCTTATGCAAAACTCTTTGATGCTTGTCTCGAAAGTACTATTCATGAAAAGTTTTTGCTTATATGATTCAGTTGTTTGCTCATTATCTACTTGCTAGCAAACTATAGACCATTGACCTGGATCACTTCATTCATAACATGTGCTTTACAATACTATTTGATCAAGATTATGATTGTAGCATGTCACCTCAGAAATTATTTTGTTTTTATCGTTTTACCTACTCGAGGACGAGTAGAACTAAGCTTGGGGATGCTTGATACGTCTCAAACGTATCTATAATTTCTGATGTTCCATGTTGATATTATACCAATTGTTACATGTTTTATATACACTTCATAGCATTTTTATGCATTTTCTGGGACTAACCTATTAACAAGATGCCACAGTGCCAGTTCCTGTTTTCTGCTGTTTTTGTATTCCAGAAAAGCTAGTCTGGAAATATTCTCGGAATTGGACGAAACTTGGACAGACCTCCTATTTTTCCAACACGTACACGGAGTCCGAAGGAGAGACGGAGGGACCGAGGAGGGCGCCACACCAGGGCGGCGCGGCCCCCCTCCGCGCCGTGGTGGTGTGGGCCCCTCGGGTCGCTCCAGCCGCCGCCCTTTCGCCTATTTATTCATCTTCACGGAAAACCCTAGACACCCGAGCCTTATCCACGAAAAGTTCCAGAGCCGCCGCCGTCGTCAACCCTAGCTCGGGAGGGTTCAGAAGCTCTTCCCGGCACCCTGCCGGAGAGGGGAATCATCACCGGAGGGCTCTACATCACCATGCCTGCCTCCGGAGTGATGCGTGAGTAGTTCATCTTTGGACTACGGGTCCATAGCAGTAGCTAGATGGTTGTCTCTCCACTTTATGCTATCATGTTTAGATCTTGTGAGCTGCCTATCATGATCAAGATCATCTTATTGTAATGCTACATGTTGTGTTTGCTGGGATCCGATGAATATTGAATACTATGTCAAGTTGATTATCAATCTATCTTATATGTTATTTATGATCTTGCATGCTTTCCGTTACTAGTAGATGCTTTGGCCAAGTAGATGCTTGTAACTCCAAGAGTTAGTATTTATGCTAGATAGTGGGTTCATGCCTCCGGTAATCTGGGAGAGTGACAGCAACTTCTAAGATTGTGGATGTGCTGTTGCCACTAGGGATAAAATAACCGATGCTTAGCTTAAGGGTGCGCCGTTAGGTCTAATGCATTTGTTTACATTACGCACATTACTTAATGCGATTATCCGTTGCTTGCAACTTAATACCAACGGGGAACTCGGTATGACAACCTGGAGGTGGATTATTAGTCATAGACGCTGTTGGATAACGGTCTATGTATTTTGTCGTAATGCCCACATGAATATCATAGTAATCATCATGTCATATATATGCATTGTCATGCGCTCAATATTTTGTCAATTGCCCAGCTGTAATTTGTTCACCCAGCATGTTAGTTATCTTTTATGGAGAGACACCACTAGTGAACTGTGGACCCCGGTCCATTCTTTTACACTGATAATACAACCAACTGCAATCATTGTTCCTTTTCATTCTCTGCAATTAAACACTATTTTCCACACCATACGTTTAATCCTTTGTTTTCAGCAAGCCGGAAGATTGACACCTTCCTGTTTCGTTGGGGCAAAGTAGTTTGATTGTGTTGTGTGCAGGTTCCACGTCAACAGCCGAACTCCCTTCCACACGCAACTACTTTTCTGGCACCGTTGACAACCTTCAGAAGTGCTTCTTGCTCCTACTGGATCTGATAACCTTGGTATCTTACTGAGGGAAACTTGCTGCTGCACTGCTTCATACCTTCCTCTTGGGGTCTCCCAACGAACGTGTGTCCCATGTCATCAACACACTAACCTAATATTTCTAACACACTAATTTAAGTTGTCCACTAAAATTTCTAACATAATTTCTATCACACTAATTTAAGTGTCCTAAAATTTCTAAAATGTACAAATTTCTAACACTAAGCTAAATTTTCTAACACTAACCTAAATTTGCTACAATATACCATTTACTATAATGTGTGTAACAAACACAAATTGCTATCAAATTTGAATGTTTGCTATCAAAATTGCTACATAAAAATTGCTACACGAAACTGACTAAAATTGCTACACAAAATTGACTAAAATTTGGACGAGAAATTGGGCAAGAAATTGGACAACACCTCGGGCGCGGGGGAGGGGAGGCGACGACGGCAGCACCTCGCCGACGGTGCAGCACCTCGTGCGGGCGGGCGGAGGGGGTTGGGTCGAGCACCTCGGGTGCGGGCGAGGCGAGGCGCCGGCAGCGCTTCTTTGGAGCGGGAGGGGCAGCACCTTCTGTGGCGGCAGGCGACGGAGCGCCGAACGGCGGCGTCGGGTGGCGGAGCAGCATGACGGCAGGTAGCACGACGGTGGAGCAGCACCGTGGGGGCAGCCTCGGGCGCGACGACGGCGTAGGGGAGGGGCGAGCACGGGCGGCGTCGGTGTGAAGGAACTGTGTGAGAATGAAGAGGAATGGTCGATCGGGGGAGATCTAAAACTGCTAGATCGACCTTTAGTCCCGGTTCAAGCCACGAACCGGGACTAAAGACCGTTTAGTACCGGTTGGTAACACCAGCCGGGACTAAAGGTCTGTTTTGGGCCGCGAAAATTTGCGCGCGTAGCCCAGCCAACCTTTAGTCCCGGTTGGTGAACCGGGACGAAATGGGCTTTTGAAAATGTTTTTTTTTTTGTTCTCGTTTCATATTTTCTGATTTCTTTTATATCTTTTGATTTAATTGTCCAAATCAAGTCAAATTATTTTCTAAAAATTTGTAAAAATCATATCTATTGATTTAAATCCATATCATCAAAAATTTCAAACAAACTACATGTTTGAGTGTTTTTTATATAATTTAAATTTCTAAAAATGCTTTTAATATGAATTTTAAAATGCTTTTAATAGAATTTAAATGCATGCTTGAGTGTTTTTTGACAAAATTATTTTCTAAAAATTTGTAAAAATCATATCTATTGATTTCTTTTGTATCTATTCATTTCATTTATATCAATTTATTCCATTTCATTTATATCAATTTATTTAATTGTACAAATCAAGTCAAATTGTTTTCTGTCTCATAGAAATGGAGTCCTCTGTCTCATAGAACCAGAACCAAAAAGGTTACATAAAATGTTTAATACATTATTACACATCACCAACAACATCCATATCTAGTGTTGTGGTATAAACTTTTTCTTCGTGTGTGTCCCTTTCTTCTGATTGCGCCGTAACCATGGACAATCTTCATCATTTAACACGATGCTTGGTTAGTGTTCACTGCGAAGGGCGGAATTTCATCAAACTTATTGTAATCTTCTGACATGTCTGTCTTGTCCTCCACTCCCACGATGTTTCTTTTCCCTGAAATAACTATGTGGCGCTTTGGCTCATCGTATGATGTATTCGCTTGCTTATGATATTTTCTTTTTTCGGTCTGGTAGACATGTCCTTCACATAGAAAACCTGAGCCACGCCATTGGCTAGGATGAATGGTTCGGTGTGGTACCCAAGATTCTTGAGATCCACTGTTGTCATTCCATACTGTGGGTCTACCTTTACCCCGCCTGTCAGGTTGAACCATTTGCACCGAAACAAAGGGACCTTAAAATCAGATCCATAGTCAAGTTCCCATATCTACTCTATGTAACCATAATATGTGTCCTTTTGCCCATTGTTGTTTGTTGCATCAAAGCGACACCACTGTTTTGGTTGGTGCTCTTTTTATCTTGGGCGGCCGTGTAAAATGTATTCCCATTTATCTCGTATCCTTGGAAAGTCAATATAGTCGAAGATGGTGACTTGGCCAACAAGTATAGCTCTTCCCAACAGTGGTGTTACTAATGAGACGTGTTTGCAACCAACCGCGAAAGTCTCACGTGTTTTCCTTGAATCCAATCTTCAGGCTGCTTCGGGTATTTGGAGCGTAAAATATTCATGTGTTCATTGATATACGGAGCCACCAAGCTGGAATTTGTAGAACTGTGTAGTGTGCTTGAGTGAAAGAATGCCCGTCCATACATGTTGTTGCTTTCTTTCCTAGCGTGTCTTTTCCACGCAGTCTCCCCTCATGGCGCGATTGAGGAACACCGATCGACTTAAGGTCAGGAATAAAGTCAACACAAAACTCAATGACCTCCTCTGTTCCATAGCCCTTGGAGATGCTTCCTTCTGGCCTAGCACGGTTATGAATGTATTTCTTTAAGACTCCCATGAACCTCTCAAAGGGGAACATGTTGTGTAGAAATACAGGACCGAGAATGGAAATCTCTTCGACTAGGTGAACTATGAGGTGCGTCATAATATTGAAGAAGGATGGTGGGAACACCAACTCGAAGCTGACAAGACATTGGACCACATCCTTCTGTAAACTTGGTAGAGTTACTGGATTGATCACCTTCTGAGAAATTGCATTGAGAATGCACATAGCTTCACAATGGGTACTCGAACATTTTCCGGTAGAAGCCCCCTCAATGCAACCGGAAGTAATTGTGTCATAATCACGTGGCAGTCATGAGACTTTAGGTTTTGGAATTTTTTTCTGCCATGTTTATTATTCCCTTTATATTCGACGAGAAGCCAGACGGGACCTTGATACTGCTCAGAACTTCAAAAAAGATCTCCTTCTCTTCTTTGGTAAGAGCATAGCTGGCAGGACCTTGATACTTCTCTGGATTCAGGTCGTCTCGTTCGTGCATACGTTGCTGGTGCAGCCGTGCATCCGGTGTATCTTTCGTCTTCCCATACACGCCCAAGAATCTTAGCAGGTTCACGCAAAGATTTTTCGTCACGTGCATCATCGATTGCAGAGTGAACCTCTAGGATTTTCCAATAGGGTAGCTCCCAAAATATAGATTTCTTCTTCCACATGGGTACGTGTCCGTCAGTGTCATTCGGAACAGATTGTCCGCCAGGACCCTTTCCAAAGATTACTTTTAAATCCTTGACCATGTCATATATATCAACACCAGTAGGGCAGGTAGGCTTCGTCCGGTGATCTGCCTCACCTTTGAAATGCTTGCCTTTCTTTCTTACAGGATGCTTGTTTGGAGAAATCGACGATGCCCCAGGTACACATTCTTGTTTGCCAAATATATACTTTCAGTCTCACCTAAACAGTGCGTGCATGCATTGTATCCCTTGTTTGACTGTCCTGAAATGTTACTAAGAGCAGGCCAATCATTGATGGTTACAAACAACAACGCTCGTAGGTCAAATTCCTCCTGTTTGGCTCATCCCACACACGTACCCTTCTTCATGCCACAACTGTAAAAGTTTTCAACCAATGGCCTCAGTACACATCAATGTCATTGCCGGGTTGCTTCGGGCATTGGATGAGCACTGGCATCATAATGAACTTTCGTTTCATGCACAACCAAGGAGGAAGGTTATAGATACATAGAGTCACAGGCCAGGTGCTATGACTGGAGGTCTGCTCCCCAAAAGGATTAAAGTCATCTGTACTTAGACCAAACCTTAAGTTCCTTGCGTCATCTGAAAATGTCGGGAACTCTCTGTCGATTTTTCTCCACTGCGACCCATCAGCGGGGTGTCTCAGCATCAGGTTTTCTTACGGTCTTCTTTGTGTCATCGCAACAACTTGGCATGCTCTTTGTTTTGAAACAAATGTTTCAACCGTGGTATTATAGGAGCATACCACATCACCTTGGTAGGAACCCTCTTCCTGGGGCGCGGCTCGCCCTCAACATCACCAGGGTCATCTCACCTGATCTTATACCGCAATGCACCGCATACCGGGCATGCATTCAAATTCTCGTACTCCTCACCGCGGTAGAGGATGCAGTCATTGATGCATGCATGTATCTTCTGTACCTCTAATTCTAGAGGGCAGACAACCTTCTTTGCTTGTACGTACTGGGGGGCAATACGTTATCCCTTGGAAGCATCTTCTTTATTATTTTCAGCAAATTTTCAAATCCCTTGTCAGATAGACCATTCTCTGCCTTACATTGCAGCAATTCCAGTGTGGTACCCAGCTTTTTCTGGCCATCTTTGCAATTTGGGTACAACATTTTTTTGTGATCCTCTAACATGCTCTCTAACTTCAACCTCTCGTTTTCACTTCCGCAGTTTATCTGTGCATCAAGAATGGCCCGACGAAGATCATCATCGGGCTCATCAACAATCGGCTCTTCTTCAGCTTCGTCTTCCCCCATTGTAGTACCACAGTGTTCAGTGAACATAGGATAGTTGTCATTATCCTCTTCTTCTTCTTCATTGTCTTCCATTATAACCCCTCTTTCTCCGTGCTTGGTCCAACAATTATAGTCGGACATGAAACCAGACTGCAACAGGTGGACGTGAATGGTTTTTGAGATAGAGTAATCATGCGTATTCTTACAGGCACTACATGGACAAGAAATAAAACCATTCGTTCGCTTATTTGTCTCAGCCACGCGGAGAAAATTATGCATGCCATTAATAAAGTCGGGACAGCGTCGGTCACCGTATATCCATTGTCGGCTCATCTGCATTATATAAATATATCAAAAACCATTACACTACATCATGAATATATAATAGTGACCAAATTAATTAATAAAAGTTCATCACATTAAAACCAAAGTAGAGTAGTTACCAAATGTAATACATAGTTCACATAAAACATACATTGAAACTAACATACAACTATCTAATTAATGCATTTAAATGCAACAACAAATTCGATCAAAATCGCAACTAAGGTAACCATTGACCCAACAACATATGATACCAAGCCTCTTTATTAATTGCATATTTTCTAATATTTCTAATCTTCAAGCGCATTGCATCTATCTTGATCTTGTGATCATCGACGACATCGGCAAGATACAACTCCAATTTCATCTTCTCTTCTTCAGTTTTTTTCAATTTTTCTTCAATTCTTCTTTCAAGTCATCATTTTCTTTTTCAACTAAATTTAACATCTCGACAAGAGGGTCGATTGGAATTTTCGGTTCTACTACCTCCTAGATAAAAATATCTATGTCAAGTTGGTCGGCGTAATTAATTGTCAAAAACACGAAATGAAACAAATAGTTATAAAAGATAAAATACCACATCCGAATCATATACTGGACGAGGGCCGACGGGGACGGATATCAAAACCATGACACTATACATATAACAAACAATCATACAAGTAAGAAAATTATACAAGTAACTATGTAGATCATACAAATAAGAAAAATTTTAAAAAATAAAAACAAGAGGCTCACCAAGGTGGTGCCGGCGACGGGGCGGCGCGGGTGATCAACGGCGGTGAGGAAGGGGACGGGACGGCACTAAAACCCACAAATCATAATTTAATTTGAGCTCAAATTGCATATAAAACAAATGAACTCTCTAACTTAGGCATTTCATCAAACACCTAGCTAGCACTAGAAAAATGATATGAGCTAAACTAGCAATGAAATGAGCTAAACTTGCAATGCCGGAAGAGAGGATGAAGTTGCTAACCCTTGGATAGATGGGTGCCTCCAATCTTGACAAATGGTGGAGAAAAATGGGGATGAACTCAAGCTCGGGAGAGGAAACATACAGCAAAAATGGAGTGTGCTCTCGAGCAGGAAAAATGGGGATGGCAGCTCGGGGTAGGAGATGATATGGGAAACCTTTTAGTACCAGTTCTTATCACGAACCGGTACTAAAGGTCACGAACCGGTACTAAATGTGCTCGCGCTGGGACCCACCTCTGCGGCCGCCTGCCACACCCCTTTAGTCCCGGTTGGTATTACCAACCGGACTAAAGCTCCCCTACGAACCGGGACTGGTGCTGGCTGGCCTCCTCGCCGCTGGAACCGGGACTAATGCTCCCATTAGTCCCGGTTCAAATATTGGCCGGGACAAAAGCTCCAGATGGAAGCCCTGTTTTCTACTAGTGCTGCAAGGTAGCATGGAAAGGGCAGGAAGAACAATAGTAGACATTGGAGTGTGCATGTTGAGGTGCACTCTCTCATGAAAGGGATGTCTCGGTTTAGAGTCGATATTTGTAACGGTTCACTAACAACATGATTCTTCTGCTACCTAAATCTCAGGAGCAATCACATGTGTCTTCTCTCATGTGTATGTATATGTGTTAACCAAATGAGGAGGTGTCTCTCTATCGATCTGTTGTCATGCTTGTGGATAAGCCAAATTCTTCAGTGATAAAAAGAAGAGTAAATCCCACTTTTTACCTCATAATTATGCATTTGTAAGACCAATTACCCTTGTTTTAATCGTAAAAATATATTACCCTGTTTAGTGAAAATTATATCGGAACATTTGTCTAAGATTTTTTTATGGGATTAATCCACAAAATTGTATCCGGTTTTACTCCCATTATTTAAGTAGTGTCACATTACGTAACTAAACATAAATACAAATGAACTACTCACATACTAGCATATTTCCTTCTTAAATAGCTTCTTGCCATTTCACTCTCACATTCGAATTTTACGAACCGCTACAAGAGCCTAGTAAATACTTTCGTTCCAACAAGTCAACAACACCTTCCCGGATTACGTAGTGTTTCCATATAATTGCCATCATCAGAGAGGATTTTTTTAAAACACCAACTTAGTTAGACACCCTGCTGTTCATAGGTGCATCAAGATTTGTGCTAGCTCTTTCTTCCCTCTCAAACAATTCCTCTTTTTTGTATCTCCCAAACCATACAACATATGGATTTCAAAAATTGCAGTTCACGCAATATTTGAAATAGAATATGAGAAAAAATAGTTCATGAATTTTCTGACATTATATATATATATATCTCTATTTAATGATTTTTTTTGCATTTTATATATTTGAAAATTTTAAATTGTACAAAACAATTCCTAACTATTTTCCCCCATTCTAGTTTTAATTTTTCGGTGACCTGCAAAGTTACAAAACCATATGTTGTATATTTTCAGAGACAAAAAAAGAGAAATTTGGAACAGTGTAGAGTGTGTAGTGTAGGTGAGTCCATGTTTAGTCACAACTAATTTGCCACCATCATCATCGCTCATCAACAGATAGTACACGGGAATTGCTACAGAATGCGCTGCATATATATATAGGATATATAACTAAACCTCATCTTGCGGAGGTCGAGAGAAGAGACATGAAACTATGCCAGTGCAGGAGACGCAGGCAATTCGAGGAAGAAAATGCCGGGAAACGTAGACAGCTAGCGGAATCGCCATTGACGCGCTAGCTAGCTACTGATCCCCTTGCTCAGCGCCGCAGCTCCTCGTGGCCTGAAGCACCGCCCGCCTCACGACTTCCTCATCCACGTTCTCCACCTGGCTCTGCATCAGATCAATTCGTGCATGCAAAGAACCAAGAATCAGCAAAGATAATTAAGTAAGCTCGATCAATCGTTCGACACATGTATGGCCCTATGGGTCGATCACATGCACTTGTCGCCCGGGCCATGAGGGGATGCGATCAAATTATTGATGAATTAGTTGTGTATAGTGACTAATGACTAGTATGGGCAGATCGATGGAAGAACATGATCTGCTTCACTTGTCAGTTCGATAGGTGATTGGTTGAATGATTGAAGAGGCATTGTCACACAAATACCTCTCCTCCTCCCACCGCCTCGAGGCTGAACATATCGGCGCAAGATGCCGTGGCTTCGAGCACAGTGAGGCCCAGCTCCTCGAACGCTTCCAGCACGGAGACGAGTAGTCCGGGGCAGCTCTTGTCGGAGGACACGTTCACGAGGAACCCGTGACCTAGGGTTTCCACACTGACCTGCGCATACAATTATTGATTGAATAACCTTGCATCATACTTATACTACTATATGCAAGTACAGTACAGTCCCATCTATCGTACATAACGTAAGGCCGTAAGCCTCTGAACTGGATAAGGATTATCTGTAATACACAGTGCAGCGATATATAGGGGTGTGTGCTTGTGTCTGCTTATATGTACCGTCGGGAAAGAGTTCTTTTTGTGTGAGTGCGTGTCTTCTTCCTCGCGCGCGATCTCCTGATTGAGCCTGACGACCTTCTGCTTCAGCTCCTTGATGTACTCCGACGCGTCCATGATTATGGAAGTATTGCTCAGCTGTTGTGTGTATAATGCACAGTAAACAAAAAACATACATCAAGTTAAATAGAAAGGAATGTATTGCTTTTCTCAGATTAAGGTGATTCGAATGAGAGGGTAAGAACACACGAAGGATAGCACAGAGATAATCGAGGAGAAACATTGCTTACCGCGTTGGAATGAGTGATGGAGCGCAGGATCTGCATCTTCTCGTGTAGACCAGCCGCTTTCTTGCGTTCCCTCGACATTATCTCTCTCTCTGCCTTCCTGTGCAATTAGTCCTCTAACGTACTAACTATGTGTGTGTGTGTGTGTGTGTGTGTGTGTGTGTGTGTGTGTGTGTGTGTGTGTGTGTGGTGTGTGTGTGTGTGTGTGTGTGTGTGTGTGTGTGTGTGTGTGTGTGTGTGTGTGTGTGTGTGTGTGTGTGTGTGTGTGAGAGAGAGAGAGAGAGAGAGACTGCTTCAAAGGGATCAGGATGAAGAAGCTCCGAACGGGCGGGCACGTCCTTATATAGGGATCTCCTGAGGTCGATGCTCACGTGACCTTATTGCGATTTACGGAATTGAATGGATGATGGGATGACGAGAGATTCGATCCTGCATAGGTTCAAAATGCAGTTTGGCTTTTTCTCCAGCTGATTTTTCCTTTCCGTGCATAAAGCTGCCGATAAATACAAATGCGCATGTAGGATCACTGGATCAGCCTGCCACATTGCGTAATGTCAGTTGCTGTGCACACTGTGTGTTTATTGCATGTGAATGCATGCATGCAAAGTTAACGATTTATCAGTGGACTAATAAGAATATGACTATATATCGAGGAATTAACTATTTATCAGTGGACTTGGTCATAGTCACTCCCTTTCTTCATTAAGAGATTCCTCTACACCTAATCATATATGTGAACGATTTTTTTCGTCTTCAAAGCTGCCACTAGATTATTTATCTAGTTGCCACGGTATTGGTACAAAAGTTACCGCATGGTAACTTTATAGAAAATAGGTAGGCAATTAGTGCATTAATAAGAGTTCCTAAAAAAAAGTGTGAAAGCCAACGATGTAAACGAGGTTAGGAGGGTGGTTGTACCCCCAGCCCACCAGAGTTCAAACCCCAGGTTTGACGCTGATGTTTCTCATTTAGGCGGAATATTCTTCAGTGGGAGGCGACGTTCCCGTCGACAGCGAGGCGCCCGTGGTGACTTCGTCAATCTCAAGACTCAACCGCCGGCTCAGTCTCTCGGAGGTGCTCATAGGGGTAGGGTGTGCGTGTGTGTGTTCATAGGGGTGAGTGTATGCGCGTGTATGTGAGCGTCTGCGTTGTACTGTGTTTCGCAAAAAAAAAAACAAGCAGGGGCACGAACCACCTAAAGGCAATGGGAGACCATGTTGAAGCTAAGCAGGTCCCCTCGAATACATGCGGTTGCGAGGTAAACAGATTGTGAATTGAGCAAAAATATTGATCTACCAAACATATTTATTTACAAATCATCTTTTAGTTACGACATCAGTTTTTCTCATTTCACGTCTATACTCCCTCAGTTTTAGTATATTCTACATTCTAGAAACTAGCATGGTGGCCCTCGCAAATGCGAGGGCGTTCTTCTAGTTGATTTTGTATATTCGTTGCTCTGTTTACTTGGAAGGTCTACAAACCAGGCTGAGCTCTTTTTTCATTTATATTGATATTAGGCTGGCCAATATTGTTAAACATTCTGATCCCATTTGTTAAGTAGACAACACGTGATATTAATTATACCAGCAAACAGAATTTAGTTTCCTACGTGAAAACATTTCTTAAAATCAAACGCTATATTTAGATTAGTAGCTCACGAAAAAACTAAATATTTATTCTCATAATAGTATACATTTTATGAATAAGCAATGTAGCACTCGATGATGTATTATGGCACTCATATACTTTTGGTTCCTATTTGCTGATATAATGCATAAGATACAAAAAAATTCATTGGCACAAACTTTTTTGCATCTATGTGTATTGTAGTACCTATTATTTTGGAAAGTGTTTTTGGCTCCCAAACTCCAGTGCTACCTCTGTTTTAATTTTTTCGATATTCATATGTGTGAGTTTTAAAAATTCTGAAAAAATCCGGATGTAGCCAATGATATATCCGATAGACATGCAAATATTTAATTTGAAATACTTGATATCATGGGATACACAAAAATAATAAAATCTAATAAAACTTAGAGATTTGACAATGCATACTTAGATCCACACTGTTGTTATTTTTGTGTACGTTGGAATATAAATTATTTAAAGTTAATATTTTGCAATTTCGTGGGACTTACTATTGGCTACACCCAGTTTGTTTTTCAAAATTTGCTGAAACTCATAATAATGGTTTTCGAATTTTTTAAATTGGAGGGAGCACTGGAGCTTGGGATCCAAGAATCTACACTCGTATTAATTCGATCAATTCCACAGGGTTAATGCTTCACAAAATGTATTTTCTTATACTCTCAAATTATGTAACCTCTTGTCACTTTAGGTATCAGCCATCCCTAGAAAACATTATTTTGAAATTTTCTTTTGCTATAATACTTTAGTCACTTTGGATATCAACAATATCTAGAACATTATTTTGGAAACTAATGTAGTAGTGAAACTATTGTCGCTTTCGATATTTGTTGTACAACTATCCATACAAAATGATCTTTTAGAAATTAATTTATGCTGTAATGCTAGTAAATAAAGAATGACCGCACCTGTTTTTATATTTGTATAAACATTTAGCTTAGAGACAAATACTTACTTCATGGAGATCTAAACCTGGAGGCTCGCAAAGGTTCTGGCTAGTGAAAATATTATGTAGAATTCAGGTGTGACGGATAGATCACAGATATGTAGCATCAAACAAATTAAACCTACTGTAGGAAGAAAAGTTGAAGCTCGAATTAATTTACATGCATAGGCGGTCATGTATAAATAATAAATATTGGTGTATAGTGCATATATAGCCACGATAAGTTATGTTCCTAATCTGGTTTTATATTCTCATGTGTGGGTTCCATCAATTTAAATTCACTACGGGAACCTGCCGAGACGCCGACGGCTTGAAACCGTCGGCGTAGACCTGAAGGCCGTCGGCGTAGCCATAGCCCGACGGTGGCCGTCGGCGTACCAACCTGGCCGTCGGCGTACGTGGACCCCGTCGGCGTACGTAGTGGTGGGACCCACAAGACGGCATCCGGCCGTTCCGTCAGTCCACCACGCGCCGATGGCATTGCCATCGGCGTACAGATCCGGAAAAAGTAAAAAAAAAAAGCTGGGCACCGCCGCCGGATCACCGGCCGGCCGAGCCTACCACCTCACCGACAGAGGCCATGGTGAGGGAGGCCACCGCCAGCACAGGCCACGGCCGAGCGGCGGGCAGCAGAGCACTAAAACTGCGGCACGACGAGGTCAAGGACGAGCACGATGAGGTTGATGGCGAGCACAGCGAGGTTGATGGCGAGCACGGCCTGCAGGAAGTGTGTGGCCTTCTGCCACGCTTCTCGCTGCGTCGCCCGCACAAGGGTGAGGTAGAAGTAGGCGCACGCCTCGACGAGCGGCGGAGAGGAACTAGCGCGTCCTGGTCGACGAAGACGGCGGCGCGGTCGAGACTGTCGGAGACGACGGCGTGTGCTCGTAGCTCGGCGCGGCGCGAGCCCGTGGTGTGGAGTATGGAGGCGCCGCTTGCTCCTTGGCGCGGAAGGAGCCCTCGTTGGCCGGCGACCTCGCACGGCTTGCGGAGGGCGAGCAGGGAGACGAGAGCCCTCCGCGGCCGACGTGCCCGAAGAAGTGGAGTTGGACGGCGTCGGAAGCAGTAGGGCGGGACAGAGACGAGGGACGGCCGGCGTCCATGGCGTCGGGGGCCGTGGTGGTCGTGGAGAGTTCGTCGGGAGAAGATAAGGAAAGAGAGAGGAAAGAAGGAAAGAGGATGCGTGCGTGCATACGGATAAGGAAAGAGAGAGGATAAGGAAAGAGAAAGGAGAAAAGAAAAAAAAGGAAAATGGGACACACCACCTTGGACCAATCAGAATGCAGCATACGGATCACACGGATTGTGTGCTTTCTCAGGGATACTTGGAGGCGTTGGATCGTGCTGGATCAGTCATCAACGGCTGAGAGGTGTGATCCGGTGAAACTCATCCCGGCCAATCAGAATGCACAGCTTCTCTTTTTTGTTTTTCTTCTTTCTTTTATTATTTTCGCTGATATGTAGAAGTGACTATTGCTTCGAAAAACTATTTTGCACCTTGAAATATGCCAAATATGGACTACTTTGCGTGGAAATTTGATTGGTGCCACTTTGCACCATGTTTTTTGTATTTTCTTCACGAAAGTCTTTTTTGGCACTTAAAAATTAGAAAATGATATATGTAAAAATAATTTTAAAGTTATTTAAATAGGCGAAATCGAGAAAAATCCTAATACTTGAGTATTATCCATTAAAAATGGATTAATATTTGTTATAATTATTATAATTATGTGGTGTCTTTTTGCAGCATATGTTTGGTACTTCATTCATAAAAATTAGATAGAAATCAAGAAAATTCCTAATACTTGGGGATTAACTATCAAATATGGACTAATCTTTGTGACAATTAGATGGGTGATTTTGCAACATGTTTTTGATACTTGCTTCATAAAAAGGTAAGAAAATGGAAAATGATATTTGTAAAAACAAATTAATAATCCCGTGACAATTGATTGAAAGGAGTCAAAATTTTCAAATCTATCTACGATTATGTGACATAATAACTTCTCATGTACAAAATAATATGCATCAAAATAATAGTATATTTTTTTAATATGAAGTGTTAAAATGCACACAAAGCAATTTTGATAACTACACGTTGTTTCAATTTTTTCTTCTAACATTACTAAATTCAAAACACGGATGATGGTAGTGTATTAATATGAATCGATCACACCGGAAACACTTTTAGAATAAATCAAGACATCATAAAAAAGGAAATGAGTCAATTAATTTGAGTGGAAGAAAAGTAACAGGTAGTGACATTATGCGGAAAAAAATTGTTGTTGAGGAAAGTACGCTGTACTACTGGATTGCTATTTTTTTTAGGGGGACTACTGGATTGATATTTCAGCCGTGGTGTATACTAGCCATCCAAGTTGTTTAGTCAACCGGGCCCCACTAAATCACTTAGAGTTAACAAAAAAAATCAGCCCAAGCCAACGATATGGACCAAGTTGAGCAAAGCCCAAATTCTAGTATGGACGCACGCAGCACATCTCTTCGTTTTCCTCTCTCTGCTAACTCCCGTTCAGAGCTCCAATGGCGCCGCCGCCAAAATCAGTCGCCCCCAACTCCCCCCGCGTCCCCTCCCCCACGCAGTCGTGCTTGCCTGGCCTTGCCTACACCGACGGTGGCCGTCGGACCAGCGAGACCTACGCCGACGACAAGTCTACGCCGACGGTGACCGTCGGCGCCGCCGTCCTATGCCGACGGCATTCCCTACGCCGACGGCCAGGTGGGCGGGCTGTCTTCTTCGAGGTCTACGCCGACGGCCCCGACAAAAGGCCGTCGGCGCAGCCCGTGGCCGTCGGCGTCTCGGCAGGTTCCCGTAGTGATTTACGGATCTTTCCGCATGAATTCTACGTACGCATGCACGTAGTCATCCGGCTGCTTGCATATGTGTTCGATCGATTAGTGCCGCCGCTATAGTCTCTATCCTTCATATGACGATGTTGCTCCCGGCTACACCATGTCACAACGGCGGCGACAACAATCGTGTAGTGTAGGCTAGAAACAACGCGTGAGATGCAATGAAGAACTCTTGGATGGCGTCCGACGCTCAACGGTGGCTGCATTGGTGGACGAACCTGTGACTCGCGCAGTAGATAATTTTTTGTAAGGCTGAAAATAGGAGATTTGTTTTGGAAAAAGTAGCGGTGGAGTTGTGTACACGTCAATTATTAAACTTGTAGTCGTATATGAGAGGGACTCAGATGGTTTCCGGCCGGCCGGACGATCAGATCACACATAGAAGTTTGGATTTCTTACGTGACTCTTCAATGAGAGAGACTCAGCTAGTTTTCCGCTGACCTTCTAACGTGGGATCAGATTTCAAAACTGCATCTGAGCTAAAAAAAAACAGTTTGGATTTTCTTTTAGGTGATGACTCGTGGTTCAGTCCGGGAACGATGGACTTGATCCCGCACGATTTGTTTTTTGAGGGAACGTGGTGTGATTTGGTTATACGTGTTGAAAAAACTTGTTTGTACCTAGCTAATGTTGTACGTAACTTATCAATCTTTTAATCTCAACCATCAAAATTAATATCAACGGATTATATATTTCTAACCTATGTGGATTAACGTGGTGTCTCCGTTAAACTCCCTCATTTTGCTTTTAGTATATAATAGATAGATTAGAATATACAAATTAGTAACTCGTCTAATAATATTACTTAGATATGTAAACAACCAATCCAAACTACATTAAAATCAATTACGTTCAATAGAGAGCGCAAGATTGCATTGGTGTTGATTATCGAGAATGCGACCAATGTCTAAAGCTTAGAATGTAGATTATTATGTGTACTTAGCACTTCTGCTTGTTCATGCAACTAGTAGTACTACAAGAAGGCCTTTTGTCACACACACATTGCCAGCTGGGCGCGCACCTTGGATTCTCATATTTATCCTGATAATATACACGATTATTACAACTTAAGTAGATGGAATCTGGTATGCATGCATCATCGAGGTAATACTCTTTCCGTTCTGAATTATAAGATGATATAGCTTTTTCAAAATCGCATGTATGTAGACGTGTTCCAGTGTATTTGTTCACTTATTTCAGTATGTAACTAGTCCACACAGATATATACTCCCTCTGTATCAAAATATAAAATGTTTTAACATTTTAGGGCACGTACAACGGGCGGCACTTACAGCGACACTAGGAAAAAAAACCAGCCGTTATGGCCTCGCTCGCTCCAATCCTGACGATCAGGCGAGCGTCGACGCTTTAGTTTGCGTCGGGCGCTTGGCGATTAGGTTAGTACTTTCTCGTGCGCTCGTAGTACAATTTCTAAACGATCTAAGCGCCCACGCGTTGGAAGCTGCATCAATTTGTGGAAATAAAAACATATTAGACTGAAAATTTTAGCTGAAGCTGGACAGCTTGGAATATGCCCTGTACGTGTACGTTGTAGGCTAGCTTGGTTGCTGCCATTCCCATCCATGGATCCATGGCAGCATACATATGGCACGGGTTGCATGGCCCTTTGCCCGCTCGTCGACGCACACGGGTTGCATCGATCTAAGCTAGCTAGTGGCCACCACCACGAACATGGTATAACGTAGCGTACATTCACGCGTAGAGTCCGGTCGACTCCAGCTCCTCCAACTCACCATATTCTGCACTTTGATTGTATAGTTGTACACTGGAGACACACATGCGCGCGTCGTATTTACGCTCGTAGCGCATGTTCCGTGGCGTGTAGATTTGGTTTAGGGAATCTCGATTCGGCTCGTGAGGTGGGGGCCGGCGCCCCGCCGCGCGACGCCGTCGTTGAGGTGTCGCCGGCCGGTGTGTACGTGGGCTTGACGACGAATAATATGATCCGTCGACCACGGGAATGCATTGATCGGCGAACCCTAGGCGAGATGACGACATCGATCTCTCCATGCCCGGGAGCCTGAGCTTGCCAAGGACGACCGAGCTCTCGGGATTCCATGCGTATATCCGGGGAAACTTCGGCTGGGCTTGCATGCCGAATGGCGATCGAGATGTCTCTTGGTGTCTACTGGGTTATGATCACTGTTTGTTCAAGCTTTGCGCGTAAACCGATAGACCACGGTCTCCTTAGGAATTGACCAATACCACGGTCAAGCTTGGAGTATACTAGGAAGTAGGATCATCGATCACACCCGCACAGTGAACAGTCCATTTCATTTCGAATTCCCACCGGCGCTTAAAGCAACAACTCCCTCCGATCCGTTAAATCTGTCGCCAGAAATCAACGTTACTAGTTCAACCGGTACGTAGTACTTCCGACGCTTTTTTCGGACAGAGGTAGTAATTTACAGCCTGTAGGGTTTTTTTTAGTGTAAAGGACATCTCCAACGAAATTTTCCTACTTATATCCCTATAAACATTGTTGAATAAGTTATATCCTGTAGGTATTTTTCACGGTGTCTATTGTGTCATGATCACTAGTTCACGGTTTCACACCGAAATTCGTGTTGTGCCACTAGTTTGTTTTTTTTTTTGAAATGGCAAAACACCGCTAACTCTGGCGATTTCGTTATTTCTACACCACACGGCGCACTTGACGCTGGTTGCCGTTAAATCTAACCAACTTACCGTATGTTTCACTCGCTTTATGACATGTGACCCACCGCGCAGACGAGCAAATTGTTTTGACCGTTATCCTTACAGGCGTCTGTTGCATTCGAGGATATGAGATCATATTTTTGTGTTTCGACCTAATTTTAGTAACTCTCCCTCCTTTGTCCCCTCCACCATCGTGCCATTCTGGCCATCGCTCCGGCCTCCATTGGTTGTCATGCCAAGCTCTATCGGTTGGAAGCGCAACACGTGAGGCACGAGTTACGCCCCCAAACGCTTTGCACGGGATCTGGGCACGTAGATGGACCTTGCAGGGTAGGGGATCATGGGCGGGGCCGACGCAGGGGTAGAAGATGGTAGCAAAGGTTTGCAGCCCTAGAACCCGGTGAATGAGCCGTTCATCGCCCTTGGAGTGTAAGAATTGAAATTTCTTTCCTCAATTTGTTTAGCGATTCGAATTTGTATGTAATCATGAGTATATGTGTTGCTAACCATAGGACATCTGCTGCAACTATATTTTTACTAAAGATTTGGCATGAGTATATGTGTTGCTAACCGTAGGACACATGTCCAGCACCCCTTAATTGGGACTCAATTGGGGGTGCCGGACACGAATATGAAGGATGCCACTGGAGATGCTCTAAAAGATACATCTATCTATTACTCCCTCCGTGTCAAAATATAAGTCGCACTAGTCACTTACCACACACATGTATGTAGACATGTTTTAATGCAAGATTCACTAGTCACTTACATGAATCTTGCACTAAAACATGTCTACATACATATGTGTGATAAGTGACTAGTGCGACTTATATTTTGATACGGAGGGAGTATATACTAAAAGCAAAATGAGTTAGTTTTTCGAGCCACCACGTTAATCCACATACGTTAGAAATATATAATCCGTTGATTTTAGTCGTAGCGGTTGAGATTAAAAGCTAAAAACATTACGTGCAACTTTAATCTGGTACAAATAAGGTTTTTCACCACGTACAACAAAAATCGTGTCATGTTCTCTCACAAGTAAAAACACATCACGTCTACGCTCGAGCGGATAGTATTTCGGATTTAACAAGAAACCGAATCTAGACGAGATATAAGTTGGTAGAGTCCGGGCCAAATACAACTGTACAAGAAGCTAACTCCTAACCATAACGGAAGCCTCCAGCCTGATCCGTGATGAAAAAAAATCAGGAAAACTGATCGATACGTAAACTAGCTCCAAACATTAGAAAAAAACTACACAGCTGATCGGTGCGTTAAGCTACTAGCTAAAACTTTTTTTAAGAAAAGTTGATCGCACCGAGCAGCTGATAACGCACTTACGTACGAGTTTTGTAGAGCAACATGTAGCCCAGTATTTTAAAAAAATTGAACGATATTTAAAGTTTCAGAAAAATCCAACAAAAATCCTAAATGTAGGCAATGATGTTTTCTATCAATTCATAAAATTTCAACTCAAAATCCAATATATTCTAGGCTGTGTAAATTGATCGCACCGAGCAGCTGATAATGCACGTACGTACGTGTTTTGTAGAGCAACATGTAGCCCAGTATTTAAAAAAAATTGAAAATGATATTTTAAAGTTTCACAAAATTCCGACAGAACTCCTAAATGTAGGCAATGATGTTTTCTGTCAATTCATAAAATTTCAACTCAAAATACAATATATTCTAGGCTGTGTAAAAATGACAAAAGTGAATTCTGCAGTACCGAACAGTGCAAAAATTGAATCTATTTTTTGTTCGATTTGTCTTTTTTCTGTGGCTCAAAATACAAGGTGTTTCCGGCTGAAATTTTGCATATTGCTAGAATACATCATTATCAACATCTGGAATTATTTTCAGAATTTATGAAACATTAAATGTTGTTTTTAAGATTTTAAAAAAACATGCTACATGTAGCCCGGGCTCCCTTTCACCTTTTCATACACAAGAGCATGGTGGAAGCCTAGCAAGAGACATGTAGGAGAACTATACAAGTAACAGAGTGGCTTTTTGCCTCCCGGGAGCAAATGCTCCTGTTTTTAAAGTGCATTTTAAATGATTTTGAAATATATATAAAAGAACAGAATTTTCACGCATACATCCCGACATTCTATTTGTTCCCCAAGTACTCTCGCCGAAAAGGGCATTTTTGTGTCATCTATATAAAAGACAAGATCCAGTGTGAAAAAATCTTTCCAAATTTCAATGTTAGCGAAATAAAAAAGAATCACTGGGATCCAATTTTATATGTTGCGTGGATTAAATGTCGGGTCAATACGTTCCACAGTTGATTAGGAATTTAAGTTCACAATATGGACAAAAAGAAACAAAAATTAGAAAATCTCACAATATAACTGAGCATATGTATGTCAGTATGTCAATGTGATGCGCCCCTTTTATAGCCAACCCTAATAGATAGGTCATATACTTATTAATTATCACAACCATGCATCTTAATAATTTTGATTATTAGAATAAATTGAACGCGTAATGCAAAAACATAAAAGAAGTATATGCTCGAAATTCTCACAAATAACATTAAAACACTAATCAGGTACGTGCACCCTCTTTGTTAGTAGACCGCAAATGATAAATCTTCATAATAAAACATACATGAGATTTGCACCCTGTAAATCACCATAATTGAAAAAAATCATGATATCTTACAAACTCTACAAAAGGATCGATCAATTTAGTTTTTTGTTACTTACAAAGATGATATGGTGACGCACACCATTTCTCTATATAATTTTGCGAATTTGATGTCAGACGGTAAAGTGGATGTGAGTTTTTGCCATGGAGTCGAGATCCATAATCTATTGGAACAATTACTGTCCAATTAAAGAGATAGATTGAGTGCAAGTATGTGCAAGGAGGACTCTCGGTGGTTTGTAATTAGGTATGTATGTGCATGTGTGAGAACTATGATACTGTTAGAAAATATCAATACCTTATCCGGAGGCAACACTTATAGGGTTGATCCTACAATCAATATGATTATAATTTTTTTTCTTTTATCTACAGATCATAGCAAGTTTTAAATGAAAGCTACTTTGATTCTATCAATTCCGAATAATTAAGACACAATTATCAATATTGAATTGACACTATGAGCTAGCTAGCGAGTTGATTTTAATTAAATATACAAATGAAATACTCCTGCAGTTCGGATTCGCAAGCCGTCCTCAAATTTTGAGCCCAACTTTGACCATGGATTAAAAATACTATTATAAGTTATATGTCACAAAAAGTGAACCATTATATTTTTTTTGTAAGTAGCTTTGAATGATATGATCTTTTGACAGATAAATCATATTTTATTGGTTAATTATATGATGACAATTAGGCTCAAACCTTGAGTAGGCCCTACAAACAGGTATAAAAAGGGCATAAACATGCAAAAGAGACATGTGACTATTAGTGTGATAACTTTAGATATCAGAACGATCATTTTTTACAAAAATTAAAGATGTTTGGCGCAAATGTGAAATTATATTCACATAATATCTTTGGTGGTCACTATAATGTTTTACCCCATTATATGACATAATGTTATTATACAATATACTAAAAAATAATAAGGACTATGCCCTCGCATTTGCGAGGGCCACCATGCTAGTTAAATTAAAAGGGGAGGGGTCACAAACAAACGTTCGTGCCCCTCGACCTAACGAAAGTGCCCTGGTCGTGAGCACCCAAACGTACGAATAGTTCAGGTCCCCTAAGCACACATCTATTATACTATTATTAAACAAAAGGGAAATTTGCCTCAATTTTGTTTAAAAATTTAGAAGAGAATTGACCGGTTCACTAACGGGGAATCGGCCAAAAATCGTAACAAATGCACCAATGTCGTTATGCAACACGACTACATTGTGAACCTTGGACAACCTGGCCACCCACACTTGACACATGCGCCTTCGAGAAAAGAAACCACCATCGAGGTTGTCATCACTCCTCAACGAGCCAGCGATCCCGATATTTGCACCTTTGACGACCACCGACGAAGTCCTAGCCACAGCCATGTCGGACCATGCCAGACAGTCGACCCACAATGTCGAGAAAGAGGCAACTCCAACTTCGACGAAGAGCTTCATAGGAGAAAGTGGCACACCTTGCACTGACGAAATTCGCGCGCTAGCTAGAGCTCTGCGCACTTGTACAACCGATCAGGCGACATCGTTGCCGACGTGCCGGCTCATGACCCACAGCTCCGACTTCACTGCTTCACAATCGGACGCCACATAGGAACCCCAAAACACGTTGGACACTAGGTGACGAAAGACATGTCGCGACTTAGATCTGCTCATCACTGTCATCGTTGCCGCACAAGAGCACCCAAGTTGACGTATTGTAACCGTCAAAAATAAGTTGACGTGTTGCAGCACTCTCTTCAAATTCATAACACAACCGTATCGATCTAGGGGGAGCACTAAAACGGCGGGAAAACTTAAAGTTCGGCAGGCTTTCGAGTCAAGTGCAGGTGGCGGCGGATTGTGTTCGGCAGATCATAAGTAATCGATTGACGGCCGGGCGTGCGCGCTAGCGCTCGGATCGATCGGGACGCACGTGATGAGCTCGATCAATGGCGTGCGCGGCCGTCCAAATGGGAGTCGTCGTTTTCCGCATCTCGGTGCCACAGCTAGAGCTAGCGGTGTGCGAAGAGCTCGGTCACATGACAACGCGCGTCGCCATGAAACGGAGCAGAGCTCGTCGTACATCCGTGTTCCTTCCTGGCCGGACGTACGCGAGTACTCTCGTCATGGCTGCCCGGAGCCTTGCATGGAAATATGGCCACAGCATCGGCGTCCTTCCCTGCAGCCCGGCCGGAGATCACATATGCGCTCTCCTTCCTGACACGCGCGGATCCTAGCTACGATCGATCGACTGTTGGTGCTGGCCGGCAAACCCGCGTGGAAGAGAATGTGACCCGCCAGCAATCCAGCATGCACGGGAAATTCCTGCGGTTTTTGGAGGCATGTTTCCGGCCGTTCAGTCTGTCTCCGGTGGCAGCGACATTCGATCCGCGGCCGCCCCGCTACAAATACACTCACTCGATCACGTGAGACCGATATATCTATATCTGTATATACAGCCGCATTGGCCCGCCAGACCGATCCCGCTGTGCTTGCATTTTGGCTGCATGGAATTTCGACAAACATCTCGTGAACTCTCGTACTGTTCTGGTCTTTGTGCGTGCATAGCATGGCGAGCAAGCAAGTACTCGCATGCATATGAGGACCGAATCCATGTAATATCTGACCTTTTTGTCATGTATGTATGCATGAAATGCGCAGTTATTTGTGTCTCTTTTCCTCTCTGCATGCTTTGATTGTAAGGTTTGTTATTAAGAGCACCCTTATGATTCTTTTAGTACATAAAGGTTGCCATGATCAGGAAACGATGCGAGCATTACGTGTTGAGCAAAATAAGAATAAATTCTGATTTTATTTGATTTTCTACGCCCCTGAACTGCAGTACAATACTGTCATCTAGCTATCTCTCGACCGTTGCATGCACGTTAAACTTGTTCCTCCAAAATTTAAACATTTCATCGATATCCCCAGCAAACTGAGATATATATAAACTGCTCACGCATGCATGCATTAATTCATTTTCACTCATTTTCACATGTACAATACGCCCTGCCGTTCATAGGATTCTCGAGCGCACGGTGTTGGTCGTTAGACTAGCTAGACACGCCCAAACTCCAAACCTCACGTGACGGCTGCATGCGCGCTCAGCTAGCACTGCCACAAAGTACATGTACGTTGTAGTATTATTATATGTTTTGCTTGAGGAAAATATGACCGTTGCCTCTCGCGATAGGCGACTCGGCGGCGACCGGCCGCCGCGGACTATCCCCGCCGTTCTGCAGCCCAGCTCCAGCCTCTCCCTCCGTCCCCACCTGCTCCCTCCACCTCCAGCCAACCTCCCCTCGGGTTTCACCCCAGCGTTTCTTGGCCTCGAGGCTCCGGCGGCCGTGAATCCTGGATCGGCCGCCCCGGCCGCCGCCGGCGCGCGGCGCCAGCTCCCGACGTCCGAGCTGCCGCGGCTGCTCCCACCTCCTCCGGCCATCCTCCCCGCGGTGTCCCTGTGCCTCGAGACCCTGGTCGCCATGAATCCGAGTTCTGTCGCCCCGGCCGCCGCCGGCGCGTTGGGCCAGCTCCAGCCGCCCCGGCTCCAATCTCCGTCGCGATTGCTACGGATCGAGGATGGGGTGCTCATCCCCAACGCCGTCCTGGCGCGTCCGCTCGCACTCGCCACCTCCTCCGCGGGAGTCTGTGAGGAGGTCAACGCCTCGCTGGTTCGGCTCGCGCCGCCGCCGCCGGCCGCCTCGGCCCCTCGCCGGCCGTCGTCCACGTGCTCTGGTGGCGCCCGTGGCGCGCGCCCGCTTGGCGCCCAGGGCTCGGGCGACGTCCGCGGCACACCCCTCTGCGGCACCCAGGCTACGTCGCCGCGCCGCTCCACCTCGTCGCCAGCCTCCTCGCCGCACGGCCGCCCTCCGCTCTGCTCCATCGTCGTTGTGCCGCCCTCCCGCCTGGATGAGGAGGGATGGCTCACCGTTCCTCCGCGGCGCCGTCCGGCTTGCCGGCTCGACGACGGTGGGGATAGGCCCAGGCCGTGTGACCCTCTGGTCAGCGCGGCTGCGCTTCGCTTCCGGAGGCGCACGGAGGGGCTGTGCGCCCACTGCCTCGACCCCATCGACCACGACCGCCACCACCGCTCCTCCACCTGCTGTAAGCCGATTCGGTGCCTCTCGTGCAAACTCTCTGGTCACAAGGAGAGAGATTGCCCGCTCCGACGTGCCTCCAAGGCTGCTCGCCCCGGGGCTGCTCGCCTTCCTTCTCGACAGCCCGCATCCTCCCCCCTCGTGCCAGGAGCCCTTTCGTGGGCTGATGTCACTGCTGTCCCGCGCGTCGTCCCCGAGCCTGCTCCGTCAAGGTCTGCCGTGCCTCCCTCGCCGCCGACACCCTTGGAGCACGCCTGCTGCGCGGCGCTTCTTCAGCCTCAGCTCGTCCGCTCGTGCTCTTGCCTCCACGCCGACGAGATGCGCAGCATCCTCTCCGACATGGCGGCATCTCTCCGGGCCGAGCTAAAGGAGCTCGTGGCCGACGCCATCGCTCCCTTCCTCGCCGCTTCTTCGGCCGCGTGCGACAGGATCGAGCGCGCTCGCGGCATCACCTCTCGGGCGGAGGTGCTCAGCGACGTCATGCTGCCTATCCGCGGGGCGAGCTCCCCGGCCCCCTCGCCTTCTCTGTGCGGCGACGAGGCTGTGCAGGTTGTCGAAGTGGCGCGCTTGCTGCCGGAGATGAAGCTGAGTGGTGGGTCTGAGCCCTGCCACGAGATCACGTCGCCTTGTCCATCGCCGGCGGGCAGCTCTGAGCTAGATGGTATTGACGCCACTCCAAATCCTGTTGGGCTGCGGCAGTCCTTGAGCTTCGGGGTGGCGCCGACGCAGCTTTTCGTTGAGGACGCCGTCGCCGTCGAGCTCACTATCGTCGGTGAAGACTCGGAGCCGTCGCGGGATGCTGATTTAGAAGAGGATGATGACTCAGAGCCGTCGCGGGATGCCGGTTCAGAAGAGGACGTTGAAGATACCTTGTTGGGTGATCTCCTAGCTCCCTCGTCGGCCCTTGGCGGGGCGGTCGGAGACGTCGTGACCCCGTTGCTGAGCTCAGTCCAAGACCTCTTCACCATGCCGGATGTGCCCCTGCTTCCTTGTCCTGCACCTCGGACACCGGTCTTGGCCCGTGTTGAGGTGTCGACGCCGGAGATTCGGCAAAGTGCTCGGCTGGGAGACAAACCGAAGATGCACACCATGGATAAAGTTACCCGCGTGATGAACAAAAAGATGGGCATTCAAGTTGCAGATGATGCCCCTCTGGAGCAGGCTCGGAAGCTGTTTGTGGATAGCTACAAGACACAGATGCCTGACTCGGCTCTGCAGGGCCTCGCTCGTCTTTTCAAGCTCAACATCCCGAGCCTTGCCGCTGTTGACGACGCGCTCTTGGGCCTGGCTGGTCCAGGGGGTGTGGAGTTTGCGCCTTCCGCCGAGTAGGAGGCTTACGTCTTGTTCTTCTGCCCTTTCCAGCGTGTGCTGGACCGTGTCGAGGGCCGAGTTGTCGAAGTTATGATCGGCTAAGTTTTTGCTCTGGCCGGTTTTGTATCTTTTTTTCATTTTGGCCTAGGCCTCTGTTGTTTACTCTTTTTATATCAATATAAAAGGCAAAGCTTTGCCTTGTTTCAAAAAAAAAGTACATGTACGTTGCACTCACATGCGATTCGTCGAGTAACACGTATCGAGCAGCTAGCCGGCGAGTCGTCAGTGCATGCATGCGCCATGCGCGTGATCGATCGATGTGCATTCGTCACTGATCGATGAGCCAACCGATAATCAGGCTGTCTAGGCGAGGAGAATTGGGAGCACTCGCGACTCACGAGCGCGATCGAGGCCGAACCGTTGGCCTCTTTGGTTGATTAGGCCCCGTGCACTGGATGCATGCGGACGTCGTCGATCATGGAGCTGCCTGCCGGCGCCCGGCGGACGGTCGTTGGAAATTTTGGTATGGAGTAGACCTGTGAGTCCTTGGGACATCTGCTTGCACACTTGCACTGGTCGCTGCAGCCGTATGGAGTGGACGAAGGCAAGGCAGAGGGGTCTTGCTAGTGGGGCGAATAGCTCAGGTACTACATCTTTTCACGCTATTCACTGGAGAACGACATCGTTCGATGAGCTCAGAGGCGACAGTTGGAACGGCCCAAATAGCGACGGCCCGATACGGCTCTTTAAGCCATTAAACGGAAGGAAACTGTCAGCTTCAATTTGGATTATGTGAGCTGGGCTGTTAGAACGCGGGACCCACCAGGCGACCGTTGGTACGCGGGACCCACCACTTATCCACGTCAACCTTATCCATTTATAAAGAGGCAGAGTGAGCCCTGTTCCCGTGGTCCTGCCTTGCCCCCGACATTACCGTTGCCTCTCTTCCTCTGTTCTTCCGCGCACCTTCTTCTTCCTCTTCTCCGGCAACGGTCCACGGCGGCGGCGGCGAAGGATGTCGAGCTCCGCTTCTGGCTCCCAGAAGTCATGGTCGCGTTATGGAGAAGTCCCGATGACTAGATGCCCGGACTGCCCTCGCCTAGATCAACTTAAGCGCTTGACATGTGTGCGCTCGACGAGGGGCAATGTCGGTCGGGAATTTGTCAAATGCGAGAGCGCCCCGCATCTTGGGAAGGATGGGAAGGTAGGGTTTGTCCTGATTTGTCTCGATTTGGCCTGAATTTGATTTTGCACTATGGATTTGGAAATTAGTGTTTTCGTTCCCCTTTTCAGGATTTGACGGAGTGCGGCTATTTTGTGTGGATGGACAAGTACATTCGCGATTGAGGGCTTCAAGTTGAATTGCTGCCCCCAATTCAGGGGCCCCCAATCCAGGAGGCTGCCATCTCGTCTGCTGTGGAGGAGGAGATCTCATACAGAGCCGATCGTCCTCCATTGGAGGATGTTTTGGTGAATAGGGAGTTGCAGAAATTGAACAAGCAGTTGAAGAAGCAGTTGAGCCAGCTTGTGGAATTGAAGTAGCAGTCAAACATGATGGCGGGAGCATTTTATGTGTGTATCATTGCCATTTATTTGGTCTATCTTTGTCGTTCGAATTAGAAATTTCGATTTCAGAGTTGGGGATTCCGATTTAGGAGGTGTTTGTCTTATGAATAATGTTATGATTCGACTAAATTAGCTCTGAAATCAGTTAACACGAGGTTGGGGGATCCCCAGCTCCGGCTTGTACATATGGCAGGGTAGGGTGGAGATCCCGCCGGCGGTGCCTTGGAGGAGGTGGTGCTGGTGGCAGGTGGTTTGGTGTCGGTGCGGCTAATGCATGTAAAATGCATACATGAACTTTGCACTTTATCACTTATATTCTAATCATATTTGCATCATATAAGGGTTATACCACTGTTATTTAATGATTTTACGAAATAAAATAATTGTTTCCTATTTTTATGGAATTAACTCTGCGCAGGCAGAAAACCCTATTTCTTTCCTTTTATGTTTCAGGGACCCAAACGTCGTCATAAAATCCTGGAAAAATACAGAGGTCGTTATTTTGGAAGGAAGAAGACGTAGGAGCGCAGGAATCAAGCAAACGGAGCCCGCAGGGCGAAAAGGGGGTGGCCCACGTGGCCAGGTACTGTGGCCGCGTGGGGCCCACTCATTTGGGCCTCGTGGCTCCGTTGCCGTCGATCTTTCGTCCACCGACTCCGTCTTGACCTAAAAACGCATATAAAAAAGGTCCCCCGATGTTCTCTGGAAGGAGCACCGCACAAACACAGAAACGCCGAAACGGAGATCAGGAGCTGCAGATTGAAGGGGGAAAACTCCGGCGGGGCGCTGCCGGTGTGGTCTCTGTCGTGGGTTTGTCACGTCAGGTGTCATAGATGACTTCGTAGGTGTGGGATTACGCGAGTCAAGCATCTCCGAGCTTGGGATCGCAGGAACAAAGATCAACACAGATTTACCCAGGTTCGGCCCCCTCAATGTGAGGTAAAAGACCTACTTCCTGCCTACCCTAGATTGGTATTGATATGATAATCGAGGTGTTACAATGGAGGCGATCCGATC
Organism: Poa pratensis; assembly: GCA_947311845.1. Lineage (NCBI taxonomy): Eukaryota > Viridiplantae > Streptophyta > Magnoliopsida > Poales > Poaceae > Poa > Poa pratensis. Next base: position 10,549,715 of record CAMZMU010000092.1, on the reverse strand, counting down.
TGGTACTCGCCGTATGAGCTAGGGTTTGGGCTTGATAGCTTGACCCGCTCTAAGTCCTGCGAGTCCTCTTTATATACACAGAGGCTCGCTAGGTTACAAAAGGAAACTTCCCCATAAGGAATACGTCCACAGAGGCCTACTCGGAGACTACTTGGTCTTCACGTCCTCCGGGATATGTCTTCTAGATCTTTCCCCTTATGGCGGTTCAATATTGGGCTTGCTCCCAAGTGGGCCTTTGTCCGTGCGAGTAAGTTAAGTCGCACTGGGCCGCGGGTTAATCCAGAAAGTATTCCCCCGACATTAGCCCCCAAGTTTAGCTTGGATTTCGAGTGAAGGCTCCTTTGTCTTAACAAACCCCTGAGCCGCACACATGAATTATCCCAGCTGAACTCCAATTTTCTTATTTCCAATCTGCTTATAATCTTCTTGGCGGCTCAAGAACGCGACTTAACCTGCCTTGACGGTTGATTTTCAGATCTAAACGTCTTCCGCATCTGGGTTATTTATCTTGGCTCATCGTTTTTCCCAGCGTTCTGCATCACGCATCCGCTGCTCCTTTCCGCCGCCTCCAATCTCGCTTCTCGTACTCACAATCCTTCGGTGGAGATCTCCATCAATCTGAGAAAAATGTCTCGCCGCAAGTGCAACTGGGAAGGCTCGTGGGTCGACGAAGATTTCCTGGAATCCCTATCTGCACGGGGCCTTCTTCCGCCAAAAGATCAATGCGAATGGCGGGCGGCCGGTGAGGAGGTAATCCCCAATCCTCAACCAGGAGAAGTAGTGATTTTTGCGGAGCATGTTGAGCGCGGGTTCAAGCCCCCGGGCTCTCTCTTCTTCCGCTCCTTGATGCAGCGGTTAGGTCTCCGCTTCCATGATATTGGCCCTAATTCGATGTTGCAAGTGAGCAACTTCCACGTCCTCTGCGAAGATTATCTGGGTATCCCGCCTTCAATAGATTTCTGGCTTGCTCTTTTCAATTGCAATAGTCAAAGGGAAACCACAGATGGTCCTTTTCTCCAATGCGGCGCCATTTCCTTCCAACGCCGTAGGGGTAGTATCTTCCCAAAACTAACTCTTGCCAAGAAAATCAAGGAGTGGCAAAGGACATTCTTCTATTGTAAAAACACTTCTCCTGAGGGTGAAATTCCTCTTCCTCTTTGGTCTCCTCTTCCCTTCGAGGCTACCGATGCTCTGTCTTCTAAACCTGATCCTTCTTCGTTGCCCTTTATCGAATCCCTTCTAGACAAGGTGAGAGCGCTGACACTCCATGGTCTCACTGGATTAGATCTCATATCTTGCTGGACTAAATGGCGAGTTCAGCCTGTGAGTCGCCGCTCGCGGCTTATGGTGGATTTCACTTGTCATGCAAATGACGTCGATCGCACTTGCCCTGAAGATTGGGACAAAGGGGAGTGGATAAATTTCATTCGCCGAGTGACGGACGAGGATATTGACTCGTATGACAACGTCGGACTTGCTCCCTTCTGGGCTGAGCACAAGCCTTTTGTGGTAATGTTTACTTGTCACTGTTTCCTCGAAAATTCCTTCTCCAAAATTGATTATTTCTGACCTGAGCTCCTTTTCAGATCGATCCCTATTTCTGGGTTCTTCCTTCAGAGGACGTCGACTTGAACCAAGGAACCGCGGCTGAGTCGTCAAGGCAAGCCGCAGCCTTTGGCGAAGATACAGTTATGCACGAGGGTAGTGCTTCTGAAGAGGAACAACAAATGGCCGACGCTCTTTGTCCTCGACTCCAAATACACCTTTCCTGGAACTTCCTGAGGTGCCTCGCAGGTCCTCGAAACGTATTTTATGCCAGAGCTCAGAAGACCCCGCGCAGCCTGAGAAACGTCGCAAAGCCTTGGCGTTACTAGCAGAAACAAGAACTGCCAAATCTTTAAAACTCGCTGATCCCAACAAGGCTACTTTTTCTTCCGAGGCTGTTGCAAAGGATTGCTTCTCAATAAGCTCGGGTAATTGTTTGCGACTCTCTCCTTTTCTTTTTGTGTTTACGTATTTTGGCAAGGAATTGCTGATCACTACTTCTTTTCATACTCTGTAGGTTCAGATTTGCAAGGTTTATCTTCTCCTTCCTCTGGTTGCCTGATGAAGAGTATCCGTGTCGCCTCTGGGTATGGTTCGCCTTCTTTTCAATGTTGCGGCTCTGCTAGGTCAGCTTATTAACCCATCAATGTTTTGCAGGGCATGTCTGAAGAGGATACCAAGTCTAATTCCCATCCCACTTCTTCTCAGCAAGCTATGAGCGAGGATGATGCTGCTGATGAAAACGTGGGAAACAGTAATGGTGCGACTCATCCAAGGCCCTCCCTGGAGGAAGGTATTGCAGACGCGGCTCCTGCCGCGACTCCAGTCGCAGCTCCATCCACAACTCCTGCTGCTGGTAGGGTATCTACTGAAAATAGAATTCCAGCTCCAGGAAATAGTTCTAAGTCAATCGCAGATGCCATAATTTCTGCTGGAGACAAGCATGCTGCTCTGCTGCGCGGCTTAGTTGAGCAATTTTCTTCAAGTCGCCAGGTACATATACCGTAGCCCCCAAGGATCAAAACCTTGTGTCATCGCACGGGGTGTTGATTCTTTTCCTGGCTTCAAATCTCGAGCCCCCAAATTCCTGGATAATTTACCTATGCGTTTTGCTCTGTTTGTTTTCAGCGTGAACTGTCCTTGCTTGATGCTTCTGGCTCAATAAAGGGTAAAGGCATTTCCATAGACCATCCTGAAATGATGCAGTCTCGCCTGGAGCAGCATAATGAGGTCATTAGGGACCAAGATCAGGAAATAAAATCTCTCAAAGGTCAACTCGACTCCTGCGAAGAGCAATTTAAAGAACTTGAAGCGATATGCAGCAGCGACTCATGGAGAAAGACGAGGTCATTAGATCTTTGCGAGAAGGGCTGACTCTTAAATCTGAATTGATTGATCGCCTGAAGGGAGACCACGCAAAGGAACTCGCCGCGCGAGATGAAAAATATAACTCGCTGCTCAAAGCCTTTGAGGGTTTTGGCTCCATGGTCAAATCAGCCGTCCTGCAGCTTGCTGGTTGGTCTTTTATTCCTTTAATCATACATATTTTGGGTAACCAACGTTAGTCTCTGACTTGTTTCTTGCCTTTTCTTTCTTGACATAGGCCTGAGGCCCCAGTGTCCCGCTCCAATTTGAAGGATCAACTGGTATATCTGTCTGACCTCAGCCAGCGCTTCTTAAAGGTTACCAAGGAAGTTATGACGGTAATCTCTCCTGCGACTGATGGCCCAACATCTTGCGAGTATTGGATAAATAAACTGCTCAAGGCTCCGCATTATGTCTCTGATTGGAAACGATCCTCTGCTCGCGCCGGAGCCGCGCATGTCTTGACATTGCTTCGAGCATATTATCCAGAGATAGATGTTGGCAAGGTTGCTCGCCACGGCCTGGCGATGAGCGCGGATGATACTGAACTGCCAATAAGCGAGTACTTCGATATCTGGAAAGGGATGCGCGGATATGCCACAAAATTTGTTGATAACTTAGACTTGGGCACTTATCTCGATAAATTCAATCTTGATGGGAGCAAGGTGTCAAAGGAAAAGTCCTCAGGAGCTGAGTCATCTCGGGCTGCCACTCCAGCAACAGTATCTGGTGGCCCTTCTGCCTCGTCTGGCGGCGCCCTGATTATTAGGACACCTGCGACTGCAACTGCGAGACAAGCCGCGCCAATTCCCACTCCTGTAGCTCGGAAGAGGAAAAATAAATAATGTGGGACATGCCCGTTAGTCTGTAAGACATTCATGTATTATAAACAGTATTTTGGTGACCTATAAGCAGGTTCTTTTCTTGATAATTCCATTAAGTAGACGCTCGCGCGGCTCAGTATTTCCTAGGAACATGTGTGTTCAGGGTCGAGAGCGGCCATGATAGGCAATCAAGCTCGATTGACGCCACACCCCAGTACTTTGGCCGCATAATGCAAGACGCTTCTAGCTTAAGGATTGCCACTAGTTTGGCAAAATTTGAGGTGCGATTGGTACTCGCGATGCTCGTAAGGAGCCCTCAAGGGTCAGTGATATATGAAATTCAAAAGACTCAGCGACTCAATGATAGTTGAGGCGAAACGACAAACCCTTGAATGTCAAGGGTGCCGGCTTTATTTCATAATCACTCGATGTTTTACAGGGTGTTACAGGATGATGCAGGCCCTTTAATGCGGGTTTTCTATTCCCCGCAGGCCATGCATACTTGATACTCATCGCACTTAGTTGCGAATTAATACTCCTAACGGAGTGGGTTGAACACCTGATTGGTTCAATTTTGAGTCGCTAAAGCGACTCGGGTCGAGCATGATAGCTCCGATGTATGTCTCATGTTGAAGCAGAGAGCAACTTTGTTAGGCGATTAGCCGCACTGAGCTGCGACTTATGTTGAGTTGAGTTTGCTTTGTAAGGTCTCACGATAACTGAGCCCCTTTGGCTGGGGTTGTTGATCGAGGCTGGGTCTATGCACATGCGCCATTTCTTGTCTTCTTTTTGTATCAAGGCGACCTCTGGGGCATTATCTTGCTGATGCGCGACTTCTCGGTGGGTATTTACCATCCGGTGGCTGCATCCTGTTGGCCGCTTCCGCGGTACCTCCAACGCGACTCGTTTTGAGCTGCGATTACCGATCTGCGACTGATACCCATGTGAAGAGTTGGCGATACAAGCTTCTTCTGCGAGTACTGAGCCTGCGTTCTCGCATTCTAACGCTCTCTGTCTGTCTCCATATATTGTAATAACACCGTTTGGTCCTGGTATCTTTAACTGTAGGTAGACGTAGCAGGGGCGAGCGGTAAATTTGACATAGGCTTCTCTTCCAAAGATCGCATGATATGAGCTTTTGACTGCTACAACCTCAAAGTCTAGGAGCTCTGTGCGGAAGTTCCGCTCTGTTCCAAAGCTAACTTCAAGTGTTATCTTTCCGATTGGTCGCGTAACAGCTCCTGGGATTATGCCTTGAATTTCTTTCCTGGATGGTCGCAGCCTTGTCTCGGGTATATTCATTCTTCGGAGCGTGTCTTGATATAGGATGTTTACTCTTCCTCCTCCGTCCATTAGGACCTTACTTAACTTGTATCCCGCGACTTCAGGCGTGACCACAAGAGCTGGCTGTCCTGGATCTCTTACTTCTGGGGGGTGATCGCCGCGACTCCAAATAACCGATTGCTCTGTCCAGCGACGATACCTTTCTGGCGTTGAAATCTGACCGCTCTTCCGGCTTTCGTCCGTTGTTTGTACTTCCACTGTATGAAACTGTCCTATGTTTCTTCTAGGTAAAACGTCAGGCCCTTGACGAGAGCTAGATTGGTTCTTGTGCTGCATCGATCCGCTGCGAGCCGTGTCTGGCGTGTCGCCTTCTTTCCACCTCCGGTAATAGTGACATTGCGCCTTTGTGTGACCCGCTGGCCTGCCATCTCTCCTGCGATGTAAGTCGCAAGGCACGTCGAAGATCCCCTTGCAGTTATTAGGGAGTAAGTGAAAGGACAATGATGTCGCCTAGAGGGGGGGTGAATAGGCGATTAAAACTTTTTCGGTTTAGGCTTGCTAATTGCGGAATAAAACTAGGTGTTGAAATTAACAAGCCAACAACCTAAATAAACTAGGCTCACATATGTGCACCAACAACTTATGCTAAGCAAGACAAGAAACAAGGTGATAGCAATAAGAATACTTCAAGCACGAAGGCTATCACAATGTAAAGTGCATAAGTACAAAGCTCGGGTATAGAAATAACCGAAGCACGCGGAGACGAGGATGTATTCCCGAGTTCCTCCTTGAAAGGGAGTACGTCTCGTTGGAGAGGTGTGAACCGACACAACGGTTCAACAACCACAAAGGTTTCACCCTCTTCTCCGATGAACCGCACCACAAAGGTTTGGTTCACCTTCCACTATCGGTATTCCTTCGAGGCAGAATCCGGAGCCTTTTAACAACAATCCGAGGCACAACCCACAAAGGGATTGGGGCTCCCGAACGGCTCTCAACAACAGTTCGAGGCACAACCCACAATGGATTGGGGCTCCCGAATGGCTTCAAGTGACCACACAAGGGTCCAACCACCACAAAGGCGTCTAGGGTCCAAGGACCCAAGAGTAACAAGTTCACACGCTTTCAACTTCCACGAATCCTCGTGGAGAGCACACCGATGCACCAAATGCAAAAGGCAAGAGCACAAGTGCTCAAATCCTTCACTCTCAAATTCCAACAAAGCAACAAATGCTTATAGGGGAATAAGAGAGGAAGAACAAAGAGGAGAACCACACAAGAACTCCAAGAACTAGATCCACTAGGTTCCCCTCACTTAGAGGAGATATTGATTGGTGGAAATGTAGATCTAGGTCTTCTCCTTCAATCCTCCAAAGATCAAAGAGTTTGGGTGGAGGGATTGGGAGATATCAAAGAAATGAGCTTGCAACAATGGAGAACTCCAACTTCGACGAAGAGCTTCATAGGAGAAAGTGGCACACCTTGCACTGACGAAATTCGCGCGCTAGCTAGAGCTCTGCGCACTTGTACAACCGATCAGGCGACATCGTTGCCGACGTGCCGGCTCATGACCCACAGCTCCGACTTCACTGCTTCACAATCGGACGCCACATAGGAACCCCAAAACACGTTGGACACTAGGTGACGAAAGACATGTCGCGACTTAGATCTGCTCATCACTGTCATCGTTGCCGCACAAGAGCACCCAAGTTGACGTATTGTAACCGTCAAAAATAAGTTGACGTGTTGCAGCACTCTCTTCAAATTCATAACACAACCGTATCGATCTAGGGGAGCACTAAAACGGCGGGAAAACTTAAAGTTCGGCAGGCTTTCGAGTCAAGTGCAGGTGGCGGCGGATTGTGTTCGGCAGATCATAAGTAATCGATTGACGGCCGGGCGTGCGCGCTAGCGCTCGGATCGATCGGGACGCACGTGATGAGCTCGATCAATGGCGTGCGCGGCCGTCCAAATGGGAGTCGTCGTTTTCCGCATCTCGGTGCCACAGCTAGAGCTAGCGGTGTGCGAAGAGCTCGGTCACATGACAACGCGCGTCGCCATGAAACGGAGCAGAGCTCGTCGTACATCCGTGTTCCTTCCTGGCCGGACGTACGCGAGTACTCTCGTCATGGCTGCCCGGAGCCTTGCATGGAAATATGGCCACAGCATCGGCGTCCTTCCCTGCAGCCCGGCCGGAGATCACATATGCGCTCTCCTTCCTGACACGCGCGGATCCTAGCTACGATCGATCGACTGTTGGTGCTGGCCGGCAAACCCGCGTGGAAGAGAATGTGACCCGCCAGCAATCCAGCATGCACGGGAAATTCCTGCGGTTTTTTGGAGGCATGTTTCCGGCCGTTCAGTCTGTCTCCGGTGGCAGCGACATTCGATCCGCGGCCGCCCCGCTACAAATACACTCACTCGATCACGTGAGACCGATATATCTATATCTGTATATACAGCCGCATTGGCCCGCCAGACCGATCCCGCTGTGCTTGCATTTTGGCTGCATGGAATTTCGACAAACATCTCGTGAACTCTCGTACTGTTCTGGTCTTTGTGCGTGCATAGCATGGCGAGCAAGCAAGTACTCGCATGCATATGAGGACCGAATCCATGTAATATCTGACCTTTTTGTCATGTATGTATGCATGAAATGCGCAGTTATTTGTGTCTCTTTTCCTCTCTGCATGCTTTGATTGTAAGGTTTGTTATTAAGAGCACCCTTATGATTCTTTTAGTACATAAAGGTTGCCATGATCAGGAAACGATGCGAGCATTACGTGTTGAGCAAAATAAGAATAAATTCTGATTTTATTTGATTTTCTACGCCCCTGAACTGCAGTACAATACTGTCATCTAGCTATCTCTCGACCGTTGCATGCACGTTAAACTTGTTCCTCCAAAATTTAAACATTTCATCGATATCCCCAGCAAACTGAGATATATATAAACTGCTCACGCATGCATGCATGCATTAATTCATTTTCACTCATTTTCACATGTACAATACGCCCTGCCGTTCATAGGATTCTCGAGCGCACGGTGTTGGTCGTTAGACTAGCTAGACACGCCCAAACTCCAAACCTCACGTGACGGCTGCATGCGCGCTCAGCTAGCTCTGCCACAAAGTACATGTACGTTGCACTCACATGCGATTCGTCGAGTAACGTATCGAGCAGCTAGCTGGCGAGTCGTCAGTGCATGCATGCGCGTGATCGATCGATGTGCATTCGTCACTGATCGATGAGCCAACCGATAATCAGGCTGTCTAGGCGAGGAGGAGAATTGGGAGCACTCGCGACTCACGAGCGCGATCGAGGCCTCTTTGTTTGGTTGGGGCCTGTGCTAGCTCCGGCCGTACCCGCACTGGATTTTTATTTTCTTCTTCGAAAAGGGGGTGTGCTTGATTGAGCTCCGTGCACTGGATGCATGCGTACGTCGTCGATCATGGAGCTGCCCGGCGGACGGTCGTTGGAAATTTTGCTATGGAGTAGACCTGTGAGTCCTTGGGACTCGGGAGGACATCTGCTTTGCACAGTTGCACTGCTCGCTGCAGCTGTATGGAGTGGACGACCGAGCGAAGGCAAGGCAGAGGGGTCTTGCTAGTGCCACGGCCCATGGGCCTGCGTGTCTTGCTAGTGCCACGGCCCACAGTTTTTAAGCGGACCGTAAGCAGTGGTGTCTTGCATGTGTCACGGCCCTTAGTCCTGTGTGTCGTTTTCCCCTTTGTGTGTGTTAGAGCATCTGCACGGTACCCCTAAAGCACCCACAAAGGCACATTGCGAAGCCGGACACCAAAATGTACCTCACCGGCATTCCCAAGTGTCCTGGTCCGATCCAAATTCTGTTTGGCACCTCGAGAGGCCTCCAAACTTGGGGGCTTGCTCGGGGTGCCGGACAGTGGCCGGACAAGCCTTTCGACAGGCGGAGTCCACCTACCATAGACACATAACGATATAAGCCGGTGGTCATTTGCACCCCACCCTGTCATCCCCTTCCCTCACTGGCGATTCGCGACACTGTCGCCTCCCATTGTCGTTGCCATTTCCAAACCACCTTCCTGGCGCCGCCACACCCCCACCCCTCCCTGCCCCCAGTCGTCGCGCCACTCCCTCTCACCCACCCGCAAGGTGTTCGGCTGTTTGCCCAAGTCCATTTCTTTGTTGTCCATTTCTTGCGTAGCTCGAATGTTCATTGAGTATTGTTCAATAGGCTATGGCGATGATATAATGTTTAACCAAATGATGGAAGAGGAGATTCTTTTTGATGATGAAGATGATGGGGAGAATCAGCTTGCTCTCGCCGTTCTTCAGGCTACAAAGGCTATGCTGGAAGCACCTCCCAAACACGGTGGGTCGACGAAAGGGAAGAGGGGCAACAAGAACCGATTCAGAACAACTAGTCATGTGCTGTTTTACAATGACTATTTTGCTCTCAACTGGCAAACAATGAATATGACTTTCGTCGACGCATTAGGATGAACCGAAAAGTGCTCATGAACATTGTACATGGTGTTCGAGACTTCGATGACTACTTCGAGCTCAAGAAAGATTGCACTGGTCTTCTTCGATTCTCATCCATTCAGAAATGCATGCTGCTATATGGTGTCCCGCATATGGATGTTCCGCACATTCTTTGGATAACTACCTTCGTATGTCCAAATCCACATCCGTTGAAGCCAACTACATGTTTTGTAAGGCGGTGATTGCAGTGTTCGGGGAGAAGTATGTGAGAGAACCAAATGCAGAAGACACGGCTCAGCTCATGGCACAAGGTGAAGCGAGAGGAGTTCCTGGGATGCTTAGGAGTATCGATTGCATGCACTAGAGATGGATTCCCATTCGCTTAGCAGGGGATGTACAAGAGGACATGTTGGAGCATGCAGTGTTGTGCTAGAGGCTATGTCAGATCATGACACATGGATTTGGCACGCATTTTTCAGCATGGCCGGTTCTCACAATGACATCAACGTGCTACAACGCTCTCCGGTGTTTGCTAGACTTGTCGTCGACCAAGCCCCCAGGTGCAAGTATGTGATCAACGACAATGAGTATGACAAGGGATACTACCTAGCAGATGACATATATCCTCACTGGTCGACATTTGTGAAGGCAATGTGCAACCCTATTGGTGAGGCAAACTCTCACTTCGGGGGCAAGCAAGAGAGTGTCCGCAAAGATGTGGAGCGAGCATTTGGTGTGCTCCAAGCCCGGTTTGCGATTGTCAGGTACCCTTGTCTATCTTGGTCCCTAGAGCAGATGTGGGAGATCATGAACCCTTGTGTCATCATGCACAACATGATCATCGAGAGTGAGCGTGAAGCCAACTTGGTCATGAATGAGCCGTATGAATTCCATGCCCCCCTTGCTGAGCCACATCCGGGCATGCCGACCAAATTTTCTGAATTCCTCGCAACTCATCTCGAGATTCGAGATGAAACAACCCATGATCAACTGCAGAGTGATATAGTCGCGCACTTGTGTGCGCGCCGAGCAAACCAATCTGCTGCTCCTTGAAACTGATCGAATTTTATTTGAATTTGAATAGTTGTAGTAACTATATTTTTTCTATGTTTAAACTATTATTGGACTATGCATTCATTTTCCTAAAAATTCATTCATATTAAGAAAAATGGATTGGGGGTGCCGTTTTGGGGGTGCGGGTGTGGGAGGCTATCGGGGAATGGCCCGACAAGTGTCCGGCACCCCCCAAAGGGACACAATCTGGGAGGTGCCGGACAAATTTCCGGGGATGCCAGTGGAGGTACGGTCATTTGTGACTTAATCCCTTTGTACACTACTTTTTTTTCTTGGTTAAAGATAAAAACCAGCATCAACGAGGGCTTTACATGCATTTGTGCGAGAGGTTACCCTTGTCATAGTAGCGTCGCAGTTATGTGATATGCTAGCGCGCAGCGATGTGAGGACCCCAGATTAATTATCCGAGATACTCGTTATGTTTCCTGCAACAGTCCCATGATCAGTGTGCTGTTGCACATAACTTGAGTTGGTATCACAGAACACCCTTAAATACCGAATAAATATACTTACGTGATTGAAGTGATCAGCTTCAACAGGTACTTGCAGCGGAAATCACCAAACAACGTGGAGCCCAAGTCATTCGCCTTTACCCTACAGGCAGCTGACTGGGAAGCGCCCTAGTTCGCAAAGACGTCAGTGAACTCCTCCTCGTCGAACTGCTCTTCTCTGGAATCTGGCTAAGACAATAGCCAGGGACGAAACCAATATGAGTACATTTGATTGTACTTGCAAACTACCCCAACAGGAACATGCACTATTTTTTTTTTAATTTTCAAGACTTTTATTTTTAGGGGAAACCTTCCCCAAATCTTTCAAAGGGAGAAGAGTAGATTTTTAATCCTGTTAAAAACAAAACCTTTTTGGAAAGTAGTTTTCTTACTATCTTTGTTTAAAAAGGGTAAGAAATCTTTTTTTAAATCTTTTCCCGAAAAATACACCTTCTTTTGAAAAGGGTAAGAAATCTCTTTTAAAACTTTTTCCTCGAAAAACAACTTCTTGCCCTGATTCCAAGCCCGTCGCTACCTCGAACCAACTCATTGGTACAGGTACGAAATAACCTTTCCAGCCAACTTCCTTCCAAAACTCAACACCTTTCTCAAAACTTGCACATGGTCTTAGGACAGCCTTCCAACTGTCCGTATCCGAGGACTCGGCTATTCGAATAGTTTTACACTCTGCAGAGGTAGTACGCTTTTCCCACACCCATCCGGTCACTCATCGTGTCAGCCACGTCCCGCCATACCGGAGGTATGCGAAGTTGAGTTCCCGGCCATAGCCTGTCCTTTGCTCATGCTAGTATAGGACCCTGCCTCTACGACACATTCCATCGACACTCAAACCCTCAGGAACTAAGTGTGAGGACTCGTAGATTCTGCCCGGCGGACCCAAGGGAGCCCTTCAATCCTCTTCCTCCAAACACGTCCATACCGGCTTCCGGTAGACCAACACTGAAGAGGACCCAGGTCAGGGGGTAGGTCCTCAGACCATCCCCTCATGGAACGAGGTTATCCTCGTTGTTGAGGCATCCAGTACTAACACGAGCAAATTATATGACTATGCCCTTGCCCATATGTGGGTAAGTGTGGTCGCACAGGATAATGGTTGGTCGTCATAGTGCTAGGACACAATGTGCATTTTTCTCAAAAACAACACCAGCCTTCTTCAACTGAGCACCGACCTTCCGGCAGGTCTATCCAAGTATTTTTAAAAGAGAGTTTCGAGAAAACATTGTTTTTTTTTTCCCATCCTATAGTTTTAAATAACTACCTTATACTTCTATATAAGGTGGCAAAATAGTTTTTCATAAACCCTTTTAAAAAAGGTTTTCACAATCATTTCTAATTTTTCAGAGCAAGAATACTTTTAATCAAAACCTGGGTGGTTTGTAATCCCACCAAAAGATTTTCATAGAAGGCTTTGGAGTAAAACAAGTTCATTTAGAAATCATTGTATACCACTGACACCTCTATATCGGGTGCCTTAATAATATACTTGTATTTTTGGAAAAAGGGTTTTCAAAATCATCGCTTTCGTGGCAGACACCACAGAAATCATTTATGCTCTTTATAAGTAAAACAGGTAAATCAAAATAGATGTATATAGATGCAAGCTCAGTGAAGTAGCTTGCCTGGTTTCAGCAAAATGTCCCTGGACTTCTCTTCGTTGATCAATATAATAAAAATCCAATCCTTCCTCGATCAAATCTCTCCGAAAACCACTCCGGTAGCGTTATTATCTAGCGTCGCAAACAGGGAAATAAACAATAATCAATACACCAAACAGAATCACAAGTGGTGCACAGACAGATAACATCCACAAGCATCAAACCAATTATTCAAGCAACAAACTAGGATCTAAGCTTATAAGGGCCTTAGACTAGTGCATGCTAGGTGCCTAGATCACAAAGCTATCTCAAGCAAGGGTGAACAGCAAGCATTTTATCTAAACAGGAAATACTTCACTACAACACAACCACTCAATTTTTAACAGAGAAAACCACCACTCACACCCAGTAGATAAAAGGCTATCGGAACTATGTTTATGATTGAGAAACTTATTCTTCAATCAATATGCAATGGAATCAGTGGGTGTTACACTACCATAACAAGGCATTAAGAGGTTAAATATCTTCTGGCTACAATAGGAAGCTTACTAAAACAACAACACAACATAAGGCTACTCGTGCTAGTGAGTCCTAAATAATTATAACTATTCCCCCAACTAAACATGCTTTGCTAAGGATCAACCAATAGGTAACAAGGGGTGACATGCTACTATATCAGTAGCCATGAAATGCTACTGATGTTGAAGCAATGTTTCCAAAAACCAAACTACTCAAAGAATTTCATCCACAGACAATTCCTAAACACTAGGGATATTCTAGGAAATATTCACACTAGTGATATTATTTCCTAACGAACACATGCAACACTAAACTTTTCCTAACATGCTAATTATAAGGGATAACATACTCATAACAAAGAGTACAGAACCTATGCATGCTAGTAATCACAAATAAAACATTAACACATTCCACAAACTTAAATAAAACTAAATCCAAGATTTCACAGGAAAGCATTAAAACTAGCTACGCACACCAAAAATAAAATACAGCTCTAAAAATCATACCAATCTAGGATTAGGTACTCCTAACCATACAGAAGATCACACAAGTGGATTCACACCAAAATTCATCACCAAATAATTTACAAAAAACCTAGAAAAGCTCTCTGGTCATTCACCAAAGTGGATGCCATTTCGTTTAGGAACATCATTTGCACAAGAGGCCAAATGCTACTGCTAGGTAACACTCAGGGCTTTTCAAAACAGTTGAGTTTGCATTTTTGGCTATCCTAGAAAAATAGTTATTGAGTTTTTGGTGAAAACCAGTGTTTTTGCCTTCCATTTTATTTATCTAGAAGTATTTGTCCAAAAGTGGATCTACCACTTGGATCTGGTTAAAAACATGTTGAGGTACCTCCATGATTTTTGGTTTGGCCAAAAATGCATGTGAGCTATTTTAAATCGATTTAAACTAAGGGGCCAGAAACAGATCTATAAGCAAAAGAATAACAACCTTAAGAAAAAAAAGATTAACGGGCTGGATCTGGCTGGGTCCAGGCAACGCAGTGCTGGGCCGGCCCACACGCTCGAGCGAAGGGGTACGGGGCCTCTTCTTCCTCGACACGCAGCGACGGCGAGGTGCGGTTGGGAAGCACGGCGATGACGGCGGCGACGGCTCCGGCGATCCCTGGGCAAACGGAGGAGGGCATGAGAGAGAGCAGAAGACGGGGAGCACAGAGGCACAACAATGTCGGGAAATGGTGGACGGTAGCGTCCGCGAGCTTGCTCGACAAGCGGCGGCCGGGGATGAAAAGGATCGGGACGGCGACGGCGATCCCGGGCGAACCGCATCGATTCCTTGCACGAGAATGGAGAGGTCGATGCGTCTGAGCTTCTGGCGGTCTTGGTTTTGCTCGAGGAGCTCCCCATTGCCGGCGATGCGCGACGGCAACTCGGCCGGGGTTCGGCTCCGTGGTGGAGAAAAATGGAGAGGGGGGGGAGTGAGGCGAAGAAGTGAGCGAGTGAGGGAGCAGAGGAGTGGCGTCGAGGGTGATCTTATCTCCTCCCAGGGACAAGGAGGAGGGGGCCACGGTGGGCGGCGACCACGGCAACACCGGCGTGAGGAGCACGGCGCGGTGGCGTGCGGAAAGGAGGTGGAGGCAGAGGGGTCGTGTGGGAGGAGTCTCCTCTTGTCGGGCAGCCAGGCGCGGCGTGAGGAGCACGGCGGCGTGGGGCTCGGTGACCTGCAGGAGGGAGCACGGCGGCGCAGCGAGCACGGCAGCACGGTGCCGTGCCGGCGACATGCTACAGGAAGTCAAAGAGGATTTTGCAATACGCCCCCTGGATTCCTTTCTGCTCTCACAGATAGGTCCTTGCCCATTTCTTTTAAATTCCTTTTCAAAACCAGTAGGGTTTCTGGGATTTAATTGAGGCCTTTATACATTTTTAAAAATTCTGAAAATATTTGGGTAGCCTCCCATATACATGTAGAGGTTCCACAAAAATTGGTTTTTGAAAATAAAATGTTTTGCTCCATTTTTGTTCATAGGGTTCTAAATAAATCATTTTTGGAAATTAATAATTTGATACTCCTTTAATATTTAAAACCAGAGATAAAATAGTTTGTAGAACCTTTGGAGCTTTCTTGAAAAATAAGATACTTCAAATAAGTTTTGTTTTCATAGAGAAAACATTTGTTTGAGGAAATAGAGAAATTGGGAGGGAAAATTATTTATGAAGATCATTTTAACCCATGACCTTCATTTCTTTTTAATAAGATAAAGGAGGGGTTTGTTTTAAAACAACAAGTAGGCTTACTAGAGGAGAGAGTGATATGAGATGGAGAGAATTAGCATTTCATCTCCTTCCCTAGAATTTTGATAAAGAAAGAATAAGGGTTTTCATAAAACAGAGGAATAGATAAGGAGGGAGTGTTATTGAAACCATCTCCCTAAATTTTAGGATTTTAACTTGGGGTGCCTAATTGTAGAGGATTTATTCCTCTTCAAGTCACCCTCCAAGTTTGGTGGCCAAGGGTGTCCTAAAGTGGTAACAACTCCACTGAGGAATTTTACCCACAAGAGAATCACACACAGCAGCAAATTCACAGCAGTAGCAACAGCACCAAAATACCAATCAACACAACAATATCCACAATTCAATCAAGCCACACACTTCAAACTACCAGAATAAATCACACACCTTTTTCCATAACTAACAATGCTACTTTATAAAAGTGGCCACACCCAATCATGACGAGATGGTGTTTAAGGGATATATCAACCCATAACTTAATAGTTTCCAAAATGGTTTGATAAAGGGAAAATATGTGAGGTGATATATTCCCCACTAGTATTTCTTTTGAAAAGGAGTTGAAACTTAGGAGTTTCTAAAATAGGAGTTGTATAAATATCAAGGTTGAAGAAGGAACAGGAGATCACAGATAGTTCTCCACATTTTATAAACAGGAAACTTTTGAAAATACTTTCACTGTCTCAAATTAAAGAGTATTTTGTTTGTTGCTAAAACCAAATCATTTGTTGAAATAAACTTCTGGCCAACATAAGAATGGATAAGACATATGGAATATTTTCTTGTCATAACATGGTCACCAGTGTTGTAAATATATTTTTACCTAGGTGGATGTCTTGAGTTGACATCTACTAATCAAACAATCACAACAACAAGTTACACAAGATCAACAGAACAAATTAAAGGAAAACACAATCACTTGTGAAATAATTCAAAAAGTTTTTGTTGGTTCTGAAATTTGGGTCTTGTTTACCCTTGTTATAAATTTGGGATGTTACAGATCCTTCCCCCCTTAAAATAAATCTCGTCCTCGAGATTTGCCCGGGGGTACAGGAGAGATACGAGAGCAAAATAATTTATTTTAGAAAGGTCGTATATTCACTTTCGTGTATACACGGGTTTTGAAAAACAACAGGGTTTTTCTTCAAAATACCCCTAGCTGTGCCACCAATAATTGGCTCAAGGACACAGTGGGTCTGATTTATACGAGGAATTATTTTTGCCCGGGGTTTTTACAGAAAAAGCGAGGGATAAAGGATAGAGGAACACGGGGGGGTTAACTGCTGACTCACTGACATGTGGGCCCGGGGCCCACTTGGCGGTCTCTCCTCCTTTTCTCCTCCTCTTCTTCATCCTTGCTCGCCCTTGCTCGGTACTTGCTCCATTTTCAGTGCGCAGGGCACTCACCCGCGGTACTGCTGCGCGTGCTGTCCGTCGATGCAGCGGCAGACACGGCTTTGGGGACACGATGCCTAGGTGGTTTCGCGCCATTAAGGCGAGTACAGCTCGCGATTCCTCCACTTTCCCGCGCAGTGCGGTGTCGAGGAGCGGCGTCCGAGCTCGGCTTGTAAACTAGCGACCTCAGAAAAACATTTCTTCCATCGCGTCGTCACCATGGGCTTCATTACCGATTTCTTCAGAGCCTATGTTGATGCGATGGAGGATGCGGGCTTCCTCGAGGGCTGCTTCGTCTTCGTGCTCTTCGTGTTCTCGATTTTGACGGTGTTCAGCTGCTGTTCGCGGCGGTGGTGCTCCTAGCCGTGGCCTTGTGCCATTGGTGGTCTAGCGCGGGGGCTGGTGCTGCGACAGTGGCGCCTGCTGCGCTAGAGGAGCCAGATGCGGCGGAGGAGCGCACGGTGGAGGAGCTTGCGGCGGTGGAGGAGGTGGTAGACCTTCCGGCTGGAGGTGAGCAGGCTGCTCGAGCTGTCTGCCGCCGTCGGGCGCGCGTGACTCGGCTCTGAGTGAGCCAGGCTCATCCTTGGTGGCATCGGGGAGTTCGAGAGAGATTAGGAATCTCTAGGTGCCGTTGCATCCGTGCTGGCAGTGTTGTTTGTAGGAGTAGAACTTGTATCCTCTGTTCCTTTCTGAATTTCTCGCTTCTGTACTGCAATCCGTGATTGTATTGATCTTGCCTTTGCTGATAACCCGGGACAAGGTGTGCCTTGTCGAAATCTTCTTGGTTGACACAACTCTGGTCTTGCAGCACAGATAGGATGCAGAAGTACTAGAATAAACTTGTTTTGGCGAGAAAATATATTTTTAGAGAAATATCACTGCAATATATGGTCTCAACCATTTGCAGTGGTAGCACACATTCCAACCATATAGGTTGAACACGACAACTAAGAACACCCTACAAGATGTCCTTCTGTGTTCCAGCGAGCATTTACGCTTCGCAAGCATTTTAAGGCTTGCGAGGCTCACATCTCGTGGAGGGCTCGGGCCCCTTTCTTTAACATGCAGGTTGCACAAGGTTCATATTGGGTGAGGAACCTTGTGGGTGATTGCATGTAGGGACACACACAAAAATAATTTGCATACTACCAAATAGTCCCATTCAAAGTTTGCATTGATTCCCAGGGGTATGCGTCTGGGGTCACATACGGTTCCTGGTTTAAGTGATCTGTGGTTTCTTTTTAAAACTTTTAACTGAAAAAAAAACAGCATGACATTCCATCAGATGTCAACCAAGTGGTTAACAAGATGATAAGAACACCAAGTTTTTATTTTGGGGCTGATCTAACATCAGCCGGGGAACAGACAACAACCTTGCATTACAAGACACACGAGAAGAACTAGCAACAAACCAACAACAGACTAACAACTTTGTTGATCCACACAAACACACAAGCGCTGGTCAGGCTAACTAAACCTGGGTTCTACTCTGCCTGAGAGGTTCTAGGAGTCGGTGAAACGTGGCCGAGACAAAGAGTGGTGTCCACATCTCTGTCCTCCACGGGGTGGGGATCTACAGGCACGCCTTCGAGGACTACGCCTGGTTCTTGGGGTGGCTGCTGAACTCGGGCGAGAGCTTGTGTCACCGAAGCATCCAGCAAATCATCTAGGATCGACTGTCTTGCATCCTGAGCTTGCCCACGGTGAGAAGTGGGTTGGTTCCTTGCTCGACCCAGTTCCCGGCGGGCACGAGCAAGGTGGCGCCTTGTGGTCATGAGTTCCTCCATCAGGGTGTGACTGAATCTTGTCATTGCAGCTCCATAGGTGACCAGGGTGATTACGGCAGGGTCAGCTTCCTGTCCCATGGAAGCTTGGAAAGCCTCCGCAACATGCTCAGGTATGGCTGGGAGGAAGTGGAAAGCTCGGCTTACCGCCATTGCCGGTTCTGAGTACCGGAGACGGACGAGTCCTTCCCAGGCTGCTACCTGGAGGGCTAGATCTAGGGTAGGCATGCTCTTACCCTGGATCAAGTAAGTCGGACTGATGCCCAATAGGCACGAGCGATATGCACTCGACTTGGAATTCACTCCCGGCGAGCGGAAGAGAGTTCTCGAACACCACATATCGAGGACGGGCAGGCCGACCAAGAATGTGGCACACGGCCTTCCAAAGCATCAGCGGAAACCCACTATGCTCCTCGGCAGTGGTTTCCATGACAACTCTGAGGTTTGCCATGGGTTCCTTTGGATCTGGATGAAGGATAAGAACACGGGATTCTTGCCTCAGGAGATTTGGGTCGCTAAGGGTGGTGAGTGGGGATAGATGGCAGATGGAACGGGGCCTTTTATAAGCTAGGTGTGTCGGCTCCTTTCTGGGGAAGAACCCGGGGAGCGTCACTCGTGTGGTGGGGACAAGCCCTACTGCACTCTACTGTGAACCGACGCCTGGCCATGCCGGTTAGGCAGGGAGGGGTCAGATCCGCGGACTCACTGTAAGGGAGCGTCACAAACAAACAACAAGCACACAGGGTACATTTAGTACCAATGGACGCCTAATACTCGTAGCAATCGGGTAGTATGGCTAAAGTTCCTATCATAAGCTGTTCCTATGGGTCTTGGTTAGACAGGGGTGCTGAAATCTTCAGTTCGTCGCCTTAGTCTTCAACTGGAGACACTGAGATTGTCGAAGTAGCCACTTGAGTAGAATTGCTGAGGTTGAGCTGAGGTCTTCAGAGATCTCTTGATTTGGTTGATGTCGATGATCTTGGCATTTGTAGACCAATGAACTTGATGTTGAATGTTGAGTAATTGAGATGGTTGCTTCTTCTTTGTAGGTGCTAGCTAATTAGGTCTCTCTTTGGGTTCATCGTCAAGTATTTTGAACAGGTAAGAAAGAGTAGAGAAACCTTTAGTAAAATTTAAAATAGAAAGGTAAGATTCAGAGGTAAATAGAGAAGACGAGAAGAGCGGGAGCCATTCTTGGACTTCCCTAGATAAGGATATATTTTTGGTGTGAATATATTTTTTAACAAAATATTCTCTTCCTAACTAACGTCCATGCTAACTAAGGTCTGTTACAGTCAGGATGGCTCTGATACCAAGTCTGTGAGGACCCCGGATTAATTATCCGAGATACTCGTTATGTTTCCTGCAACAGTCCCATGATCAGTGTGCTGTTGCACATAACTTGAGTTGGTATCACAGAACACCCTTAAATACCGAATAAATATACTTACGTGATTGAAGTGATCAGCTTCAACAGGTACTTGCAGCGGAAATCACCAAACAACGTGGAGCCCAAGTCATTCGCCTTTACCCTACAGGCAGCTGACTGGGAAGCGCCCTAGTTCGCAAAGACGTCAGTGAACTCCTCCTCGTCGAACTGCTCTTCTCTGGAATCTGGCTAAGACAATAGCCAGGGACGAAACCAATATGAGTACATTTGATTGTACTCGCAAACTACCCCAACAGGAACATGCACTATTTTTTTTAATTTTCAAGACTTTTATTTTTAGGGAAACCTTCCCCAAATCTTTCAAAGGAGAAGAGTAGATTTTTAATCCTGTTAAAAACAAAACCTTTTGGAAAGTAGTTTTCTTACTATCTTTGTTTAAAAAGGTAAGAAATCTTTTTAAATCTTTTCCCGAAAATACACCTTCTTTTGAAAAGGGTAAGAAATCTCTTTTAAAACTTTTTCCTCGAAAAACAACTTCTTGCCCTGATTCCAAGCCCGTCGCTACCTCGAACCAACTCATTGGTACAGGTACGAAATAACCTTTCCAGCCAACTTCCTTCCAAAACTCAACACCTTTCTCAAAACTTGCACATGGTCTTAGGACAGCCTTCCAACTGTCCGTATCCGAGGACTCGGCTATTCGAATAGTTTTACACTCTGCAGAGGTAGTACGCTTTTCCCACACCCATCCGGTCACTCATCGTGTCAGCCACGTCCCGCCATACCGGAGGTATGCGAAGTTGAGTTCCCGGCCATAGCCTGTCCTTTGCTCATGCTAGTATAGGACCCTGCCTCTACGACACATTCCATCGACACTCAAACCCTCAGGAACTAAGTGTGAGGACTCGTAGATTCTGCCCGGCGGACCCAAGGGAGCCCTTCAATCCTCTTCCTCCAAACACGTCCATACCGGCTTCCGGTAGACCAACACTGAAGAGGACCCAGGTCAGGGGGTAGGTCCTCAGACCATCCCCTCATGGAACGAGGTTATCCTCGTTGTTGAGGCATCCAGTACTAACACGAGCAAATTATATGACTATGCCCTTGCCCATATGTGGGTAAGTGTGGTCGCACAGGATAATGGTTGGTCGTCATAGTGCTAGGACACAATGTGCATTTTTCTCAAAAACAACACCAGCCTTCTTCAACTGAGCACCGACCTTCCGGCAGGTCTATCCAAGTATTTTTAAAAGAGAGTTTCGAGAAAACATTGTTTTTTTTCCCATCCTATAGTTTTAAATAACTACCTTATACTTCTATATAAGGTGGCAAAATAGTTTTTCATAAACCCTTTTAAAAAGGTTTTCACAATCATTTCTAATTTTTCAGAGCAAAATACTTTTAATCAAAACTGGGTGGTTTGTAATCCCACCAAAAGATTTTCATAGAAGGCTTTGGAGTAAAACAAGTTCATTTAGAAATCATTGTATACCACTGACACCTCTATATCGGGTGCCTTAATAATATACTTGTATTTTGGAAAAAGGGTTTTCAAAATCATCGCTTTCGTGGCAGACACCACAGAAATCATTTATGCTCTTTATAAGTAAAACAGGTAAATCAAAATAGATGTATATAGATGCAAGCTCAGTGAAGTAGCTTGCCTGGTTTCAGCAAAATGTCCCTGGACTTCTCTTCGTTGATCAATATAATAAAAATCCAATCCTTCCTCGATCAAATCTCTCCGAAAACCACTCCGGTAGCGTTATTATCTAGCGTCGCAAACAGGGAAATAAACAATAATCAATACACCAAACAGAATCACAAGTGGTGCACAGACAGATAACATCCACAAGCATCAAACCAATTATTCAAGCAACAAACTAGGATCTAAGCTTATAAGGGCCTTAGACTAGTGCATGCTAGGTGCCTAGATCACAAAGCTATCTCAAGCAAGGGTGAACAGCAAGCATTTTATCTAAACAGGAAATACTTCACTACAACACAACCACTCAATTTTTAACAGAGAAAACCACCACTCACACCCAGTAGATAAAAGGCTATCGGAACTATGTTTATGATTGAGAAACTTATTCTTCAATCAATATGCAATGGAATCAGTGGGTGTTACACTACCATAACAAGGCATTAAGAGGTTAAATATCTTCTGGCTACAATAGGAAGCTTACTAAAACAACAACACAACATAAGGCTACTCGTGCTAGTGAGTCCTAAATAATTATAACTATTCCCCCAACTAAACATGCTTTGCTAAGGATCAACCAATAGGTAACAAGGGGTGACATGCTACTATATCAGTAGCCATGAAATGCTACTGATGTTGAAGCAATGTTTCCAAAAACCAAACTACTCAAAGAATTTCATCCACAGACAATTCCTAAACACTAGGGATATTCTAGGAAATATTCACACTAGTGATATTATTTCCTAACGAACACATGCAACACTAAACTTTTCCTAACATGCTAATTATAAGGGATAACATACTCATAACAAAGAGTACAGAACCTATGCATGCTAGTAATCACAAATAAAACATTAACACATTCCACAAACTTAAATAAAACTAAATCCAAGATTTCACAGGAAAGCATTAAAACTAGCTACGCACACCAAAAATAAAATACAGCTCTAAAAATCATACCAATCTAGGATTAGGTACTCCTAACCATACAGAAGATCACACAAGTGGATTCACACCAAAATTCATCACCAAATAATTTACAAAAAACCTAGAAAAGCTCTCTGGTCATTCACCAAAGTGGATGCCATTTCGTTTAGGAACATCATTTGCACAAGAGGCCAAATGCTACTGCTAGGTAACACTCAGGGCTTTTCAAAACAGTTGAGTTTGCATTTTTGGCTATCCTAGAAAAATAGTTATTGAGTTTTTGGTGAAAACCAGTGTTTTTGCCTTCCATTTTATTTATCTAGAAGTATTTGTCCAAAAGTGGATCTACCACTTGGATCTGGTTAAAAACATGTTGAGGTACCTCCATGATTTTTGGTTTGGCCAAAAATGCATGTGAGCTATTTTAAATCGATTTAAACTAAGGGGCCAGAAACAGATCTATAAGCAAAAGAATAACAACCTTAAGAAAAAAAAGATTAACGGGCTGGATCTGGCTGGGTCCAGGCAACGCAGTGCTGGGCCGGCCCACACGCTCGAGCGAAGGGGTACGGGGCCTCTTCTTCCTCGACACGCAGCGACGGCGAGGTGCGGTTGGGAAGCACGGCGATGACGGCGGCGACGGCTCCGGCGATCCCTGGGCAAACGGAGGAGGGCATGAGAGAGAGCAGAAGACGGGGAGCACAGAGGCACAACAATGTCGGGAAATGGTGGACGGTAGCGTCCGCGAGCTTGCTCGACAAGCGGCGGCCGGGGATGAAAAGGATCGGGACGGCGACGGCGATCCCGGGCGAACCGCATCGATTCCTTGCACGAGAATGGAGAGGTCGATGCGTCTGAGCTTCTGGCGGTCTTGGTTTTGCTCGAGGAGCTCCCCATTGCCGGCGATGCGCGACGGCAACTCGGCCGGGGTTCGGCTCCGTGGTGGAGAAAAATGGAGAGGGGGGGGGAGTGAGGCGAAGAAGTGAGCGAGTGAGGGAGCAGAGGAGTGGCGTCGAGGGTGATCTTATCTCCTCCCAGGGACAAGGAGGAGGGGGCCACGGTGGGCGGCGACCACGGCAACACCGGCGTGAGGAGCACGGCGCGGTGGCGTGCGGAAAGGAGGTGGAGGCAGAGGGGTCGTGTGGGAGGAGTCTCCTCTTGTCGGGCAGCCAGGCGCGGCGTGAGGAGCACGGCGGCGTGGGGCTCGGTGACCTGCAGGAGGGAGCACGGCGGCGCAGCGAGCACGGCAGCACGGTGCCGTGCCGGCGACATGCTACAGGAAGTCAAAGAGGATTTTGCAATACGCCCCCTGGATTCCTTTCTGCTCTCACAGATAGGTCCTTGCCCATTTCTTTTAAATTCCTTTTCAAAACCAGTAGGGTTTCTGGGATTTAATTGAGGCCTTTATACATTTTTAAAAATTCTGAAAATATTTGGGTAGCCTCCCATATACATGTAGAGGTTCCACAAAAATTGGTTTTTGAAAATAAAATGTTTTGCTCCATTTTTGTTCATAGGGTTCTAAATAAATCATTTTTGGAAATTAATAATTTGATACTCCTTTAATATTTAAAACCAGAGATAAAATAGTTTGTAGAACCTTTGGAGCTTTCTTGAAAAATAAGATACTTCAAATAAGTTTTGTTTTCATAGAGAAAACATTTGTTTGAGGAAATAGAGAAATTGGGAGGGAAAATTATTTATGAAGATCATTTTAACCCATGACCTTCATTTCTTTTTAATAAGATAAAGGAGGGGTTTGTTTTAAAACAACAAGTAGGCTTACTAGAGGAGAGAGTGATATGAGATGGAGAGAATTAGCATTTCATCTCCTTCCCTAGAATTTTGATAAAGAAAGAATAAGGGTTTTCATAAAACAGAGGAATAGATAAGGAGGGAGTGTTATTGAAACCATCTCCCTAAATTTTAGGATTTTAACTTGGGGTGCCTAATTGTAGAGGATTTATTCCTCTTCAAGTCACCCTCCAAGTTTGGTGGCCAAGGGTGTCCTAAAGTGGTAACAACTCCACTGAGGAATTTTACCCACAAGAGAATCACACACAGCAGCAAATTCACAGCAGTAGCAACAGCACCAAAATACCAATCAACACAACAATATCCACAATTCAATCAAGCCACACACTTCAAACTACCAGAATAAATCACACACCTTTTTCCATAACTAACAATGCTACTTTATAAAAGTGGCCACACCCAATCATGACGAGATGGTGTTTAAGGGATATATCAACCCATAACTTAATAGTTTCCAAAATGGTTTGATAAAGGGAAAATATGTGAGGTGATATATTCCCCACTAGTATTTCTTTTGAAAAGGAGTTGAAACTTAGGAGTTTCTAAAATAGGAGTTGTATAAATATCAAGGTTGAAGAAGGAACAGGAGATCACAGATAGTTCTCCACATTTTATAAACAGGAAACTTTTGAAAATACTTTCACTGTCTCAAATTAAAGAGTATTTTGTTTGTTGCTAAAACCAAATCATTTGTTGAAATAAACTTCTGGCCAACATAAGAATGGATAAGACATATGGAATATTTTCTTGTCATAACATGGTCACCAGTGTTGTAAATATATTTTTACCTAGGTGGATGTCTTGAGTTGACATCTACTAATCAAACAATCACAACAACAAGTTACACAAGATCAACAGAACAAATTAAAGGAAAACACAATCACTTGTGAAATAATTCAAAAAGTTTTTGTTGGTTCTGAAATTTGGGTCTTGTTTACCCTTGTTATAAATTTGGGATGTTACAAGCGACCTACATACAATATTATTATTACTAGGTAAATTTGGTGCACCGCCGCACCCGTGTGGTAAAATTTGAAATTTGGAAATGTTCTTATTTAAACAGTGTGAAATTTTGGATTTTATTTAATTGCAAAAGAGCTTACGTGGAAAACTTTGGTCAGATTGCGAAAAATGTTCAAATTTGGAAATTTTCTAGATTGCTCTTGTTGGTTATTTTTATGAATATAACTTTTTTTTTTGGTTGCATAATATGTTTTGTGAATGGAATGGTGATATTAGGGAGAATTAAGTTCAATTTGAACGTTCATTGAATTGAAGGCTTTTTTTTGTTGCATAATATGTTTTGTGAATAGAATGGTGACATTAGAGGAAATTAAGTTCATTTTGGGCGTTCATTGAAGTGAAGTCAATATATCTGTGAACATAAATGCTGAATATGTTGTATTAGCATCTATTAAATTCAATCTATTTTTTAGAGGGAATGAATCTGTGGTTTATCGAATATGCATCTAGTTAATCATTATTTAAATTTAACTACGTAGCTAGAGAGTGTTAAGTTCAATGTAAGTGTTTGTTAAACCGATTTGCATAATTTGGGGGAGTTTGGTTATGTTGTCTCTAAATTTTAACTTATTCGAGTCGGTATAATATGGTTTATGTTTTTATTAGATGCTTAATTTAACTCATTAATTGGAGGAAAATACATTGTATGAAGTTATATTTTCTCTAAATATTAACGTATTTGAAATGCTATATTATGTTTTACATTTTCCTATTAGGTACACATTTTAGATCAATAATTGGAGGAAATACATTGTATGTAAATTTTTTATGTGTAATTTATATTCTTTCCCTAGTTAGGGGATATGAAGTTTTTATCTCTGCAATTATTTGTTTAATCAAGCATTTGTGAAAAAATTTGACCTTCACAAATCTAGAAGAAATGCATTTGCAATTATTTTTTTTTCTAAATATTGAACTCTTTTGGAATTTGGAAACATGTTTGTTTTTTTCCAGAAGTAGCAAGTATTTTTTTTCTTTTGATCGGTCGGATATGTTATTCATTTTTTTAGGTGGATATATTGAAAATATTTTTTTTTAACACTTTTTGTTTTATGCAAATTGTAACTTCTGTGTTGTCGAATTTTTTTTTTGTTTATGCATTTCGTGTGTATAATTAGTAAATTGAAAGTCTTTAGGTCTTGTTTATTTTTGAAATATATTTGAAACTTAAAAAGTAATCGAATATTTTTCGAGAGAAAGAATGTCATGGGGATTTTTTTTTTGTAAAATTGTTTGAAATAGGCAAATTTTTGAATTCAAATGTTTGAAATGCCTACATTTTGAAGCAGTGTAGATTTGGATTATGAAAGTTGTATTTCAAAAGTTGCAAAAAATTTCTAAGAAAAGAAAAGCAGGAAAAAAAGAACAGAAGGGAAAAAAGGGAAACGCAGCCAGGACGGCCCATGTAGCGGACCATGTGGCCAGCCCAGGTCCGCGCCCAGGCCCAGGCCCGCCGTGACGTCATCGTGACGTCACGGGCAGGCGGAGCTGCCGCGGCGGCGTCGAGCTCGCCGGAGGCGCGCGACGGCGAGCCAGGACCCGCGCGTGGGCGCGCTGCACGCGGCTGGTCGCGGGGCGGCCGTAGACGGCGGGGCCGCCACGCGTTGGTCGCCGGAGCGGCCGCGGCGGCGTGCAAACACGACGGAGGCCAGCTTGGACGACGGCGTCGATTACGGCGACGACGCGTCGTCCCGGCGGCCGATCTGCGGCGAGGATGTGGAGGCGGCGACGGCGGAGCGTCCGGTGGCGGTCGATTCGTCTGGGGAGGGCCGTGGCGGCGGCGGAGCGCGGCGTCGCCGGCGGCGACCTCGGGCCGTCGCGCGAGAGAGGAGGAGAAGGGGGGGTGTGGCGGCGTTTTACGCGGAAGCCCATGTGGTTTTTGAAATCTGCAATTTGGTCCTTTTGCGTGTAAAGTTTAGGGATGTTCCGCAATTTGCAGTGAGTGTAGGATGCTTTTCGTAAAATGGCACGCTGACCGTCCAGTGGCCGTCCGATCCGCGATCGACGGCGCGGAGAGGCACGCGCACTGTAGAAGTGCAATACTGTAGATGCGCATCAGTGCAGGGCGACGTGGGCTAATCTGAGACGTCCGTTTCGCCGACCGAACGGCCGTCGAATGCGGGTGACGTGGCCGAATTGGTGGGGGTTGAAACGCTTGGCTTTTATATATAGATAGATAGACTAGTAAATGTGTCTGTTCGTGCAACAGGAGAGAAAAAAATCCATGCTACGGAGACGCACAAGACTTCCTTAAGTTACTTCTTACCCACGCATAGACATAATCCACGAGCTTATAAATAAATAGCCATATAACAATTAACTTACTTGGAAAGAACTCAAAAGTCCTTTTTCTTTTTGTTCAAATGTTTCCCGTGTGTTTCTACAAGTTACTTTTATTGGACTTTTTGTAGGCCATGAATTTTTTTGCTATTGAAACCGTTTTTTCTTCATGGGACAAAGTGTGACATTTAAGGGTGATTGCTCAATTTTTCTACTAAAACACTCACCACAACAACTATGGATGTTTTCATTTACGTTCTAAAAAGAAGCTAGTGTTCTTGTGTTTTTATGAATAAGTGAAATTAATATCTGAATTCTGGAACCAAACCATGCTTTGATGAAAAGAATAATAGACACCCTAGGGATTATAGAGTTGAATTTGCTTGTACACAAGGTTAGCACCCAAACTATACAAACACAGTAACTAAACAGTACCATTGTACTTGGTTCACTTGAATCAGTACATCATATACTTAGCTGGCATGGGCTTGTTTCTCAATTTGACTCAATTTGTGCCTACATTCAAGGAATCCTTCAGGGCTACACCTGGTAATAGATAGCAAGACTGAAAGAGCATGGCAGTGGAAACTAAGGAGGGTAATCGAAAAAATGGCACATTCCAAATTTCTGTACCTAAGCTTAGATTTCTAGCACTATGCGTAGAAGCATATAACCTGGCCTGTAGCTTCAAGAAAAGAATAAGACAAAAAAAGAGAAAGGGAAATGCACAGAAAACATAAAGGCAAAATTGCTTTTTTTTTTTACATGGTACTTCTTGTTCACTTGTCCCTTTCAACGTTCTGGATAATTGCCGGACTGGAAAGGAAAACATGGTTTTTAGATAACATGCCAAAAAAGGAAAAATATGTTACTACGTTTTAGTTCAGCACTCTCCATCTACGGTTAAGCATTCATCATCGATGGTTCAAAACTCTCATCTATGGTCCACTCAGAGGGGGTATCAAACCATTTTTTCCCACTTATCGGTGGCAGCGGTGAGTAATTTGCATCAACTACAGAGGTAGTTTGTGTGGGCGGACAATTTTTTTGGCTAAAATTTTACCGCTTTTATTATTATGTATAGATTTGTGCGGGTAATATAATCTGCTTTTTAAGAATATGATATTCTCCATTTTTTGTTGGTGAAAATATATGCACTGATTTCCGCCACGTTGGATGCAGGCCTGAGTGTGAGAATATAGCGTTTTGTTCTGAGTGGATCGTGAGAAGAAAGATCTGGAGTGTGAAATAGACTAATACTCAGCCCAATATTCTCAGCTAGGCCGAGCTGCAGCCCGTAGTACGCACTGTCAAAAATAAAGTGCGATGAACGCCAGTTGTTGGAGCAAAAACAATTGCGCATCTAGGGAATCGAACCCTGGTCAATACCGTGGGAGGGTACTATGGCCCCCTTCTTTTCAGCTTATTTTCCAGATTCTCTCAGAAGCTACCCTCCATCAGCTTCTCACAGAATCTCGTTTTTTAAATTTGTTTAAACTTCTAAATTTGGTACGGCAGAAAAGCTGGGAGGGTAAATTTAGAAGTTTAAACAAATTTAAAAAAACGAGATTCTAGGAGAAGCTGATGGAGGGTGGCTTCTGGGAGAATCTGGAAAATAAGCTGAAAAGAAGGGGGCCTATGATACCACTACACCAGATGCGCCTTATGTCATGTAACAATATGTAACGTTAATATTTGTTAATCGTAGCTGCGAGGACGAGGAAGAGAAAAAAAATCAACCGGGACTAGCCCTTGGTGGTTTTCTTTATAGAAGAAGCGCTCTTCGCGAGAATTCCAGTAATTCGTCCTCGGGGATCGATCAAACTCACGTCGTTGAGTGCGCCCTCCGTTCTCAAGGGAATAGATAGATGCGTGTAGTAAGACTAAAGGAGAACACACAAAATTTGAATTTACGCATCACACTGCTTCACTAGACACAAGTCATTTCTCAATAGTTTTTCTTCTCATTGGTTAGAAGATCAGACGATACATACACATATAGCAGATGAACAAAAATCAGTTCTTTCGAGTGGCATTTCTCATGCATCGGATGTCACTGCATGAATCGGGTATAGATAGGCGGGAGTAATATTAAGTGTAAATGTCTTACGTTTCAGAATACAAGCTATATGGGACTTGGGTGTACATCTATACACCCATTATTTTTGGCAAAAGACTTGAGTAAGTATATATACTTCACATATAAACAACAATACACATCAAATACATTTGAAACAAGAAGTAAAAACACATCCATTATGTGTATGTTGGCTCCGCCACTGGAATAGAACTAGTTTTACTTACTGAAATGACACAGATATCCCTAGAGGGGGTGAATAAGAGATTTAAACCCATTTTGATTAAATGCGTAATAAAATTATAGCGTTTAATTTAACAAGCACAAATCCAAAATGTAGTAGACTCAACTATGTGCACCAACAAATTATGCTAAACAACATGAACAACTATGTGATACCAATACATATAATACCAAATGAACAATGTTTTAATTTTTAAGCATGGAAAAAAAAGTATATGGAAATGATGGTAGGCTACGATAGCACAAACTAAAGCAAATCTTGGTTGATCGGTAGCACACTATTAGGAGAATCAATCATATTTTGTCTTTCTCCTATCCAAACTTGTATATTTGTCTTTTTGTCCAGATGAAAATATAATGAATTTTCATTAAAATGTTGAACAGTTTTAGATCTAGATATTATCTACACATGAGTTTATTTTTTGATTTTTTGAAAGCAGATTTTTTTTTGTAAAACCGAGGTACATTTTAGATTGGCCTCCGTTTTCATTTTCTGAGGCATGAACATCCTATATGGCCAACCTCGTAATGCTATTCTCAAAGTTTCCTCATATAAGACTTTTTTTTTGTAGAATATAAGACAATTTGTTGTGCAAGACATGTGCAAGGTATAAGTTCTATGTAATTCAGCCTTGTGAAACGATATTTCTTGTCTTGGCAACCAAGTCGTTGGTAAGTAATACTCCTTAGTCAATACCTTGCCATCCAAGCTATCTTACCAGCTAAGCCAGTTATCAATCAACATTTTGTCACGTACTGTACTAGATACGAACATTGACTATAAGTCGTCCAGTCAATATTTTATCATTATCTTTGTGAGTGATGGCTACAACTACAAGACACGGCAAAATCTTGCGCAGAATGCAAAAACAAAAGTTTGTGGCAAAAAGAAAACCCGCGACATCTTTCTCAATGGGCTGATTAACATTCCAGACTTCGGCCCAAAACATAGTGCGTAGCGAGCCACACAGCAAAG
This sequence comes from Poa pratensis, assembly GCA_947311845.1. Taxonomy (NCBI): domain Eukaryota; kingdom Viridiplantae; phylum Streptophyta; class Magnoliopsida; order Poales; family Poaceae; genus Poa; species Poa pratensis. Next base: position 10,518,664 of record CAMZMU010000092.1, on the reverse strand, counting down.
GCCCGGCCCAACTTGAGAGGCAAGGAAACCCTAATCCGGCTGGAACCTATAAGGCGCCGCCTCCGCCGCATTTCCCAAACCCTTGCGCCACAACCACACGGAAGGTAAGGGAGAGAGCGGCGGCGGCGAAGATGGTGTCGCTGAAACTGCAGAAGCGTCTGGCCTCCAGCGTCCTCAAGTGCGGCAAGGGCAAGGTCTGGCTCGACCCCAATGAGGTCAACGAGATCTCCATGGCCAACTCCCGTAAGAGCCTCCCTCGCACCCCTCTCGCTTATCGTGTTCGTCGCGTAGATCTATCGTCGAGGTTGTCGTATCGGTGTTCGTCGTTCGGAGTCGATAGATCGACGCTTTTTGTGAGCAGCGGGTGGACGGGATTAGTGTTCTTCGTGTTGCTGATAACCCTATAGTTTTGATTTTGTTTTGATGGACCGTGGTAGCTATGGACTGTGATGTAGATATTTGTCCGTCTGCGTATGATTGTTTTTTTAGCGCTTATGGGTCGGCGAATTCTTGTATATGCTTCTATACGCGATTGTTAACACTGGGAACCACCTATATTGAGTTGCAGTGCCTGCTTGTGTTTATTTTTTGTATGCTGCTTAGGCGTCCCACATAGTTAAATTGGCTGGCTTTCAGTGTTTATTGCTGTTGTCAATTATATAGAATCCAGCTTGGTACTGGTCGTGCCTACAGTGTATTTATTTGTGTGGATTCAATAGCTCGTGCCTTTCTGCCCATGCGGAAAATAGGTTTTTAAGTTTGAGGTGATAATCAGTTGATTGTATTATCCATCACAATCATCAAATGGCTCCCAGTATATATACCAATTATCACTGCTGTGTTAGGAGTATAGATATGTTTCTTAGAGATGCATTTTTCGCACTGCTCTATGCCTGCATGTAGAATTTGTACATAGGCTGCTAAAACTTGTGCACCAGAAATTTAAACACTTCTTTAAAAACAGAAATCAAAACCTGCTTCCAGTTGTAACTTCTATTATACCTATTCATAGTATAAATCTGATTGTCAGTATCAAGTTGCTTCATTGGCTTAACCATGGTGTCTTGTCCTAAAAATTGTGTGAACAATGAAGCTAATAAAACTTTACGTGTTTTGCTGTTACTGCACCTGCACACACCTAGGCTATGAGCAGTTTGCTCCAAATGTCAATCTAGGGGAGATACCTCCTTATTCTGTTACTCAGTTTGTATTGATAAGTAGCTGGTTCACGTACTCTTGTAATGTGCATTTCTCTTATGTGGTGCTGTTTCGTGTTTCCTTGTAATGTGCATTTCTCTTATGCTTCTTAGTGCTATGTGTGTACCTATCTGTTATGCTTTCCCCTGTACTGTGAAACATTTTGAGGTTATAATTAATCCATTGGAGCTTCTCATTCTTCAATGTTCTGTGCTTGCTTCATTGATTTGTCATGGAGCACAATCATGATGCATTATTTCTCTAAAACTTGCAGGGCAGAACATCCGGAAGTTGGTCAAGGATGGCTTCATAATTAGGAAGCCTCAGAAGATCCACTCCAGGTCTCGTGCAAGGAGGGCACATGAGGCCAAGCAGAAGGGACGTCACTCAGGATATGGTTTGTAGCTGCAGCTTTGATTAGCACATGCAACTTTGATAAGCATTCATGTTGGAAACCTGATGTAACATGTGATCATGCTCTCTGTATAGGTAAGCGAAGGGGTACCAGGGAGGCTAGGCTCCCCACCAAAGTTCTGTGGATGCGCAGGATGCGTGTCCTGAGGCGCCTTCTGCGCAAGTACCGTGAGGCGAAGAAGATTGACAAGCACATGTACCATGACATGTACTTGAAGGTCAAGGGTAACATGTTCAAAAACAAGAGGGTCCTCATGGAGAGTATCCACAAGTCCAAGGCTGAGAAGGCAAGAGAGAAGACCATTGCTGACCAGTTTGAGGCCAAGCGCGCTAAGAGCAAGGCGAGCCGGGAGAGGAAGCATGCCAGGAGGGAAGAGAGGTTTGCTCAGGTAAGAAAATCTTTTGACTTGAGCCTGTTCTTTTCCTTGTTTAGTTAGATTAGGTTATGCATGATATTGCTACTGCGATACTTACTGTTACACATGTCACTCAAAAAACTAGTATCGTATCTTTGTCTCTTGAAGAAATTGGGGATTACTACAATGTGTGGCCATCTTTCTGTTGAACTTAAGCAACAGATTGTTGTGAGACATGGATGTTAATGTTGAATATGTTCATGTGTTGCATTTGCCATGCCGTCATTTTTTTTGTTATAAAACACTTGGTGAACCTCTACCCTTTCTCAAACAGGGCCCGAAGGATCATGATGCACCAGCACCAGCAGCTGCAGCCCCAGCTCCCGTTGCAGCGTAAGTATCTTCATAAGTATTCTTCACATCAGGTTGTTTTCTGTTTGTTTCATTTAGCTGATTTCCTTCTGTTCTCAAACAGGGCACCAAAGAAGGCCAAGAAGTGAAAGGTTTGATATGAAGCTTTAGCTTTCTGGTACTATGAAGGGTTAGCCTAATTTTGGAGCACCGCAATTTGGAACTGTTTTATGTGCTATATCAGTGTCGTGTCTCAGATACCTTGAATATCATATCGTGATCGTTGTGTTGGATGTAATAGAGATGTTTATGCCGAGTTTCCTTGAACTGTTGAATTCAGTGTCTGGTTATGCTTGTAAACCTAGTTTTACATCCTTTTATGCACCGTCGTAGGCTGGTAGACATACCTGTTGATAATCGTGATTGGCTGTTGGCTGCTTATCTTGTGTTTCGATCTGTTCGTCCATGTTACGTAATCACGTGGATAGAATTAGTGCCAGCCCATGGTTTCAGTCAATTTTGACAGCCCGTTTCAAACCATTACTTCCTCGGTGCTTCTTATGCCCATTGCTAACCGCATGGACAGAAACACAAGCTAGCTAATGCATCTTCGATTTCAAATAGTATGTAGTTAGGTACCCTGTTTTATCACTCAATTTGCTGCGATTGGGCAATAAGTGCACCGAGGTGGTGATGATGGTGATTCTCAGTAAGGACTGCTGATTCATTTCTCTTTTGCATTGACGCTGATTCCCAACCTAATCATGGCTAATGGCTTCTTTGTGCTCTTTAGTGGGTTGTTCTATGCTTTGGAAGTCCATGCCTGGTTGCTATCAGCATGTCATTTCAGCAGAGATCTACTTGTATTAAGCTTAGTGAGGCACACTTCCATTTACGACCCAATCTTTTACCTCAAACTAGTAATTGTGCACGTGCATTTGCACGTATTGTTCCTTTACCAAAAAAAAAGTTGCCATCAAATAAGTATAGTGTAAAATTTTCAACTTTGAGAAAGTATCAGCAAAATTGTGGACATTCCGTATTAGTAGAAATTATGCGATAACTTTAACTCTTTCTCGCAACGATATATTATACAAAAGAAACTATTTCTCTCCACGATTTTAAACCTTGTAACATTATAACGTTGAAGAATGATTAAAGTATCATATTTGGAAACTATCATCTCTAGTCTCGTGATCATGCCATGGTCTATTGATAACAATTCGTGATAAATGTAACACACGTAAGCTTAATATAATAACACGCAGCTTTCTACGGGGACCTCGGAAAAAAAATGTAACACAAACACATGATTGGCTAAATGAGAAAATATCTTAAAGATAAACATAATAATTTTTTGTTTGATTGTGAACACATTTATGAACATGAACATAAAGGATGGTAAACACTTTCTCCTCACATAGTCACACAAACAATCAGGGGCGAAGCTCCCCAGAGGGCGGCCGCCCTACCTTGATTTTTTGGCAAAAAACTACATATATATAGGCATTTTCATTTGTATATCCAAGTTTCTGTAATTTCTATACGTTCTGGAAAAAAAAACAAAGGAAAAACAGAATACTTGGGCCAATTCTAACTGTCTTAGCCTAGCTGGGCCTTAGTGGGCTAGGGCAGGAGGCCTCATAGGCTCATACGCTGATACGCTGAGACGTTCGGCTGCCCTAGCCTCGTACGCGAAGGTTCGGATGTTCACCATGTTTTATTGTTTCCAATTGCAGATTTGAAGAAATTTTTGTGTCAGTTCCTAGTGGCAGTAGCTCTAATCCAATTACTCGGGAATGTGCAAATATTGTGGCAAATGAAGAGCAAGAACAAGATCAAGAAGTATGGATGATAAGGTAACAAAATGGGGCAGGACAAGAAAAGGGGGACATCACCAGGTTACCACTGATCATTTTTATCGTGTTGACACCTTCTATACTGTTATAGACTCTATTACCACCGAGTTTGATCATCGCTTTAATGAGGCATCTTCAGAGGTTCTACCGAGCTTTTCTTGTCTTGATCCAAGAAAATCATCGCTTTATCAAGAGGATTTTTCTGATTATGAGCGTGAGCACATACGGGATACTCTTGATCTATTCATTATTCATATGAGAAGAATTGAAGATTTCAGAGCTTGTCTTGATATTGCAAGCCTAGCTAAAAAGATGGTTGAACTTGAAAGGCATATCATGTTTCCTACAGTTTACCGTCTTATTGAGTTGGCATTGCTTCTACCGGTGGCGACGGAAACAATTTAAAGGGCTTTCTCAGCTATATGAAGATCATCACGACCGAGTTGCGCAACAAGATGTCTGATGGTTGGCTTAATGATTTGCTGGTGATATACATCGAGCGAGAGATACTCAAGAGTCTTGATCTTGGTGATATTAAGAAAGATTTTCAGAAGCAAGGTAGAGCTTTGCCATTGCCTGGGACATCTAGACGTCATTGAAGCTTCATTATCTCTTTGTCGGTATGTTTGTTGCTTCTACTTTGATTAAAAACGTGTTATTGCTATTATTGTACCAAGGGATTATGCTTAATATCATATGAAGTATCAATGTGTCTATACAACTTTACTTTTGTTGCCTCATTTTTTCCTCCACTTTAGAGTTCGCCCGACCTCAATTTTTTTCCGTCCTTCGCCACTTCAAACAATACACTATCCAATGAAAAGAAGCCGATCGAAACTTGCAAGGCATCATTTTCTATGTGAGGAGAAGGTGTTGATGCAATAGCAAGGCATAATTTTCTATGTAAAGAACTTCAATCCCACTATTAGTAGTATTGCACGCCACCATAGAAATTCCAATCGATATTGATGCAATAGTATTTGCACGCCACCACTACATCCTCCAAGCCACCATCTGCATTGTAGCCCGATAGCCAAGCTTGACGCGCAGCAGCAGCGCACTGGAGGAAGAATTTGTCAACCAGCTGTGCTGGGTGCGAAGGCGGGGCAGTAGGCCAGTGAGACAACGACGGTCGGCAGCATAAGGGTAACATGAAATCTGTAACTATGTTAATTGTTGTAAATAAAGTTAAATCATAGATGAACTATAAAAAAATAAATTTCATATCAGGCTCTATTGAACAATAGTAAACTTCCCATAATGGTAAGATGTTTCAAATGAGAAATTAATAGAAAAATGATCGCATGCCTTTGTTTATTGACAACAATATATTCTATGTAGAAAGTAGCATAGGCAAAGCATGGTAGACTGACACTGCCAAAAACTCATGGACTGAGAGGGTAAAATCACCCCTTCGGAGCATGATACCTGCACAGATATTATAAAGTAAGAATTGCAGATAAAAAATTGATCAATATCTCAAAGAAACCTATCCAACACTTTACGAGAATCAATGCTTCATACACAATAATGCAAAGAGCTAAACATGCAGATTTAAGAAAGAGTAGCAAAATAAATTGTGGATTCTCTAAAAAGGAAGAATGCTTTATCTGATTGATATGATCAGAAAAGGACATAATGGGCTCTAGTATTCTCAGAGAGTAGTGTAAGTAAATTGATCACAGTAAATTGGACCCAAAATATAATTATTGTTTTCTTGCAGCGGTGGTGTTCACAGCCCAACAGCCTGAATATAGAACAATATATGAGCACCCATACGCTTGGATTTGCTTATGTTATTCAAGATTTAACTAAAAACAAAACCATGAAATGTGCGTATACTCCCCTCAAGTTCCCATATAAAAGACCATTTGTGTTGGGCTAAAACCATGGAAACTTATTAAAGGTATGGACCACCAATAACATGCTCCTCAAGCAGTTTGAAGCAAACGGGACACTCCTTCATGGCAACCTCAGTGACGACCTAGAGCACGACATCATACAAATTTTATTAGAAACTCGACATCCTACAGAGCAGAAAAAAGAATTAGACTGAAAACAGTTTATACACACCTTATTCTTAAACTGAATTTGGTCGAATAAAAGACCCCTGCCCGAATCAGAGGCATCAAAAGCATAAAAGTGAATAGCAAGGAATATAGTGGACTTGTTTTTTACTTATTCGTAGTCTAAATAAAAAAGATCAATCGGAATAAATATTAAAATTTCATATTGAGAAAATACAGTATTCACTTTATATCTAGGAAAGAAGTACAGTTCTCCAAACCAAGTAAAAATTAGCTACACTGAGTTAAAATAAACACCAATAAGATGCATAGTAGTTAAAATAAACACCAATCTGGAATCGCCAAAAAGAAAGAACGGAGAGCTAATAGGCAATAATCACGAAACTATACCATGAGTAGAGATTGAGATTCATGCCTCCCTGCAGAAGCTTACACGTCCAACCTACTACTAGAGCAAACAAATACAAAGACAGACTCTCCAACTGCAAATTCTGAAGAGGAATTTAAACTGGAAGTGAACCAACAATAGTACTATGGTCTCATAATATTATGGCACAGAAGATAAACGCTGCACTGTCCTGCAATTCATATCCTGCAAAACAAAGCAGAAACAAAATCACTAGTGAATCAAGGACTCGAGTAGAGGAGCTAGTGGTGACGTACCAGAGCAGTGAGGAACGCGCCGGTAGGAGGACACTGCAGCTCATGCAAAGAAACATAAAGCCCAATGTTTTTTCCAGGCGGCCATGGAATTCAGGCGGCGTGCGTCCTTGTCAACCTAGACAAACCAGCAGCTGCAGAGCACTGCACTATGAAAACACTGAATCATCTCATTCACAAGTCAGATACTGGGCGGTGCGGCGTTGCATACAAAAGAAAGTCGCATTACAAACTAAAAAGTATATACCATGTATGTCGTTAGCTGATCTAGCGAAATGGACAACTTGTGGTGCAGATAGGACACCTACCACTCTACCCTAGCATTCCTGCAGAGGGTAATCACAATAAGATGCAGTCAAGGTCATTTCATCAGGGCTGCACAGCAAGAATGGTAATTCTTAGCCACGCACCTTGAAATAGAATCCATAATATGATAGGTAAGAAAAATTTACAGGGATAAGTAAGAATCCATAATATGCCCAAATTAAATCCATAATGCATTGTTTGGTTCTTACTTTAGTGCAAAAGAGTTGTTAGATAATGATCATAAAAGTTAGGATATATGATCTAGAAACCACACTCAGATAAGCACCTATACAGACAAACAACATGTATAACCACAAAATCAACTTGTGTCATCTGAACTTGGGCATGTTTTTTCATGAGTGCATACGCGGAGTAAACGACTTAGGCATGCTCATGTGTTGGGAAGCAACAAGGACAATCACTTCTGCATTAAAGAAAAAACTTCATAATTACTTACACATTGAGATCACCAGTTACAGAAGTTTACAACTACCCACATTGGACAAACTACCATTTTGTAGATAATAAAAACGTCCGTCCATTGTTCTCTGGAAGTTTATTTGACTGCGATCAACTAATAGGTCTAAAGTTCCAACTTCCAAGTGAAATACGAAAGAATGCACAAAACAGATCTGGGAAGTCTAAAACTGCATACACCACAACGCTGCATCTCTGGACCTGGAAAGCTATGTCCAGCTCATAGTAAAATCATATTCCTCGGGGCTCAATATACATGTACATTTGCTCTCAGATTTACTACGGTACCATGATAAAAGAAAGGGATAAAAAAGTCTAATGTAAAATCATGGGGAAAGATTATAGTCATTCAGTGAGTATAGAATGGAGAAAAAAACTACATAACCAACATGTGGAGAACATATTAACTTGTTTGGCTAAGCTCAAATTTGTATCTTTATACATAATTGGTTAAAATGAACTATAACTGAACCTGTATTTAGAATTGAGGGAACTCAGATGAAAAACACGGCCTACCAGTGGTAAATGAATTCACATGTATAAGAGGCAAACCATTACTAATTGGTAAAGGATGAATGGCAATGAATTCACATCTATTGCTCTAACCTTAACAAAAGGTGCGAGTATATTTTTTTGGGAAGTACACGGCCTACCTGTCGTGCAGCATATTACTTGGCCCATATACAGCTCATTACTACACGTATTTGGTTGAGACACGAAAAGATCATTTGTGCTGCTACTACTTCTAGCTATCTTCTGTTGGTACAGTTTACAATAGAACAAAAAATACCTTCGCCTACAAGTCGTTTATGCCTCTAGTAGTTGCAAAGTATCTTAAATCGCACAATTGCTGATACCTCCAGTAAAGATACATACACACTCTTCAGGCTACCAGAAGATTGATGTCAGTATGGAGAGGAGTGAGTACCAAATGACATGAAAAAAGATACAAAGGACATAATCACACACTTAAATCTTAATTCATTCATACAAGGATCAAAGCCAAGAACTGCTACACGCCATACTACTTTCAGTTTATTTAGTATATGGTTGTTTGGGTGATATCGTTTGCCCATTTGTTTTGAGCATTGTCAACACCAACACCCGTATATGAGAAAAGCCTCAAATTTCATCGGCCTCAAAGTTCATTAGATCATACCGAGAACCAAGGCTGCATCCAAGGCTCGACTGTGCTGGGAGGAGATTAAAAAGGCTACTGGTATCAGATCACCACCTGTATTCAGTCTGAATGTTTGCCTACCCCGAGCAATAAATTGCTCTGTTTGATTATAAAAAAATAGTCTTATGAGGCAAACCTGACGAAAGTGCAGCTGTTGCAGGGGAAGTTTAGGGCGGCGCGGCCTACGGACGTGCAGTCCGTCGCAGTGGACGGACCTCGAGCGGCGGCGGTGGTGTCGATCCACTGCAGTTGGGCGGCGGCGTCTAGACACTGCCGTTCGACGGTGGCGGCGGCGTCAATCGAAATCGATTCGGCGGCGGATTGCAAGCGGAGGATTACAGACGGACCTCGAGCTGTTGAGGCGGCCGTCGCTCTAGTCCGTGGCGTTCGGGGGTGGTCGCAGCGTCCTGCCGAGGGGAACAGTGGCGGAGCAGCGACACGGTGTGGGAGGCCGGGGGCTTGGCGGCGCTGCGAGTCGCAGCTGTGGTCGTCGGCGAGTGGGCGTCGGCGAATCGCGGGTGTGGGCGGCGGCGCGAAGCGCAAGGCCAGCGACCAATCGGGGCGGGGCTTCGCGGTGCGTCAGGGAAGAGACCAAGCGTGGGCGGCGCGGTGACGCGGCGCGAGCGGCCGGGGGGCAGGGCGGGAGGCAGGACGCGGGAGGCACGGCGACGCTGCCTCGGCGACCGGGAGGCAGAGCGTGGGCGGCGCATTTGCAAGGGACATTTTTCTGTTGAGACGATGATTGCGGACGGTTCGTCGATTGGTTTGATCGTGGGTGCATTGAGGCATGCGGGCGTCGAAAATTAGCTCAACATTAGGATAATCCTGGCTGTTCGATCAAAAGGAGATTAATGACAATGATTACAGAGGTATCTACATCATTAGACAACCGTGAGACGTTAGATATAGCCAATCGTGGGGTTGATATTATTTAGATCAGCCACCCTCTGGCTCTTTTTATATTAGTGGAGATGTGTATGCCAGCAACACTGATACCGGTTGAGCTGCTGGCTCTAAAGTTGGCGAAATGGCAAGAGGTCCTTGAAGAAGCAATTGTAGGGAGTGTTATTCTTAGGAAAAAGTCCATTACAAACCTTGAACTTGTAGAGAAAGCTAAATCGAATCCTCAACTTCTAATCCCCCAAATCAGCACACTCAACTCCCGGATCCCGGTCTAAATCAAACCTTGGGGTTGTTAAACGTGAAAAAATGCTGACGTGGCATGTCAACCAGGATTGCTGTCAGTGGTGGGCCATGGTGTGGAGGTATTGACCGATGTGCGCGGGTTATAACCGTTAGGGGCGGGGGGAGTGATTGATTGGGAAATTTGGGGAACAAAATTAGGGTTAGCGGCGGAGAGGCGACAAAGTGATTTCTCACCGCGCGGGGTGCACGGCGGCGGCAGCGGGCAATGCGATGTCGTGGTCTTCAGGGCTTCTTCCGCTCCCAGCTTCCGTCGAGCGTCTGGAAGTAGGGACGCGGATGCGAGGTCACCGAGGCGGTACCCCGAGGGCGCGTTGGTGTATGAGTCGGTGAAGCTCTGTGATACGTCCAAAACGTATCTATAATTTTTGATGTTCCATGCCTATTATATATTGATTACCACATGTTTATCTTACACTTTATATCATTTTTATGCATTTTCTGGGACTAACCTATTAACAAGATGCCACAGTGCCAGTTCCTGTTTTCTGCAGTCTTTTTGTTTAAGAAAATCTATTCTGGAAATTTTCTCAGAATCAGACGCCAATTTAATTGATTTATTTCTGGACCGAGACGGAGCAGCAGCCAGGAGGACGGAGCCGGGGGCCACACCAAGCAGGCCGGCGGGCTCATGGCGCGGCCCAGGGTGGGGCCGCACACCTAGGCCGCCGCCCTACCTCGGCCGGCCACCGACGCCGCCCTTTCGCCTATAAATTGCATCTAATCAGGGAAACCCTAGAGACCCGAGCAAAAATCCACGAAAAGTTCCGAGGCCGCCGTCGTCTTCAACCCTAGTTCGGGAGGGTTTCTGCAGTTCTTCCCGACATCTTGCCAGAGGGAAAATCATCACCAGAGGGCTTTACATCACCATGCATGCCTCCGGAGTGATGCGTGAGTAGTTCTCCATGGGACTACGGGTCCATAGCAGTAGCTAGTTGGTAGTCTCTCCACCTTGTGCTATCATGTTTAGATCTTGTGAGCTGCCTAACATGATCAAGATCATCTTTATGTAATGCTGCATGTTGTGTTTGCTGGGATCCGATGAATTGTGAAGTTATGATCAAGTTTGTTGATCTATCTATATTATGTTTTATCTATGTTCCTGCATGCTCTTCGTTGTTAGTAGATGCTTTGGCCAAGTAGATGCTAATGACTTCAAGAGAGGGTATTTATACTAGATAGTGGGTTCATGCCTCTAGAAGCCTGGGCTTGATAGACAGAAACAACTAAGCCTGTAGATGTGTTGTTGCCACTAGGGATAAAATAACCGATGCTTAGTTTAAGGGTACAGCTGTTAAGTCTAATGCGTTTGTTTACATTACATATTTTGCTTAATGCTATAATCTGTTGCTTGCAACTTAATACTCATGGGAGACCCGGAAGCTATCTTGTGAGTGGATTATGAGTCATAGATGCAGCTAGTAAGCGGTCTATGTATATTGTTGTAATGTCCAATAGATATAACAATGAACATGTGCTTGTCATATATTGCATTGTCATGCGTTTGCAATTTGTCAATTGCCCAGCTGTAATTCGTTCGCCCAACATGTATGTTTATTTGTCTTATGGAGAGACACCAGTAGTGAACTGTGGATCCCGGTCCTTTATTCCACACTGATACAAACACCGTTTTCACCACGCTCTACGTTACTTCCTGCTGCTACTTTTGTGTTCATCATCATATTCTACACCATACGTTTAATCATTTGTATTCAGCAAGCCGGTGAGATTGACAACCTTCCTGTTTCGTTGGGGCAAAGTATTTTGATTGTGTGTGTGCAGGTCCATGTCAGTGATCGGGTAACGGTGCCGCTGACACCTTTCTGAAACTCTTCCAATTCCTACTGGATCTGACAACCTTGGTTTTGTAATCAAGGGAAAACTTTACTGCTGACTACAGCATACTTTCCTCTTGGGGTTTCCCAGCGAACGTGCGTTCCACGTCATCACTCTGCCGCTGCAATCCACGGTGAAAGTCGCTGCGATGGATTTCGTGGAGCCGTCAGAACCCACACAGACGAGCAGGAGGGTACTACGCGTGCGTGGATAAAATGGTGAGCCCTATTTTTTCTACTCATTTCTTCTGTTCGTTCTCCTCCCATCTGATTCAGGTATGTTGTTCAATCGAATAGCATGGTGGCTGTGGCTATGTTGAATGGCATGATGATCCTTTGCCAAAGTTTTTCAACGATTTGATTGGAGATTTGAGGGATGAAGTTTGGAGGCTCAATGGTGAAGGAAGTGTGGCTTTGACTGAAGATGCAACTACAGTTGTTGCCATGTCCGAAGATGAATGAGCAAGAGAGTTGATGTTCTGCAAGACGAGTTGAAGAATGAAGAGATAGATGCAATGAAAGGCAAATATATGAATGTTCTTTTTTTTATTTCATTGTCTTAGTTCTAGGAAAAATGTTAGTCTAATTACCGTCAAGTTGGTAGTGGTTTGTTGTAGGGGCGCGTTTGGTGGCCTGCAGGCCCCTTTGCGCCCTATGGGACTTGGCCGGCCAGGGCCTGGTCTGGAAAAACCAGCCTCTGGGCCTGGTTGTGCAGTCCGTTTGGTAGGTCGCAAGGGTATTTACTGACCCAGCTGAAAACATGGAATCAACTGTTTGGCTACATGCTTTGCATGAGCTAATGTGACCTAGCGTTTGTTTGGTTAGGTGCAGAATGGCCACTACGGTAACCTCTTCTCTATTGAGGTGAGCTTACCAACCGTTGCATGGAAGCACAAGTGCAAACTATTTGACATGACGACGATTAACAGCAGTAGTTATAGGACATAGTGCTACATAGACTCATAATCCAGTTTATAAACTAGTTGCCACCATGACAACACCATGATCACACAGACTCTCAATCGACAATTCTACTTGACCTCCTTCTTCCTCAAGTTCTCTGGGTGGTCACGGCATTGCTTCACCACCTCACAGCCAGTTTTGTTGAAGAAGTGGCGACAATCACCTTGCAAAAGTGGTTAGGGGACACCTCTTCCTCCATCCATCCAACGTTGGCCCTGATCTTGGTGGGTGTTCCTCCAACATTGGAGTTCTCAGCCTACGAGAATGAACTAAAGTTAAATCTTGTTGATCAAAGAGTTCCACATCAATGTTTGAACACATAGGCATGCCTCATAGTAGCTAGGACACAAGTTTATCCAAGAAGTGTTTCCACACTACCATGAGTTAAGCACAAGGTACTACCTTGCACATTGCAAAAGGTAGTAAGGAATCACTCCTTGCATAGAAGTGGTAGCACTTTTTAATCATCGGCTTCAACAAAATCATTGGTCTTAGTTTTTGTAGACACACAAGAGGCAGACACAACTTCGCACCACCAGACTCGCCAAAAAAGCAAGTAGAAGGCACTTCCATTTGTGTCCGGTTCATACTTTTTTTGGCCGTCTGGTGGAGACATTTCTGTATCGGCCCCATGAATGTTGGTGTCAAAAACATCATCACAGACCGAAATATGTACGCGAAATCAGTTAGCCTCATAAGAAATAGCAAACAAAGATCTCAGGGAGACGACTCTGTACAGGACCAAGAGGTATGCACAAGAATAGTACTTGTATATCGCTCAGGGTCCTATGCAAGTCGTCTCCCTGCACATATGTTATGCCACATTGTAATCATCGGCTTTGTGCAAAACATACAGAAATTAGAACAACTCATCAGAAGCCTCACTCAGATTACGAAGTCAGATGTCGTTGAAAAGTATGAACCGCATGACAACCAACAAAATCAAGTACTAGACACGAGTTAAGTTGTGCATCGTACTTAATTTTGGTGGCTGCCTTGTGGTAACACTTCCACATCTGTAACTCTTCATCATTGGCCAAAATTTCACAAATCAAGCCTCATAGGTCAAAGCCATGAGTGGGCAAAAAGAGTGCCTACAAGAGCGAAGTAAAAAAATAAAAGCATTGTCCTTGCATTTAACCTTGGTTCTGTAGACAATCTCCTTGCAAGTAGCATGGCCTAGTTTAATCATTGGCTACCAATCAGAGTTCGTGAAAATCAGAGAGAAAATCATTGGCCAAAGAACAAACAAATCATACAAGATTCAATGGATGATCTCTTAGTACCAGCAATCATGCACAGAGAATATCCTAAGTGCACAATAGATGATACTAAGAGACACCCTTTGAATCAGCGGAGCCTGCCTCAGATTAAGCACATGGTAGACATGGAGCAACTATACTGATGGGAGAGCTCCGGGATGAGGCGTGTACAACTTCGGTATAGTTGCCCAAGGCCTACGAAAAGTGTTCATCACTGGCCAGAGTAACAAACCGACAGATCAAAAACCAAATCGGCAGATTGAACACCAAAATGACACATATATCACCAAATCGACAAATCCAATGCAATATCTGTTCGGTTTTTACCAAATCGGACGAACATGATAGTACCAAAAGATGATTTCACAAGAACGAAACCCAAACTAAAAAACCCTACTCCAGAACCTAATAGATCGAAGCTTTGACGCAGATCAAACCCTAGATCTACCATGCATGTCATTGTAAGCTCATAAACACTAATGGATCTACAGATCTATGACGCATACGAGGCATGAGAGGGCTACGAATGATCTTACCGCCATTGTCGAAGTCCTTGAGGAGGAAGAGATGACGCGGTGCTGCCGAGGTGCCGATGAAGTTCCTCCGACGGATGCTGCCGAGGTGCGTGCGTGTCCTATTGAAGATGCTCGCGGTGCTGTTGTAGATGTGCTGCCGGAAAAGGAACCGCCGGCGGAGGTGCCACCGACGGAGAGAGAGAAGAGGAGAGGAGCGAGCAGTGATGGGAAATGAAGAGAGAGAGAGAGTGAGCGGTGAGGGGAATAAATGGCGCATGTTCCTGAAGGGACGCGGCGTCTCCCGCGCACTCGCCCGCGTCCCGCCCTTGCGCTCCGCCAGACCTGGCTCGCTGGGCACGCTCGATCTGAGCGTGCCTCTCGGGCCTGGCCCGACGCTACTTTGATGAGCGCGCTGGCCTGGCCCAGCAGCTCGTGCAGCCATCCAAACGCCAGGATTTTGCAGCTGACGGGCCTGGTCCGGGGACCTGCAGACCACCAAACGCGCCCTAGATGAATTAAGTGTACTGGCAGTGGTTTATAATATTTGAATTATGTGTACGGGATCAAGTGTTGTAAGATGTGAACTTACAGTGATCTGCTAGTGGTTTAATATGAAGTATGTATACTGAATCTTCTGTTTTGGGCATGATATGTTCAATGCAAACAAATGGAAAACTGACATAAAGTTGACATTTGTATAGCACAGCAATAATACGGAAAGTTCATTTGGAGGACGAGCTCCATGGAGCCTGTTTTATGAAAAAATAAAATCGACATTTTTAAGTTTCTATAAATGCTGCAAAAAATTCTAGATGTTCACAATGACCTATTTTACGAGTCTGTAAATTTGCAACCCGTAATAATTTGTATTCCGTCCTACCCAAAAAAAGACAAATACTGACAAATCTGAAAAATGTTCAAATCAAATCTCAGATCCAAAATTTTATTATTTTTGCACAGACCACAATTAACAGTATTTCACATTGGTATTTTGCACGGTGGTAGACATAATCATGGTCTACGTCTAGGATTTTTTTCAGATTTTTTGGAAAGTTAAAAATATCGTTTTCGATTTTTTTCAAAAAAAGAGCTCCGTGGAGCTTGTCCTCCAAATCACCGTACTCAGCAATAATAACACAACTAAAGCGAACCATTGCGATTTTGAGTGCAGATTGACAATAACATAGGTCAATTAAACTTGTCCGCGACATTACAAAGCTTAGTAACCAACAAAACATTGTCGCATCACAATACTCACTCATGAAACAGTATTTAGTACATGATCATCAAAAGCAATGACAATAATCCTAAGTAGTTGCCACTACAAGAGTGAAGTAAGAGAAAGATGGAATTGCATAAGGAGGTATGCGCTTTGATGTTCCTCTTCCTCTTACTGTGACAATATCTGGAGCTCTTGGTGTTAGAGCAACTTGAGCAGGATGAGAAGATGTCCCAGGACCACCAGATAGAGCAGTTCCAACTTTGTTTCTTTGAGGTTTTTTTTCTTGTTGTTGTTTTATTCACAGAGTTAATTGCACTGCCGGTCACACATCTCGTCGTGTATGTGCACTTAAGTCACACGTCTAGATAACGTGATTTTTTGGTCTCACAACTCGACAAGTGGGTGCACGCTGGTCACAAACCCCACTTGTCAGTCCGCGTGGCATGTGATGCTGACGTGGACAACAAATCTTTCAAAAAAAAACATGTATTATTGATTGCCTTAGTCAAACTAGTATGTATACACGTGCAATGCACGTACGTTTTATAATTATACAACGATTTTTTCGAGTAACTTTATACAACGATTTTGGCTTAAGGCATGGAGTGTCTTGCGAAATAATAAAGCAAATATGAACATTCTGGATGTGCGAATCCTCGTAAGGGTAATACTCATTTATTAGTGATAAAGAGAGGAATTAGAGTATAGTAAACAAAACATTAATCTATGTAAAAAAACCAATGGGACCCGCACTAATTTAATTTCTTTTCTCCCTTCCCTTGGGAAGCCCCTGTACACTTGCTTCAGCTCAAATGGTACGTGGCCATGAGGCTGGCATCTTTACTATTAAATGGCAGTTCGTATGGTACGTCGCTGTTTTCTGCCGTCTGCCTCGACCGCATTGCTTCGACGCGCAAGCACCACATGGCCAAGCCCAATACAAGGTTCGCACCTCCCGACCTAGAAAATACCTCGCTACTTATCTTTCTCTAGCCGCCGCCCTCATCGCCCGTCTGAGCCGCCTCCGCCTCCAGCGCCTGCCACCTCCAAGGCTCCAACCCGTCTGGATTGATCATGTTGATGACTGGGAGTACCTCCGGCCGCAGATGGAGGCGAAGCGGGATGGAGCTCAAGGGGCGTTAGCTGGTTTCTGCCGTCCACCAACACGGCAACACCCCTGCCGACATAACCATGCCATCGCCTACGCGCATTGCTCCTTGTTCTCCTGACCCTGGATTGTTCATAACTCGAGACGCTGCCGCCTGCATCCCTGTTCTCCTCCTCGCAGATATTTTTTGCTAACTCGAACGAGGCCGCCTACATGGCTACATCCCTCTTCTCCTCGCTATCATTTTTTTCTCAATCGGGACTCAAAAAATGTCAGGATCGAAGAGGATATCAGTAATCACTGGTTTGCCGAAAGCCGAGTGCACGGCCTTTGCTCCCACCGATCAGATGCCGCATGGCGCGGCGTCGCTGCACTTGGCCGCGACATTCTCAATGTCCAGCGCACCAAGCTACATAAACCTTGATGGATTGGCAGCAGCAACTGCAGCTGATTATTTTTTCCTCTGACGCTAATTAATTAATTGGGAGTATGTGCCCGTCGCTGATGATTTAAGGTTTAAAGGGTTTGACCGACATGTGGTCTCCTCCAAGAACACGCATGCCAACTGGTACGATTTGATTCCCCTTTTCAAGTTCTTTCTTAAACCTGGGGACGGGGGATTTAGAATTTTGCTGCAGAGACGACACCCATGACCCCCAGGCAACGGCGAGGTGATTGGCGTAACCTATGCAGGAGCGGGGCAGGATGATCTCAGGAGAACTTAGGGCTGAACCCAGAAAAGAGAAGGCCAAAGATGCAACTGCATGCTCAACGATGATTCTTCGTTATTTATAGCATTGTTTTGTGTTGCTTTTCTTAAAATTCTTAGGCTGTGAGTACATGTATCACATCATGAATTATGTCTTGCTTAATATCAACACTGTGAATTAGCTACTTCTGATTACCACTTCATGATTTTTTTTTGTTTCCTACTATCCGTTGAAGAAACATGCTTACCAGTTCATTTTCTTATTTCTCATACAAGCAGTTATATTATGCAGATCTTTGACACCAAGCATACATGGAGCTGAAGATTGTGGGAGTAGCCGATAGAGAGGGAGAAATGAGTGGAGCTGGAGGTGCAGTTGGTTGCACCCTCAACATCATTGCCGGAGGTGAAAGGTCGACCAAAGTTGACATTCAGTTCCATTTGTTGCTATATTTATATTTATTTGAATCGGAGATAATGCTGGAGCAATGGTGGAGCTTTACTTAACATGTTATAAGCTGAAATACTTCCGTACATGTTACCTTTATTTTTGCAGTGTATTTGTATTTCTGTAGCACTTACAGACTTGTAAATCAAGATGCATTCAAGCTCTTGATAGTACAAGTTGTTGCTAGAGAAATTTGTGGTTCTTTTTGTTTCATCACCTTGCCTCTATTATTCCAGTTAGGTTTAAATGATTTAAAACATGTCAGTTCCATTGTTCTGGATGGCTATTAACAGTTGTGAACGAATTGAGAATGCACAAAACGACATGGCTACGGTACTGAAACAAGCAAATAGGGCTAAAGAGGCCACCCAAGCGATAAGAACCTTCCGTCGCTGTTGTACCAATGAAGCTCAGGACTCCCTTGACAATATTCTTATTGACTTGTACAAGGTACCTCTTGTCCTGTAAATATATGTATACACGCTGAATTGCATGGCAGACCAGGATCTTCTTTTGAAAGCATCAGATTTCTAACTAAGATTCGATAACCTATGTTTTTTCCTCAAGGATGATCGATAGGACCAGGACATGTATGCACTGATATTATATTTTCTATTGTGTTCTATCCACTGAATTTATATTATACTAATTCTATCTCACAAAGATGTTCTCACAAGCAAGGTGGTGATTTGGGTGTTTCCAATAGTTAATTTGACGAATAATTGGGGATACAATCATATTCAAGCACTAGCAAGCCAAACCATGACGCGTTCTCATTCTCTGGCGCCAAACAAATGTCCAGCTTCTCATTCTCTCGTGCCGACATAGCAGAGCCGTGCAGCGATCATTCGACGACTCGACACCATGGCGACTATAATTGCTAAAGACCTGACGACCATTATGCCGAAGACATTAACCGTAGGCGTAGGCGATGGCATGGCTACTGTCGCCTCTCTCCTTCGTCTTTCAGTGTTACTCCCTTGTGGACATGGAGTAGTAACATGTTTGGTAGTTGCATGCTTCTGTGCTAAAATTCCATCAGCACTTCAGCGTTGGTCAAAACTTGTGGAAGTGTGGATTGATTAAATTATGGGAAAATGGTTTAGCAGCAGCCGAGTTGTCTTTGTCTTTCAGTTTGATTCTTGTCTGAAATTTGCTGCTTGATAGTGCTCGTACTCACTGGCGTCATGCCGTCTTTAGGGATGATACCGTCATCCTGGCTGAAAGGAATTTGTTCTCCGGTGCGTGAAAATGAGAAGAATGCTTGTTGTTTAGCACAAGATGTTGTCCGGCGAGCAGAAAAATTAAGGATAGTAACGTCATCCAATGCGACGAGCGGTCTTGAACGGCGATCGCCGTCCACTGCCTGTTGTCCCTGGATAAATGGAATTTGTTTTCCACGAAAAGGAGAATAATGCTTGTTGTTTGGCACAAGATGTTGTCCGGCAAGCAGAAAATTGAGTGACCCGTAGCAACGCACGGGCATTCAACTAGTGAATCTTAAAAAAAAAATTGCCGGAAGGAAGACCCGATGGTTCCAGAACCCGGTGGAGACAACTAAGGTTACTGTTCACTGTGAATCCCTCTACTCTAAGCCGTTAGATCTACGGTGCCAACGGTTCAGATTGATACTATGTGTCTAGTTCAAGATTGGTACACTATATAGGAGTATAGATATAGATATAGATTTGACCCGTGCTATCTTGTTGTCGAAGTCAACCCATGCCGGCGATGAAGGAGGCGACCCCGACCGACGGCGGCGCTCAGGTCGATGGCGGCGCTCAGGCCGTTGGCGATGGAGGGCGGCGCGGCGTTGACAATGGAGGGCGGCACGAGGTGTGGGGAGCCACGCGCGGCAGCGGCACTCGACGGCAAGGCTAAACGGGGCACGGGAAAGAGGCCGGATGTGCTAAGGCACCAGAAGCTCAGCAGGATGCCTGGGGAAGGGTTGGGGAGGGCCAGGGAGCTTGGAATCGGCGTCGAAGGTGGCGGCGGAATCTGGCCGGAGTTGAAGAAGATAGGATCGAGAATGGCGGATTCTAAGCGTCTCGGCTCGATTCGATGCACGGGGGGACGCGGAGAGGTACTGCGAGGACGATTTAGTGATCTACTGTTCTTGGGGGTGGACCGACCGGCCCCAATTTTGGTCGGCGGCGAGCTTATCCTTGCGATGCGGCGAGAGAGCTAGCCCCGGATGCGGCGATGCGACCGACCGGCCCCAAGTGACGAGCTAGCTGGCCCCCTGCTTCCTTGCGAGCGCAAGTGACAAGCTAGCTAGCCCCAATCCATCTTGTGCGGCCGCCCATCCGGCTTCGTGCGGCCGAGCTCGACCGAACGGAGTCAACGGGATTGGGTATTCTTTTTTTTAGATATGTTTGATTTTGTATTAGGCTGGCAAGTGAGGCCCACGGTCTACCACACCAAAATGACATGTTTTTAATTTTTTGCGAAATGTCCAAAAATACAGGGGGGTTTCTGAAAGAAACGTGTCCACGTCAGCATCACGTGCCACGCGCGTGACCTCCTGCAACGGAAAACGGACTGACATGTGAGGTTAGTGACCAGCGTGCACCAGAAGTTCAGTTGTGTGACCAAAAAATCACGTTATCCAAATGTGTGACTTAAGTGCACATACCCGACAAGTTGTGTGACTGCAAGTGCAATTAACGCTTTATTCACATGCACTCACCATGATGCTGATGGAGGATTTGCTGGAGCTTTGGTAGCTAGTTGGTGGGGCTGTAGGCTGAGAACTTGATGCTCCTGCAACATTAGTAGATGAAGTAATTTCCTGATGATGCAAGAAAAAAGATTTTCATGGATTCTTTCAACTCTACATGATCTTTCAGAAACCCTTTCACCTTCTAAAACAACACCTTCTCCCTCTCCATTAGTAGATGAAGTAGTTTCCTGATGATGCAAGAAAATAGATTTTCATGGATTCCTTCAACTCTACATGATCTTTCAGAAACCCTTTCACCTTCTAAAACAACACCTTCTCCCTCTCGATTTCTGACACCTCCTCATCGCCCCCAACACAGTCCATTTTCGGACCAATGCGGATGAACTTGCCTCCCAAATGAAATCTCACATTCAGTATCTCCATCGGATCCATGATTAGACTGAAAAGAAAGCAAGAATATCACTATGTTGCGCTAATCCAAACCCTTAAATAGCAAAATCCTTATCGCAACAAAATCCTTACTTTTCCATCACCGAAAAATGCAACCTTTCCCCCAAAAACCCTAGCCCTAATACAGTCCAGAGAGGTCAAACAACAGTGCCCAGAGAAGTACGACGTCAGAAACATACCTTGGCCCGTTGTTGGCCGTCACCCGACGCTGTCGTCGATCACCTGCTCGTCACCATTGCCGTCACCGGAGCAGAGAAGAATATCAGGAGACACCACCTCAGCTGCTACGGTGGATGGGCCATTGTACTGGGCCGGACCACTTTATATATCTGCGCCGAACCAGCCATCACCCTCGGCAATCCCGGCTGCAACTTGCTACGTCGACAATCCCTATTTGGGAATAACCCCATGGTTTGATTTAGATCGGGACCAGAGAGTTGAGTGTGCTGATTTCAAGAATAAACCCTGCTAGTTTGATTTAGCTTTTCTCTACGAGTTCAAGGTTCATAATGTATTTTTTCTTATTCTTATGCAGAGTTCTCGTGGGATGTCATAGTAGGTTTGTTGCTCGGACCACTCTAGCTGCTCCCGTATTGGTGCACGCGAAGGATCTTTGGGGCGAGCCGGACTACGAGTGCGGTGTTCTTCGGGCGCTGCGGCGGGAGGCCGGAGGCCAGGCGGCTCCTGCCAGGGTGTGCATCGCGACGTGGTTCCAGCGCTCTGCCGCGTCGCCGTGTCTTCGGAATAGATAGATATAAGCCGGACGTACGGACCGTGTAATGCATACATATCCGCTCGATCCGTGACGTACCTACAGTACAAAGAGCGTCGTTCAAGCCAGATGTTGATTCTTGTCTCTAATCCGTGGGTGATCGATGAACATGTGAACAAGCTTTAAAAAGTTGAGTAAAAGGCAGTCGTTCAGCCGTCCTGAACAATCTGAAACATAGTACCAAGTTGTACTTGCGATCGTGTCCCCCGTATGGACATCTCTTGCTTTGAAATGAAAAACTTCTAGCCATGGATTTATTCTGAATATATACACGAAAGAAGTCTACATCATCCCCCTATCTTTCACGTTTCGGCCGCTAACCCCCCTCCCCCTAACTTTAAACTGGAGCAAATAACCCCCTAACTATCCAATACCGGGCAAATTACCCCTATACTGTTTTGATAGCGATTTTAGCCACGTTGGAACGCGGTTTTAGCCACGTTGGTTGATTCCCGCAGACGAACACATTGCGGGCATGGTTGCGAGGAGAGCAGTTTCTTGAAGAGGATGAGGTCCATGAGGATACTGCGGGGTCGGAGGACGAGTAGGAGCAGCCGGCTTCGGCGGCGCACGGGGAGCTGGGGCCTCCGTGTTGTGCCCTCTGCTGACGTCGCGCGTCTACATGACCTGCGAGGCGCACCCGTACTCGTGCCGCGGCGGCGAGCGCACCATGTTCTGCCTCGCCGCCGCTGCCGACGTCGGCGCGCTCTACGGCCTGTCCGTCGACCACGACCACCGCGTCATCCAGATCCGCCGCTCGTCGTACAATAGCGTGGTCCGCATGTCGGACATTCAGGGCTTCGTGGACATGGACGGCGTGTAGACCTACATCATCAATGGCACGCGCGTCGTCTTCCTCAACGAGCGCAGTCTGGGTCACAACCACCATCGGCGGCGCTACGGCGGGCGTCTCCCAGCTTGCCGCAGGACCTCACAGCCGTCCCGATCGCGCGGCGCGAGTACGTGTTCGTCCGGCGTCAGTTCACGGCCAAGATGCGGTGCACGACGTGGCCATCGAGTGCACCGGCGAAGGCGAGGACATGGAGATGGCCATCGGGATCGACGGCGAGGAGGAAAGATGGGGGTTAGTTGACCGTGAGCTGTCCAAACCGTTCTCCTACGTGGCCAAAACCACTCTCCAAAACAGCCGCCAATTAGCACCTAGGGGGTAATTTGCCTGATATTAAATAGTTAGAGAGTTATTTGCTCCAGTTTAAAGTTAGGGAGGATTAGCGACCGAAACGTGAAAGATAGGAGATAGGGGGTGATATAGACTTCTTTTTTCTATATACACGGGCGTAGCCAAATATTTTACAGCTTACACTGAGGATTTGATCGGGCGAAACCTACCGCTACTACAGTCTACAGCTGCGTCACCGCGTGCTGATCAGCTGCCCCACGGCGCGGCGCCTCCGTCCTCACCACGCCGGGCCAGCATGGCGGCGAGCGCGCCGTCCGTGGCGCGCGTCACGGGCTTCCTCGTGTCCGCGAACTCCACCTCCGCCAGCGGCGACGGCTTGTGGGTGCGGTAGTACTCCCTGTCCTCCTCCCTCACCTTCCGCGCCGCGGCCTCCTCGTCCCCGGGCGTCGCGTCCCCGAGAGGGTCGCTCCCCGCGGGCTTGGCGGAAGACCAGCGCCGCCTCTGCGTGAACGTCGAGCCCGCCGTCGGGTCGGCGAGCTCCTGAGAACCCAGCTTCCCCGAGGTGCCGAACGGCGGGACGCGCTCATTGCTGGTGGTGGTGGACGTCTCCGTCGGCCGTGGCGTTGTCGATGACGGGTGCTCAGTGGCGGAGCTAGGGGGGGACCAGCAGGGGCCATGGCCCCCCCTATGACACGGTGCAGCAGGCTTGCATGCATGTTTTAGCCTTGTTAATCTCATATGCTAATGAAGATTTAGCTAAGCTGGCCCCCCTTATGTGAAAATTGCCTTGGCCGGCCCCCCATGTGCTTGAATCCTGCCTCCGCCCCTGCGGGTGCTTGTCGTCGGCTCCCTTGATGGCTTCCTCGGCGCCGGAGAACTTCGGGGGCTTTTCGGCGTAGTCGTCGCTTGGCGGGCCGCCGGAGTGGACGGCGGGGTCGCCCGCGCCGGCGGCTTCCGTCGAGATGGACAGTAACCGGCGGTGTACGGTCAAGATGTTGCGCTGGGTGGCTGATGGGCTTGAGGCGACGAGGCGGAGTGCTCGTGCTGTGGCCATCGTCGTCGTGCTCGTGGCTTTTCTATCGCGCTTCCTTCCGTTTGGTCCTGCGATTTCGTTGGTCATATGGCGCCTCTGCGGCGGTGGTTCTTTATAAGGAGCGGCATGCTCGCGTTTAGGAGCGTCGAGAGAGTGGCCGGAGCAGGGCGGCAAGGTGGTGGAGAGTTCGACACGTGGCGAGTTCGGGAGTATCGAGAATGAGGTGTGGAAGACACGAGACGGACCGAGGAAAGTCCTCCATCTCTCTGGAATGCGTCTGACGGATTGGACTCTGGGTCCGTTGGGTTGGGCCCAAAAGTGACCACTTCAATTATCTGTCTACTCCATCCGTTCTTGTGTTATTTTTTCGTGATTAATTCTTAACCATCAAATTTACTTATAATAAATATATGAGATATTATTATATATATTTATTATAAAATTTAGACCATTGGAAATATTTTCGGGTGCTAATTCAATAGGAAGATTTTTACAGTACACCGGAAAGTCGTCTATGCTCCCGAGCTCTAGTGATCCCGCCCATTTCAAAAAATTAAAAAACATATTTAAAAGTTTCAAAAAAATCTGAAAAAAACCATGCATGTTCCTACTGATATGTCCTATAATCGTGCAAAATCTCATGCATGTACCTACTGATATTTCTTACAAACGTGCAAAATATCAATGCAAAATACTTTATTATTTTAGCTACACAAAAAAGACAAAAATTTAAAATTTAAAACTTTATATTGTTCACTATACTCAGATCTGCATATTTCTCTTTTTTGTGTAGCTCAAATCGTAAATTATTTTGCATTGAGATTTTGCACGTTTGTAAGAAATATCAGTAGGTACATGCATGATTTTTTCAGAATTTTTTGGAACTTTTAAATATGGTTTTTATTTTTTTGAAATGAACGAGATCACTGGAGCTCAGGAGCACCAAATCTGCACTCACAATACACATCGTACTTTGTTGGTCAAAATCAAATACGGTCAAAATTAAACCTGGAAATAGAGGGAGAACATTTGAGTGTGTAAAATACCGCACCCACACACTAGATTTTTCCTCCGAGCTCACTTTTTTACATATAGAGAGAAAATTCCTATGGTAATTGATCGAGCTGAACCGACCCACTGGCGTGCAGGTGCATCAGCTGCCAAGGGAGAAGAGAAGATGTTTCCCTGTATGATAAGTGGCGAAGGCTTATATATACTACAATAACTTGAGATCACTAAGTTGGAAATCACTTAGTCAAACATTTTTCTGAAGAAAGGTATGGCTAGGAAATAGCTAAAGCTGTTTAGAATTCGCTATAGTCTGTTAGTATATTTTGTAAGCCGGTGTCGATGTAAGATGCTTTTCTTAGTTGCTAACTATTTAACGTATGTCTCAAGATGTTAATTAAGTCTGTCATGAAGTAAGATAAGTTGATTAATGGGGTTTGCAAACAAAACCTACATAGCCTCGAGTGAAGTTCAAAGCTAACACGATTCTTATTTCTAGCAGCTCCACCAATTCTATCACATACATGCTATGTTACCATAGTCCATTTACTAAATCGAAGAGGATTTTTTACTCATGATTTCCATATCGTCCTCTTAATTAAGCGATATGACATTATCTTTGGGTACCAACGCTCAAAAGGATCAGTCTAAATTTCCTGCACTAGCAGAACAAAATTTCCATATTTTCATTAAGGAGAATGTTTTCACTATGGTCATCAAACCAAAGGCAAATGCTGTTTGATATCAGCAAATACATGCTCCAAACTTCTGCTACAAAGAGCAGATGCAAATGTCTTCCGGCTAAACTTGCAACCTTCAAGTCCAACTAAACAATTGATCATTCAAAAAAATAACTAAACAATTGAAACATGGTGACAATACTACTTAGTAGTAAGAGACATTTTAGCAGCATTTCAGACACCTTTGTAGATCCAATTGGCTTACATCTTATCAGATCATGTGGTCATACAATACAACTCAAGGAAGGAGTTGTTCCTCCTAACATTTGGCTTTATAGGATGCCGCACAAACATAAGCATCTGGTAGAGGAATTGATAAATAATTTGCTGTCCTAGTCTGAAATCATACCAAGTACAAAAGTCATTTATCCTCTCCTCCTAGTCAGACAAAAGGATAAAACATGGCATTTATGTGTGGAATATGGACGACTCAATGCACTGAAAATAAAGAAAAAAAAATACGCGATACCAGTTATAGAGGATCTACTGGATGAACTCCAAGGTGCCACCATTTTTTAAAATTGGACCTAAGTTCTGGATACCATAAAATTCCAGTGAGCCCAAATGACATAGTTTAGACTGGATTTCGTACACACTTGGGGAATTACGAACATCTCGTCATGCCATTTGGTCTTACCGATGCACTAGCGACATTTTATGAATTAATAACTTCAGCTTTCTCTGAATTATTGCACTCTTTTGTACTTCTATTCTTTTGACGACATATAGATTTACATCAAATACATGGCAGGCCACACAAGGAATTTAATATTTCTTCCTACATATATTAAGAACTCGGCAACTGAGAGAAAAGTTACACAAATGCACCTTTGCTACCCAGGCTTTGGAATACCCACTTGGCGCTAAGAGCATCTCCACTCGCGGCACCCAAATGGCCACCCAAATGGCCTTCCGAACATGCCATTTGGGCGCCGTCCGGACTAGTCGTTGGCTTTGGGCGCCGTTGCTCCCCACTCGCGGCACCCAAAGTAGGCCCAATCGAGTTTTTTTTGACAAATTCGAATGAGAGGAACCTTAAATAATGGCGGGAATTTGAAATTTCAACCGCCATCGGTCACGATCTCCCACAAATTCAGAGTTTCGGCCACGATCGGCCACAACCGGCCACAAATTCAGAGTTTTGGCCACGATCGGCCACACTCAGCCACAAACTCGAAGGTTGGGCCATCAAAATACGCCAAAATACGCCGGGAGATGTTGTTGCCCGGCCTCTGCTTGTCGCCGCTGGTCTAGATGTTGTCGCCGGGCTGGGTCATATCGGGGTCCTCGTCGACCTGGGCATCGTCTTCGCGGGCGTGGCCGTGGCCCTGGTTGCCACCGGTCTCGGGCAGAACGAGCCCAAGCTCTTGCAGGATCGCAGCACGATACATGTTGTGCGCCGCCCTCGCGAGCGGGTCCATGTTGGAGATGTCGGTTGTCAAGATCATGAAATCCTGGCTCCGCTTCTTGACGGCGGCTTTCTTCTGCTTGAGTTCGATCTTGACGTCGGCCTTGTGCATCAAGGTCGATCGCCCACCTTGCGTTGTTCTCGTTGCGCCTCAACCTCGAGTTGGAGGAGATATCGATGAGGACCTTGTCGATGGACGACTGCACTCTTTCCGTCTTTGCCGCCGCCGGCAAGGCCGCCTTCGCCTTCTTGTTCCCGGTTGGCTGCCCCTCTGAATTTTACGGATCGACGTTGAGGTTGGCGTGGATGTTCTGTTTTAGAGTCTTGGAGAAGTTTGTAGCAATGCATCAAGCCAAAGTCTTTCTCCTTGTTGAGGGTTCCGTCAGCGTCCCTACTACCACGGCTACGTCATCACCAACGCAAGACATTCACAGGCGCGTCGATCGACCGACACGCCTGGTGCAACCGAGCCGAAAGTACGTTGGACCCAGCTGGGCCACGTGAGGCAGCGAGAGGCAGCGCGAGGATAAGAAGACAAAGGCGTGGAGAACACGGCATCCCGAAGGATCACGGCAATGGCGTGTGGCGAGAGAGAGATAGAGAGAGAGAGAGAGAGAGAGCAGAGGTTGTTCCTCGTGTTCTTCTTCCTCGAGTCCAATTCTGGATCTCAATTTGTATCTCTTGGATCCCGAATTCGAGTGTTGATCATACAATCCCTACTTGGTACCTAACACCTGGTATCAGAGACCAAACACCACCCTTCGAGGCGATGGAGAAATCGCTCAAGGAGTCGATCACGGCGGAGAAATCCGTGATGGAGATCCGCAAGCGAGCAGGAGAGCGGCAGCATCACCTAGCCACCATGGATCCCGCGTTGAAGAATTTCCTGGAGGCGATGGAGAAATCGCTCAAGGAGTCGATCACGGCGGAGAAATCCGCCTCCATCGAGCGCCATGAGGAACTCGTCCGCAAGCTGGAGGCCCATGCCTCCAAAACGGAGGAACTCGTATAGTGGAAGCCCGATCTGGAGCAGCGCATCGCCAAGCTCCAGACGGCTGTCACGGAGTTGCAGCAAGCGCTACCTCAAACCGCAGCCGCTGCTGGTGGATCGGCGTCGGCCGAT
Organism: Poa pratensis; assembly: GCA_947311845.1. Lineage (NCBI taxonomy): Eukaryota > Viridiplantae > Streptophyta > Magnoliopsida > Poales > Poaceae > Poa > Poa pratensis. The sequence continues at coordinate 10,490,214 of CAMZMU010000092.1, read as the reverse complement.
CTCGTCGCTACCCCACTACCTGGGGCGATCCACGGGCTAGGGGGCCACCGCGTCGACACGCTACCCGGGGGTACCTCATCCCGGTCACGGGTATGATCAATTTCCAGAATCCTATGGGCACACCTTCAATTGATATGAACTCTGGATCTACTCTAGTCGCTTCGCAAATGTTGTCGCATCTAGGACAAACAGCACCTACAGTTATGTTTCCTGTTTTCACTGGCGAAAATCCAAATCTCTGGAAAACACAAGCAGAGCAGTATTTTTCCATGTTCAACATACATGAATCATACTGGGTTCCAATGGCTATTCTGAATTTTTCAGGTGCGGCTGGGATTTGGTTACAGTCATTGCAGAAGAAACTGGGGGGATTTGATTGGATCTCTTTCACTTCGTTGATTTGCACTCGTTTTGGTCGAGATCGTCATCAATTGCTGATTCGCCAATTTTATGCTATTAAACAAACTACTTTGTAGCTGATTACATAGAGAGATTTGAAGTGATTATGAATCATTTGATATCATATTCTGAAGATACTCACCCATTTTACTTTCTCACTCGATTTGTGGAGGGACTTCGACCGGATATTCGTGTTGTGGTGTTGGTGCAGTGGCCACCCGATCTGGACACAGCATGTTCTCTGGTGATGTTGCAAGAAGAAGTTGCAGAGGGTGAAATTATTCCTGCATATACTCAGCATCATCCCAAGTACACACCGAGTCCATTTCGCTCCACGCAGTCACATTCCACAATGCCAACATCAAGACCAATTACACCACATGCTGCTGAGGATAAGAGATCGTTGGAAGCATCTCGAGTTGGCTCTGATAACAGCAAGATCATAGCCCTACGCAATTTTCGCAGAGCAAGAGGTCTGTGTTTTAAGTGTGGAGAAAGATGGGGAAAGGAGCATGTGTGCCCTGCTCAGGTTCAGATGCATGTTGTAGATGAATTGTTGGCAATGTTTTGACTGAAGAAGTGATAGGCGAGTCTGCCGAAATGTTCACACCACCTCAATCACCTGAATTAGCTTGTTCAATCTCACTGCAAGCATTGTCTGGAATTCTTTCTCCAAATGTAGTGTTGCTACATGCATGGATTCAGGGTAAGGAGGTACTTCTGCTAGTCGATTCGGGAAGTACCACATCATTTGTGAATGAAAGTTAGCAGCACAATTGAGCAATGTGCAAGCACTGCCATGTCAATGCAAGGTCACAGTGGCGGATGGCGCTGATCTAATTTGTACCAAGTTCATTCCAAATTGTGCTTGGTCAACACAAGGTCATGAGTTCACAACTGATTTCAAAATCATCAAACTGGGTGTGTGTGATGCAATATTGGGGTTAGTCTGGCTGAAACAGCACAGTCCAATGCACATCGACTGGAAACTACAGTTGTTTTCTGTCACCACGGCTAAAGGCCAGATTCAACTCAAGGGGGGTAAACTCTGTAGTGCCAACTGTCGAAACAATCTCAACTGATGAACTGTTTAATGCTTGCAAGTCTAGTGCAGTGGCTCATTTGGTATATCTGTGCAACCTACAATCAGATGAACAGAAAGAAGCTTCGGTGCCAATTGAAATCCAGCATATCTTGGATAAACATAAGGACCTATTCACAGCTCCTGATTCACTGCCACCAAGGAGAGAATGTGATCACAGGATTCCTTTGATGCAGGGAGCGCAACCAGTTAACTCCAGGCCTTATAGACACAAACCTAAACTCAAAACAGAAATTGAGAGACAGGTCAGAGAACTACTGGACAGTGGAGTCATTCAGAAGAGCACTAGCAATTTTTCATCTCCAGCAATATTGGTCAAGAAGAAAGACGGTACTTGGAGACTCTGTATTGATTACAGACGATTAAACTCAATGACAGTGGTCAGTAAGTATCAGTACGATAATTGATGAGTTACTGGATGAACTTTCTGGGTCTGTCTGGTTTTCAAAATTAGACCTCAGAGCAGGATATCATCAGATTCGCCTAGCCTCAGGGGAAGAGGAGAAAACTGCATTTCAATCACATTCTGGACACTGGAGTACAAAGTTATGCCGTTAGGTTAGCTGGTGCTCCAGCAACCTTCTTGGGAGCCATGAATGCCACTCTGCAACCACTGCTGAGAAAATGTGCAATCGTCTTCTTCGATGATATCATGATATACAGCAAGACTTATGAAGAGCATCTCAATCACCTGCAGCAAGTGCTCGCTTTACTGAACAAGGATCAGTGGAAAATTAAAATGTCCAAATGCTCTTTTGCACAAAAACAGATCGCTTACCTTGGTCACGTGGTCAGTGCAGCAGGGGTAGCAACAGACCCCAGTAAGATTCAAGTGATTGCAAAATGGCCTACGCCCACAGATGTCAAGCAAGTCCAGCGCATCTTAGGCATGGCAGGTTATTACCGCAAGTTTGTCAAGCATTTCGGCATCATTGCTAGGCCGCTTTTCAATCTGTTGAAGAAGCACGTCCCATTTGTATGGACAGAGGAAACTAACACTTCTTTTGAACTGCTGAAGAAAAGTCTCATGTCAGCTCCAGTCCTGGCTATGCCCGATTTCAGTAAACCCTTCACAATTGATACAGATGCTTGCGAATATGGCGTCGATGCAGTACTGCAACAGAAAGAATATCCTATCGCCTACATGAGCAAGGCATTAGGCCCGAGGAATAGAGGACTGTCAACCTATGAAAAGGAGTGCCTCCTATTTTGATGGCGGTGGAACAATGGAGAGCATACCTCCATCACGATGAGTTCATCATTTGAACTGACCAACGCAGCCTTGTGCATTTGGATGATCATCGATTAACGACCCCATGGCAGCAGAAGGCTTTCACTAAGCTGCTTGGGCTTTGTTACAAGATTTTGTACCGGAAAGGTACAGAGAACAGCGCAGCTGATTCTCTCTCTCGACTGCGAGCACCTAATACTGAAGCAGTCACAGCAATTTCGGTGTGTCAACCAGCATGGCTTGATGAGGTGAAAGCTAGTTACTCCACCAATGCGCAAGTGCAGAAAATTCTGGAGATGTTGGCACAACACCAAGACCCTAAACAACGTTTCGTGATGAAAGATGGCATTCTATATTTCCGAGGTCGTATCTGGCTAGCTGGAGCAGCACAGATACAACTAAAAGTCCTCCGAGCCTTTCATGACATCACCATTGGGGGTCACTCGGGTTTCCCGTGACCTACCGCAGAATCAGGGCACTATTTTTGCGTGGCTAAAAATGAAGCAACACATCCGCAACTATGTACAAACATGCAACACCTGTCAGCAAGCGAAACCTGAGCGGATCAATTACCCCGGTCTGTTGGAACCGTTGGAAACTACACCAGGAGCTTGGCACACTATCACTATGGGCTTTGTCGATGGATTACCTCAATCAGGAAGGTTCAACTGCCTATTGGTAATTGTGGACAAATTCACTCGATATGCACATTTCCTACCTCTGCAGCACCCTTTCTCTGCATCCAAAGTGCTCTGACTTTCATTGATAATGTGTACAAACTTCATGGCCTCCCCAAAGTGATCATATCTGACAGGGATCCTGTGTTCACGAGCAAGTTCTAGAAGGGACTTTTCAACCACATTGGCACCGAGCTCCGGATGAGTACACCATACCATCCGCAAACTGACGGCCAGACAGAGCGAGTTAACCAATGTGTTGAAACCTACCTGCGTTGCTTTGTGCACGCCTACCCCAAATGCTGGAGTTACTGGTTATCCTTGGCAGAATTTTGGTATAACAACAGTTTCCACTCTGCAATCAATAATACACCATTTGTAGCTCTGTATGGCAGAGAATCACGACATTGGGGAATTGAACCAGCTTCAGTTTGCAAGTGCCAGCACTTCAAGAATGGATCGAGGAAAGGAAACTGATGCAGGAACTACTCCAACAGCAACTCAATCGTGCTCTCCAGCAGATGAAACATCAGGCTGACAAGAACAGAACTTTCCAAGAGTACAAATTGGGAGACTCAGTGTTCATCAAACTCCAACCTTATGTGCAATCATTAGTGGAACGCTGTGCAAGCCACAAGCTTTCTTTCAAGTACTTTGGGCCTTTCAAAATCATTCGAGCCATCAACCCAGTTGCTTATGAACTTCAACTGCCTTCTGGTTCTCAAATACATCCAGTGATGCATGTATCACAATTAAGGACAGCTCTCTTGCCAGGTATCTCAGCTTCACCCACCTTACCAACTTACGATGCATTGCCAGTGATACCTGTAGAGTTACTAGAAACACGTTGGAGAAAGTTCAATGGCGAGATGCGGCAACAAGGAAGAGTACGACGGTCCGACCCTCTCATGACGGAGACCACTTGGGAAGACATGGACTGGCTACGCCATCGTTTCCCAAACAATGAACCTTGGGGGCAAGGTCAATCTCAAGGAGGAGGGGATGTCAGCGTCCCTACTACCACGGCTACGTCATCACCAACGCCAGACATTCACAGGCGCGTCGATCGACCGACACGCCTGGTGCAACCGAACCGAAAGTATGTTGGACCCAGCTGGGCCACGTGAGGCAGCGCGAGGATAAGAAGACAGAGGCGCGGAGAACACGGCATCCTGAAGGATCACAGCAACGGCGTGTGGCGAGAGAGAGAGAGCAGAGGTTGTTCGTCGTGTTCTTCTTCCTCGAGTCCAATTCTGGATCTCAATTTGTATCTCTTGCATCCCGAATTCGAGTGTTGATCATAGAATCCCTACTTGGTACCTAACAGGTTCGGTACAACACAAGTGCGTCCATGAGCGAGGTGCCGATCTTGCATCGCAGAGGGACACTGCTCTCTTGGCTAGCTCCCAAGGCGAAGGCTTGGTTTAAGGCGGCGACAGTCTTGTTCATGGCAGCGATGCTCTTCCCCGTCAATGGCGGCAAGTCGAGCAGATTCCTAGCTTTCTGCTTCACACGACGCCCGCCACGGCTCTGCGTGTCCAATCGGTGCCGGAGGACGTCCAGGTCCCAATCATGCTCCGACATCCCCTCCGGCTTCTCCTTGGCCGGGGGAGCCTTGCACGGCTTGCGAACGCCCAGGGTCGTCCCCGCCGCCTTTGACCTCACCGTTGTCTTCCCCTTCGTTTTGGGTACCTTGGGCACAGACGGCGGCGCCATGAAAACCGAGGCGGCGCGACGCCAGGGTTTTTGTTTGGCGGGAGGTGTGACGGGAGAAATGAGATTTGGGGGTGAAATTGGGGGCAAACGTGGCGACGCGCTCCGTTGCGTCCGGGGCCGCCCGAGGACTCCCCGAGATGAGGGCGTGGGCTGGGCGTGCCGAACAAAAAATTGGATCGCGCCGGACCGCAATCGCGTTTGGTCGCCACGAGTGAGAGCCGATTTATGTCCGGCACGCCCAAAAACCTTTGGACGGCCGTTTGGGCGCCGTGAGTGGAGATAGTCTAACTGCACCGTCAAATGCATGCGGCGCACACACCTTGCCGAACAACCTCGCACGGTGCGCCGCCCACTGCCGGCCACATCCTCAGGACTCAAACTCGATCGCCTGTCCACAGCGCCGTCGCTTCCGGTGCAACCTCTGTTTTCTGACATTGCCATTTTTCGTCTGAACCGCGCGCGGGGTGGGTGGTGACTGGTGAGTGGTGACTCGAGGTTAACGGATCGGACAGATTCATGTCCAAACGACAGCAACTGTTGGGCAAAACCACGTTGATAAAAGTGGCACCCCACTGTAGTGCATGCCCGAGCTGGCCAGAGCACTGGGTACAGGATGCGAATCCATGGTGGCCATAGTCTCCATCGATTGCATTGTGATCTTGAGAGAAAATGCTCGGCGGATCATTCCATGACTGCAGCTGCAATGGCTTCTTGATTATGATCTGTTTGCTGACCTTTAGGCCCCGTTTGGAACAAAGGAAAACAGTAGGAATTTTAGAGGATAGGATTTCTACAGGAAATTTTTCTATGGTACCGTTTGGAACAAAGGAATAGGAATCTCAGATTCCTTTGAAATTTCTATGGCATAAGCTATTACATACTCCCTCCGTTCCAAATTACTTGTCATCCATTTGCCAAAACATGAATATATCTAGTCATGTTACAAGTATAGATACATCCACTTTTAAGCAAATGGATGACAAATAATTTAGAACGGAGAGAGTAGGAATTTTGGAGGAAAACAAACATGAGGTCTCAGCTCAGGTTTTCATCTTCCCGTGCCTACAATTCATGTACATTTCCTTCGTGATATCCAAGCGGCACTTTAGAAATTTTCCTGTAGTTTTAGTTCCTGTAGGAATTCAGGAAACATGACACCTCAATTTCTGCATATTTCATATTCCTACGTTTCTACTTCCTATGTTCCAAACGGGGCCTTAGTCTCAATGCCATTGCCAGATATCAATTCAGTTGACCCCAAACGCTTGAGCCTAAATGCACAGTAGAACGTTTTCGCTCAAGTCAAAAGAGGGTCTCCGGGGTGAATGATGACTGAACCCATCTACTCCAGCCAGAAGCCAGAACAATTCTCTGCAGGACCCTGTTTATTTCACGTGGAATTCTTCACATTGGTGCTAGACAAGTATGACCCTGTTTCGGTGTTGCAGTCTTTGCAGCTCGTGACACACGGTTCGTCGCCCGGGCGACCATCTTGAGATGCTCCTGCTACTTCTACTAGTACTAGCAAAGTGCTCGTGCGTTGCTACGGACAAAAAAATAAAATCAATTATATATTTGTCAAAGTATGGTAAATATTTTCATAGAAGAATCCAAATGAGAAGAACATTTAAATTGTTTCCGAGTTTTAGTTGGAAGCCAGAAGTCATAAGTCGTATGCGATCCTACCGAAGTAGTGTCCTATTTAATTTGGGAGTCGTACATGGTCTTAGCCGGGAGTCGTGTCCGCACCTATCTGGGAGGCGTGCGGCATCTTGACCGGAGGTCTTGTCCGGCCTTGTTTGTGACTCATGTGTATTTCATTTTTGATGTGTTAGAATAAACAATTCAATTATTCATGTGGTTTGCACGATTTACATAAATAGTATAAGGTTTGTTCCAATAAAATGAGACTCAAGGGTGATCGAGTGGACTGCAAGATGGCGAACAAAAATCTGGTGTAACAAAAAATATTATAATAATTTAGATTAGGTTTCCAATGATATAGTAGTTTAAAAAAATTGTTGTCATTATCTCTTGTCACACAAACTTTGTTTCAATGTTGTATCTCTAGGACTAAAAACTCAATATCGTCTTTTCTTGCTTGCACTTCTCTTTTAGCTGGTCTACTCGAGAAGAGATGAGGTATCTAATGTCAAAGAGAATCAATAAGCTTCATGTAGGAACTAGGAGAAGTAAGCATTTTGGTATTGTGGTCGAAAGAGAAAGAAGGAGAAAAATATAAGCCAAAAAGAAGTGAGCCGGTAATATACTTGCACCAAATGGACCTAGCTATGTAGGATTAGAAATCCTATTTGGTTTTGTAACCACGTCCAGTGTGGCCAATTCGTTTTCGTCCTATTTTGGAATCTATTTTTCTGATATAAAAAGCAATTGGTTAATGTTTGTAACTGAAAAAAGTGGGTACTGGGTAGTTTTTTTTTTAACACGGGTACTGGGTAGATGGACGGCCGGCCAGGAAAGACAGGACTAGCTTAGCCGACCCACCTAATTCCATCCGACCCAAACTACGTTCTGAAAAAAAAAACTAAAACGCACTCATGCAGGCAGCCCGGCTCGTTCTCATTGATCCCCTCATTTCAATCCTCCTAGCGCCGCAGCGCCGCCAGGCTCGTCTCCAGCCTCCTCTCCTAGCGCACCAGTTCTCTTCCCTCTTCCTCCCGTCGGCCATGCGCCGCTCCAGCCAGCCTCGTCATTCCCCTCCTTGGTTCTCCTCCTTCTTCCGCAATGGAGACAACGGCTCCTCCTACTAACCTCGCGAATGGACAGCATCGCTCCCTCGACCTCCTGCCGACGCTGTCGGGCCCTGTTCACGGCCATGGCTCGGCCAGCTCCGGCGGCCCGCCGTCCCGAGCGCTCGGCCTCCTGCTGCAGCGCCGCCGGCGGGCTCCCTTCTAAGCTCCCCTTCTACGAACAGGTCCGACCGGCGAGCCTGCTCCGCCCTCGTCCGTGCTCGACCCCTCCGCCGCGTCCAGGCCTTCTCAGGCCGCCTTCGACCTCGACCTCGCAGTGGAGTGCTCCACCGCCGGTCCGGCACAACCCTGGCGACCTCTTTTTTACGGCCGAAAGCATATTTTTCTGTCCAAGATACGAAGGGGTACCGTGGCAAGTTCACCGTATTATGGTATTTGGTGGGAGGGCAAAAGCGTAATCATTCAGATACAGTGGCAACTTCATGTATTATGTGATTTGGTGGGAGGGCAAAACTGAAAATAAAAATAACGTACCACCGACCATCACCTCTAACGATATTATATAGTAGAGATTAATGTAGTGACAGCCATTGCTGATCATTTGCAGTCTTGCAGCACAGTGTTTCTGTGTATCAATCAATGATCATGGGTACTGGGTAGTTGCAGCTTGTTGAGAGTTGTGGTCGATTCATGAATGCAGAGCTTCTCCTCCAAAAAAAAATCATGACCGCGTGGCAGTACTCTAGCCAAAGCTCAAGTAATAAATCATGTCAGATGGTCCTGATCACCTCCTGCGATCATAAGCTGACTCTTCATAGCTAGCACCGCAAATGTTCAGTTTCTCTCTCGTCGCAAAGAGTACTTGCAAATGTGAAGCAGACACACGTTGCAAGGACAGCTGAATCCATAATCCCGGGTGTCAAAAATTCCATCAGCATCTATATCTAGCGCTTGCTATAAAAGTCGGGCTCCTCCAATCCCCTCTCACGCCGACGGGCACCGGCCACTGTCCCTGTCACGTTCGGCCCCGCTAGCTCACTCCAGCAGTGTGTGATCGCACACTTCCACCAACAGAATGCCACCGACGGCGACGACTCCAAGAACCAAGCGACCGGAAGCGGCCAAGCTCCTCCTCACCGCCACCTTCCTCCTCCTGCTCCTCACATTCCTCTTGGCCCAAAATGCATTCGCCGCCACCGACCACCGCCATCGCCACGCGCGCGCCCTCCTGGACGACGACGGCGCCAGTGAGCACGCGGCCGCCGTGGACCGACATTGCGCCGGCATGCTGCACCGGGACGCGTGCGTGTCGACGCTGGCCACCATCCCGGGCCTCGCGCGGAAGCCGCTCGGGGATGTGATCTCCGAGGTGGTGGCCCGCGCGGCGTCGGCGGTGCGCGCGGCCGCGTCCAACAGCACGTCCTACCTGGCGCGCCCGCAACGGCTGCGCGTGCGCGACCGCCTCGCGCTGTCGGACTGCCTGGAGCTGTTCGGGCACACGCTGGACCAGCTGGGTACGGCGGCCGCCGAGCTCTCGGCCGGGAACCACACCGCGGAGGAGTCCGTGGCCAGCGTGCAGACCGTGCTGTCGGCGGCCATGACCAACCAGTACACCTGCCTGGACGGGTTCGCCGGGCCGTCGGCCTCCGAGGACGGCCGCGTCCGGCCCTACATCCAGGGCCGCATCTACCACGTCGCCCACCTGGTGTCCAACTCGCTCGCCATGCTCCGGCGCCTCCCGCGGCGGCAACAACGAGGCCGCGAGGCGTTGGAAGGGTACGGGCCCGTGCGGCGCGGGTTCCCGACGTGGGTGTCGGCCGGTGACCGGCGGCGGCTGCAGCAGGGCGGCGTCCAGGCGGCGGACGCGGTGGTGGCCAAGGACGGGAGCGGGGACTTCAGGACGGTGGGGGAGGCGGTGGCGGCGGCGCCGAACAACAGCGCGACGCGGTACGTGATCCACATCAAGGCGGGCGGGTACTTGGAGAACGTGGAGGTCGGGGGCGAGAAGACGAACCTGATGTTCGTCGGCGACGGCATGTGGAGGACCGTCATCAAGGCCAGCCGCAACGTCGTCGACAACTACACCACCTTCCGCTCCGCCACGCTAGGTACGTACTCCCTCCGTGCATGAATATGAGAAGTTTTAGCTATCCAACATGTTGTCTATATGCATACTAATATGAGTGTACATATACACTAAAATATGTCTACATACATTTAGATATGTGTGAATATGGACAAATGCTAAAACATCTTATATTAAAAAATGGAGGGAGTACTACGTAAACTCGAATGCTTGTTACGTAGCCCGCACGTGCTCCTGCTCACTTCACTTCACTGGCCAGTTGCCACTCCACTGTTAGCTAGACATAGTCGAATTTACTGTGTACCACGAGCCGCTGTCGGCATGGCGATGGAGCGCCGACGCCGGCATGGCTGGCCGGACGAGTGACGCAGCTGTACCGACGTACTCACCATGGAATCGAAGGAATTAATGCACGCGCGCGCCTTGGCTGTTAGCGTGAGATAATCCGAGCTCGTGAGGGATCGAGCGTCCGTGGTACATTCGTCACGAGTGTTATCGGGGAACAGGGCCTGCTTCTTTTACTCTTCCAAGTACTCTAGTACGTACTAGGTGCAGCAACTGGACCACCTATGACCAGTTACAGACAAACACTGGCTGGATTGCACGCTTGAGATAATAATTGGGTTAATTTTGGCGCCATTTAGACAGCATTATTGTGCTAGTTCACGAACGAGCTCGCCATGGACGCGTCTCAGGCGGATGAAGATCGAAATGGAGATGCGAGCCAGCTCTGCCGGTGTGCTAGCTCAACTGTAGGACGAGATCGAGGAGGAAGGCAGCAGAAACCGATCCTGTGACTATGATCTGACCCCATTCAGCAACCACTACTACAATGGGCAGCCAATTATGGAACGATGGAGATTGGAGTACCTTTTCTGGGGCGCTTCGATCTCCTTTTTCTGCTGCTCATTGTTTCCTCTTTTCAGCTGGGTGGATGTGAACTGGTGTCTAGCCCCAATCCGATCGATCTGGTGATGGTCCTCTTCGATCGGAGTGGGGGATGCATGCCATGGATGGATGGTTGGCCGACTTGGCCCCAGCCTCATGTTATTGTAGGCACCGACAGGTAGATTCGGTTGCAAAACGGTTAGCGCTCGATCCAGTGGAGTACAACAGCTACCCGTCGCAATGCCTCAAATTCCCGAACTGAGATGAAGAGCATAATCTACAGTAGTTAGTTAGGATCCCCGATGGCACCTTAAAGACAAGGAACAAGAGCAAGCGGACACTAATCGTATCGATCAAGGTAGGGAGGGCGTGCGTTCCATCACGCGAGGAGGATCCTTTTCGGCTTTGTCGTGACGTCTGCTTGCTCCATCACGCATTTTAGAACATGGGCGCACCGCTACTTTTGCTAGCTACGCTATGCTTTGCTAGCTACGAGTACACAGCGTAGCCTTAATAACTCCGTCGCCGAATGTTGGCAGGAGATGTGGTTGGCACGGCACTGTCGTCGGCGTCCACGGTGTCGGTACGGAGACGATGCTCCACCACTCGCGACCTCGCATTCATGGCGGCCGCCGGCGTACGTACGTTCGGCTGCCAAATCGATATGGCAACACACACACCTTGCATCACCGATCATACGCCGATGAGAAACATAGTACCGGTAAAAACAGTTAGACTTCATCAAGTATTTGCAGTTTTAGCACCGGTGGCAAATATAGTACTCAAACGCATCATCGACTTGCAGCGGTGGTCGGGGCAGGGTTCCTGGCGGGACATCACGGTGGAGAACGCGGCGGGGCCGAGCAAGCACCAGGCGGTGGCGCTGCGGTGAACGCGGACCTCTCGGCCTTCTACCGGTGCAGCTTCGTGGGGTACCAGGACACGCTCTACGCGCACTCGCTCCGCCAGTTCTACCGCGACTGCGACGTCTACGGCACCGTCGACTTCGTCTTCGGCGACGCCGCCGTCATGCTGCAGAACTGCAACCTCTACGCGCGCAGGCCAAACCCGGGCCAGAAGAACGTCTTCACGGCGCAGGGGCGCGAGGACCCCAACCAGAACACGGGCATCTCCGTGCAGGGATGCAAGGTCGCCGCCGCCGCCGACCTCGTCCCCGTGCAGGCAAACTTCTCCTCCTACCTCGGCGGCCATGGAAGACCTACTCCCGGACGGTGTTCATGCAGTCCAAGATGGAGAGCCTCATACACCCCAGGGGCTGGCTCGAGTGGAACGACACCTTCGCACTCGACACGCTCTACTACGCCGAGTACATGAACCAAGGGCCCGGCGCCGACACGTCGGCCAGGGTGGCGTGGCCGGGGTACCATGTGCTCAACAGCTCCATCGACGCCGGCAACTTCACCGTGCAGTCCTTCGTCCAGGGCAACGTGTGGCTCAATTCCAGCTCCTTCCCCTACATGCTGGGTCTCAGATAGAATGATTTTTTTTTCATGTTCATAGTTCACACGTAGTGTAATTGGTCCGTCTGGAATAAAAGGTGGTTCATGTACTACCTCAGGTTTGGACTACAGTGGCCGCAAATAGATGCTAGTAAGCCATGAAAAGGGGTCAGGGCTCGGCATTGTGTGGTGTTCTAATTCGTCTCTACTGTGCACCAAAGAAAAAACTGCTAGTGCAGATGTTCAGAACCGCGACACTCACTGGTACTGTAACTAGTGTTCAGATCTGTAACTCATCGGTACTCGTGTGTAACTGTACTGGTAGGGTTGGTCCCTTTACAAACTAGTCTTATGGACAAATAACACATTGGGATGGACAAGGCAATCAGAAAGTGTACACCATGGAGGAATCCAACGCCACTTATTTCACCATCCTATCTACCCGTGGCCGTGACGCCGTCCTGTACTGACCTTTTCCAGATGTTCATTGTCACCTCTTTTATTGAACCTGTGGACATCATCCTCATCTTACAGCCTTGCCCTTTCCAGCTCCAGCTTCGCGATTGTGCCGAGATGGACTTCATCAGGGCCGTCCGCGATCCGCAGTGTCCTAGCGGTTGCCCATAGATGTGACAGGACCGTGTCGGATGAGACCCCAGCAGCGCCGTGGACTTGCATTGCCATGTCGAGCACTTTCAGGGCCATATTTGGAGCTGACACCTACACGAGGACCATATTCACTCAATTTGGGTTGCTAGAATGGTTAAAAGGAAGTGCCACATCGCTGAACCTTGGTTGTTTACCTTGGCCATCGCGAGGATCCCACGGGCTTTCTTGTTCCCATGCCGGTCAAGTTGATCGGCTGCTTCGAGCACCAAAAGCCTAGTTTGTTCCAGCTCTATCCGACACTGGATTCCAAATCCATGTTAGTGCACACAACAAAAGATGCTAGGAAAGAAATAATGAAGTTCAGAAACTGAAATCCCTAAACAAAGTGGTACGGTAAACAAAAGGAACAATTAACTGATAACTAACTCATGTGGCACCTAGCTTCTGTGAAATAGACGCTTCTGTTTACCAAACCATGGGTTTGTAAATGAACCATCTAAGCGATCATGCAAGCAGTCAAACGGTCATACCTTTGCAAGGTCTGATTGAAAGGACCCATGCTGTGCAATCCTCTTTCCAAATGCCGTCCTACTTAAGGCCCTCTCGACCATCATGTTCATGCCACGTTCTGCTGCTCCTATTAGTCTCATGCAATGATGTAATCTTCCAGGACCTAGTCTTCCCTGCCAAGCATCTCAAATATGACACAGAATGTACATATTATAACAAAATTGTAAGTGATAACATGAGTGTCGCTTACTTGAGCAATCTCAAAACCCCGTCCTTCCCCTAGCAGGATATTTGTGACTGGAACACGAACGTTATCGAAAGTAATCTCTGCATGCCCATGTGGTGCATCATCGAATCCAAAGACTAACAATGGTCTCTTTATCTGCACTCCAGGAGTGTTGATGTCCACTAAAATCATTGACTGCTGCTTATGTCTAGGTGCAGAAAAATCTGTTTTTCCCTGCATGAAACAAACACATTTAAAAGAAGAAAAAATGTTTTCCCTGCATGAAACAAACACCTTTAAAAGAAAATACACATCACCCATAGCACCGCCTTCATGGATAGATGTTATAGTTACCATTAATATCAGGATTTTGCACCTTGGGTCCATAGCCCCACTGGTCCACCACTTCCTGCCATTTATCACATAGAAATCTCCCTGCCTGTCGAGGGAAAGATATTACAAGTAATCAGCAACACAGAAAGCTCAAATTAAAGAAACTAATTCTATTTGTATAAACTATCAAGAGAGGGGGCCAGGAAATGTATGCCACGAGGATATAATTGCTTTCCTGAGGTTTCAACCAGCGTACTAGATTATTTATTTTGCTAGTATACTAAAAAAAACTTTGAGATGAGAAAAAAATAGACAAAGAAAAGGCTAGTTACTGTAGAACTAGGATCTGCTAAACATGTCATCCACAACTATGTAATTAAAGAGAGATACGAGGCAGTAGTAAACACATGTAATTAAATAGCACAGCCTAGCTTGTTGCCCATTCATGTTTTATCCAATTTATTACCTCGATATTGAACATTCTATATTTGTTGCATCCGAAGATGCAACTTGTGGTTCTGTCATGGCAAATCCTGAACGAATTTTCCCTTCCATAAAGGCACAAGCCATGCTTTTGTTGCTCCTTAGTCGCATATCTCAACAAGACCTATAATGAGATTTCCATATCATAAATTCTCATATAAGAAATTACTAGCACCAACCATAACAAAGCATTCGACTGGACATATGTTTAAGAACCTTCTAAAATAACTGGATACTGAACATGGATCATTGCTAGGGCTAAATAAATATATCATCTATCATTGCTCTATGCTGGGAAATAGAATAAGAAATCTGACTTTATGTATACATAAAACTGCACAATCAAGAGGATAGCTGCTACTGTCATGATTTATTAAGCAGCATCGATAATTTGCAGAATGTATACAAGCAGATATTTTCAAAACAAGTCATTTCTCAAAATATGCTTGCCTAGAGAAGACTTTGAAAATCATGCCTATAAATGAACATAAAGAATCTGTCTTACCTCCATATTACCCGTATCAGGTGCACCACAGTTAAATATTTGTGGCGCCCAAACTGAACGGCCCATAATCTCACATAAATATCCATACTCAAGATTTGTGAGACCCGCACCTAGCAAAAGATCATCCGAACTTCCAGAAGAAATATGAGATCGGTCATCAAGTAGTAGCTCTCTTGCTCTAGCTGCACTATCAAGCTGCAGATCGACCATTTTAATCAGATAGAATCCAGCATAAAATAAGTGCACCTTACATTACTAGATAAGAAACAAAGTTCTTATTTTTCAGAACAGATAAATATGAAAGATGGCAATAGTAAACATAAAGTACCGGAATAAACAAGTTCCACAGTCCCTCCTGTTTTGCTAATGCTTTTAATTTTCTTCTTCTGGATGAATTGTCCACCGTGAGTTGATTGTGCATGTTTGTATAACTCATCCTCCTTGGGGTATATATGATCTTTCATAAACTTCATTAACTTTTCCCGTAGCTGCATAACCTTTTCATTAGGAACAAATCTGCCTTGACCATTTGCCAAAGTCGAACCTTCCTGCTCACTCTGGAACTCTTGCCTTGGAGCTTTCGAACATGCATACCTAATTATTAAAGGCGAAGGCTGGTCAGTTAACAAAACTGAAGACCATTAGACTTTACAAGAATAAAAGGTTATTCCTAAACAGGAATAAAGGATGATAGCCACATTTTCTATCTCTATGCAAAGCAGTTTATTTGGAACAGCAACAAGGTTTAAGAAAACATAAAGAACGAGTGTGCCCACAAAGCGCACTAAACCATGAGGCAGAAGGCTATTGAGATGATGCTATGAGATATAATTACCTGTAGCAGGTCGTTCTCGCAGGACATTGTCTCTATTTATGTAATCCCAGGCACAGTCAACCATAACATTACCAGCCTTGCCAGCAAATTTAGCACGCTCGCCACCTGAAGCATTACCCTGCGTAACAGCTCAAATAAATTAGAATAGAATAACACACAGATTTCCAGAGTTAAAGACAAGTACCATAGTCCATCTGTGATATACTCCTGCATAGATAGATGCCCCTCGAAACAGTGAAAAGGCAACATAGAACCTCCAATTTGCTGCAGGCCAGGGTCTTGCCTGAGATTTTTTTTTAAAGAAAGCAAGGATAATAAGCGTGAGTAAGAGGAGCATATCTATCCAGCCATGTCAAAATTCAAACAGCACGATGCTTACAGACATAGAACAGTACACAGCTAGGTACTCTTCCAGTTGTGGGACGCCCTCTGGAATGGCAGGAGGTTCAAATCCTCAAAGGAAATATTTTCGGTGGGTGTTGAATCGATAATATAGGTCTGCAAGGATAGTAATAATAATCAAGATTACTTCAGCTAAATGATGGTTCGCAAAAGGTGACATAATGCCCAATGAGTACAGTTAAGCTAACACGATACAACTGAAGAGATAGAACTGTTATTCAGATAGCATGCAAATCATAGAAGAAAACGTGTTGTAAATAAGAGAATGATGCCTAAAATATTATGTGAAGTACGTGATTCACTTTCTTTTGAACAAAACATATTTCATACCATACAGTTGTAAGCAACATCACTCATCTGATTCCCCAAAGTAGATAATTCCCAATCAAGTACACCGATTACTCGATCCTGGAGAGACACATAAGCGGTCATATGGAAGATTTAAACTATGTGAAGTACTTAGGGGGTTGCATAAACACGCGTGATGCCAAAAATACAAACCTCTGTTGGATGAAATACAAGGTTATCAATACGATAATCACCGTGAACAAGGCCAGTTCCCAATCCTGTCGATGAATCTTCTGCTGGTACATTTTCCTTAAGCCAACGACTTAGATCAAGCATCTTCTGATAACGAGCAGGCTTCCCTTCACCAGTTGACTGAAGATACTGTCTTTCCCATCTTTCTACCTGAACCAGGAAACAGTAACTATCTTCAAATAAAAAATCAGGTTATCATTATTCAGAACGTGACAACTAGAATTTATTTTATTTTTTTCGAACTCAGGTGATCAAGTCAACTTGTAACAGATGGGAACACACATTCCACATAGCAACTGTTTGTGAAAAACAAAAAAGCACATTCGCTAGCAGAATTCTTAATCAGCACAACGCACTTCACGAACTCAGCTGGTTAGATCAATGCATATTCAAGTGCTGGTAAGTTAAATTAGTACTTGAGTACAATAGTAGTTCGAGTTGCAGTCTAGTGATAAAACAAATTTGTTTGACTCTTGTCCTTAGAAGACAGTCAGAATGGGGGAGAGAGGGAGTGTAATGGTAAATACTAGATAAGACCTACTTGTCTTTTGCAGTAATTCTCTCTTTTCCCATACTTCTGCAATCCAACTGCAGACACATCTACTTTGTGTACATCAGCCAAAGTTTTTGCTGCAGCAAAGTAAATAGCCTTCCTTTTAGCTGGGGCTATTCCCTGCATAAAGAAGAGCAAAGAGATCACCACATTATCATGAATAGAACTGTTGTTAACCGTTGCCAAGCTGATATGATACATTCCCTATGATCAAATAGGCTTATGGGAACTCCGATCTCGGCTCCTACTAAAAACTCTAAATGTTGTAGAGGAGGGAGGGGTTTGAAAAGTGTCATTGCTTTTTACAGTTTGAAATTAATCTAAGGATCCAAGCCTTGTAGTTGTAGGTTCTTGCTAGTTGCCACTCCAATTTTAAGACTGCTCTCTTTATGTTCCCATACATTGCATACAAGAGCAATTACACTGATCAACTATCATAAGCTAGAGGAATGTCTGGTGATAGGAAAAATATTGTCCAAACTCTGCACAGAAACATCACCAACTAACAAGTATACCAAGTGGGGTTGATGAACTGGTCAGTGAATCTGAAGAATTGCATCAAATAACGTACCGGTAAGCTGCTATCAAGATATAACACTCCTTCCAGATACTCCATTATGTAGAAGGGGGTTCCAATCACACTTGGGTCAGTGCAAAGGCAAAACACCTTAGGGACAGGAACGTCCGTGTAAGCGCCTAAAGCTTTGAGGACCTGCTTTCATATCAAAAACAACAGACGGGGTAAGCTCACGTCACTTATCAGAAGGAAACAACAGCACATACGAAGCATTTCACATCAACAGATAATTCAAAATCACAACTGGTCTGATCAGTGATAAGTAGACTAATTTCCTTAATTACACAAAAGCCAGAAGGTTCAAGATACTCTAAACAAAGCACGGAAACTAGATCGTCTAGTTAGCACTTTTTTTTTTGCGAAAAGTCTAGTTAGCACTTAGCAGAAACCATAGAGGAGCTTGCATGAGCAAGTCACCAATTGAGGTATCCTGAACTTCGGAAGTAAATGCTAATTCCAGTCTAGCACTGATGACCACATGACCCGGTTAAACACACGGCGCCGAATTACGACTACCATTTCAGATCGAGCCCAGGGTCGAACCGGAGAAGTTGGAGCTAAATATATCGGTCAACTGGACATCGGCAACAGCATAAAACCGAATTGAGAGCGGCGAGTGAAGCGGGGGGAGGATCTGGACCTGGAACTCGCGCTCGACGGCGTGGGCGGACTGGAGGATGGCCCCCGCGGGCTTCTTCCGCAGCACGTAGCGGCTGGTGTGGGTGGCGGAGGAGGCCTGGATGCAGTAGGTGGGGTTGGACTGGCCGTGGCCGAACTGCGTGAGGGCCAGCGCGGGCGACGGCGCGGGGAACCCCGGGACGTGCGCGGCCGCGTACCGCAGCAGCGCCGCCTCGTCCAGCGCCAGCGCCGGGTCCACGGGCCGCAGCAGGTCTGAGGTCAGCGTCGCCATCGCGCACGGGGTGGACTGCGGGAGGAGGGTGGGACAGTAGGGAGACGACTCTACTGTGATTTTTCCTATCTAGGCGACGAGATGGCCGCTGCCGGCCTGCACGGAGGAGTTGCGTGCGCGCCTCGAAGACATCGGTTGGTCTCGTCTGAAATGGAACAGCTGATTGGTTTTCCGCTGCGTCGCCGGCGTGCCGCGCTCGGCTGCCGGACTGAAATCCGACATGACAGGCAGGCTTGGCACGTTTCTCACACCGTGGTGCGTGGCACCCTGGGTACCTATCTTTGCGAAAGGTATCGACGACTGACAATAGATATGGCACTTACCCGGATGTCGATAATGTGCTTACGGCGTACGAATGCATTCATTATTTAAAAAGGAAAATCAGGTGCTTGTGCTATCAAGCTGGATATGGCTAAGGCCTATAATAGGGTCGAATAGTGCTATTTGAGGGAAATTATGAAGAAGTTGGGGTTTGTAGGGATAGATGGATTAATATTGTCATGACATGTGTGGAGACGGTCTCCTTCTCTGTCCGAGTATACGTTAATGATGTTTTCTCGGAAGTGTTTAAACCCTCAAGGGGTATTCGCCAAGGGGTCCCCGTACCCTTTCTTGCTGTGTGGCGAAGGATTAAGTAGCATGCTCAAGTTTAAGGGTCCAATACATTTGGTACGTGGAGTAAGAGTGATCATTCACTCCCCATGGGTGTCTCACCTTCTTTTTGCTGACGATTGCTTGGTTTTTTTCTCAAGCCTCAAATGATGGAGCAGCTCGGTTACAAGAGATTTTGGAGCTGTACAGGCTAGGGTCCGGCCAGATGGTAAATCTAGTGGTTGCGTTCTTGTAGTACAACATGATATATCTAGTGGTTGCGTTCTTGTAGTACAATTATATATTAAAAAAAGACCAACCATGACTACCCATTGGTGGCTTACTTTTATAAAAGAATTGCTCTTTGTGAGAATTTCAGAAATTCACCCCCGACGTGATACGGACTCTGGTTGCTAGGTTTATCCACTAGGCCTCTACCCTGTTCTCTTTAGTACAATTATGAATATCTAATGTGGACATGATATATGTTTAGGTAAAGTTAAGAAGAGCATTGTTTTGATCCATTTGTTATAAAATGCCCACTAAATCAATAGTCGTAAAATGCTTTTGAGAGCTTGAGGCCATTTTTTATGTTATTGTGTTCAGAGTGACTTAAGAGAAAGTTTATGACCACGTAGATGTTTGCATTAAATGGTTCCATTGGGATCACAAATGTTATGGTAAATTTATTATAATCTCCACGTATTATGTTCTATTTTTAATTATTGAGGCGAGAACTATTATGTGTCTTTTTGGACATTTAGAACTATTATGTGTCGTTTGAACATGATACTCGGTAAGTACATAGAATTAGTTTATGTGTCGTTGCTATATAACTTTCGATTGTATGCGAGGTTAATATCAGATTAACACTTATTCATGTTAGTGTAATGTTAAGAAAAAATTGTTGCCATAGATTGCCGTATCCCCGTACACTTGTTGCCATAGGTCAGAGTTTCTCCGCTCTAGTGAACCCTTGTATCAGAGACACACAGCCTCCAGAAGGGTCCTCAATTTACTGCCTGCCATAGACTTGAATCAACGTTTCCAACTTTTTTAATCATCAGGGGCGCACCACCTTCGAGCAGGTCCAAAACATAAACTGCATTACAAGTTCCGATCCCTTAGCTCCAAAGGAAAAACGCTACTGCAACCTGGAGGTCTTAGAGCACTAACGAGAGAAAGGCTAACACTTAAAAGAGCAAAGGAAGACGGAAACTCCAAAGTGCAACCGGAAGCATGTGCTTCCGGTTTTTTCGAAAAAAATTGAAAATTGAAAACTTGTCAAAAAATTCCGAAAAAATCATGCACGTATCTGAGCATGTCACACACCATCGTGTCAAATTTTGCGACGAAACGACACCGCAGCCGCCCTGTGCAAAAATGACAAAATTCTGACAGAAAATAGCATCCAAAATTTTGAATTTTCAGATCTGTGATTTGTCATTTTTGCACAGGGCGGCCGCGATGTCGTTTCGTCGCCAAATTTGACACGATGGTGCATGACATGCTCAGGTACGTGCATGATTTTTTCGAAATTTTTTAACAAGTTTTCAATTTTCAAATTTTTTTCGAAAAAACCGGGAGCACATGCTCCCGGGTGCACAACGGCCGCCCTCCGTTCTATAATATAAGACGTTTTAGCTCTCACATATATTGTCTAAATGCATACTAAAATGAGTGAACATGCACACTAAAACATATCTACATACATCTACATATATGTGAACATGCACACATGCTAAAACGTCATATATTGTGGAATGGAGGGAGTACATGTTCAGAGAGCAGAGAAAATACAACAGGAAAAGAAAAATATGGCCACAGGCCACAAAGCTTCTTTCAACTCTTGCATTTTCTCCTCCTCTCGTCCTCTTCTGAAGCCTTTTAGGTCGAAGTTGAGGGCTAGGCGACTGGAGTCAACGTTTCCAACATCGCCTGCCTCTCAACAGATTCCATGTAGCGATCTTCAAGGGACAGCGTCAGTTGCATGTGAATTTCGTACTCCCTTTGCTGACTCTGGTGTTCTTGCGGTGTCCATGGTGGCTCAATTGGAGGTCCCTCTTGGTACCAAGGCTGCTCCTGATGTGTTGGCTGGACCATTGTCCTGGTGATAAAAGGAAGTGCCATAACAGTTGACTGGATGTTCCATTTCAGCAACTCCGAAGGGGCGAGGATCAAATGCTATTGGCAAGTGAACTGGAGGAAAATGTGGCTGAGGCCATGCTGGATGCAGATTATATGGCCACATCATGTCAGTTGCCGATATGCCAGGATAGAATTCGCTGTCACCAAGGCATGATGAGATCGAACCAACCCTGTTTCCATGCGCTTGCTTCTGCTTCAGTTTTTTCCTGTTTCCATGCGCTTGCTTCAGCTTTTTCCTGTTTCCATGCGCTTGCTTCAGCTTTTCTACGTCTCCAACGCAGAACATATAAGTGCAGCAAGGACCTAGTGGAAAAGATTCATCGCACGTTACACCATCTCCTTTCTTTTGGTTATAACCAGGGTAGTCATCCCTACTAAAATCAACTTTCTGAACCATGACAAGACAAGACTCATAGGCGAGTTGCTCGATATCCCATGCATCGTAAGGATGTCCAGTCTTGTGGCTAAGGTGGATTTCACCATTGGGCCGAAGCAGTTGCCGCGCATTTGCCAAAAATGCATGCACCAGCTGCTTATGCGCCCTACATGTCAGAATGAACAACAAGTTAATGACTAAGAAACCCGAGGTCCTAAAAGCGTCTTAAAGCATTAAATTTTGAGAAGGTTGTTTGGTTAACTCAACTCAATAAGAAAAAATCAGTTAACGATCATTGGCACACAAACATTTAACTTCTTATGGCCAATCTTACTTCATATGCATAAAAACTTTTGCTTATAGGTCACAAAAACAATTTCATGTTATAGTTCAAATGCCTTTGTTTAGTGGGTACTAGCACATGAATAGAAGGAACTAGCAATAAGAATAAGTGTAAGTGATGCATAAAGAGATTTACAACAAGGTTCAAGAATTCAACAGAAATGTTCTTAGTTTATTATGCTTGGATTGAAGTTTGCATGGGATCTTTTCTATATGACAAGATAAAATGTCATCTTGACTAGATATAATCTGTGTAACACTAACTTATTTAAAATGCTATTTATTCTTATCATACGGATATAGAACGAGTGCATTTCAACCTATGAGACTATACAATGTGGGTGATCACATACTTAAGTTTAGCAGTGATAGACAGTCGTTAACCTATACCCAAAACAAAAAAGAACTTCATGTCGAAAAAACAAAAAAAGGACTTTCAAGAGACTCTATGCAATGCTGCATGCACCTGCGCACAAATTTTCTAAGTAAAACCACCTAACATGATGATGACGCATACACAGATTCAGGCCTACTCAAACTTAAACCACAGAAAGACCAATTATCATGCAATCAGTCCACATGAAAAATGAGAGTGATTTTCTAATCCATGAATTAACCAACCATTAGTACACATACTTGATGACACGCAGCCAATGCTCTCTTCCGTTGAACCCAGCATGAGGAAAATTAAAGACAATGCGATCGAATCGTCTCATCTCTAGATATGAGTGAAGCTTCATCGTTTTTGCATCAACGTCATGCAAAACTGTGGCTCCCAATTTTTTCAGCTCTCTTATATTAGATCCAGCTTTGCCATACTTAATCGTTAGAAGCCCTGTACAAGAGGATTCCAAAAAAGAACGTAGAGAAAACAGATAAGTTCATCTAGAAATGGTCACAAAAATCATAATAACGACATTATCCCTATATGTGCTTCAGAATTAGGAGTGAAACAAATAAGAAATCAGAAGAACAAAAACTATGTAAATACAACTTCACAAAAGAATGTAACAAAAAGTGGTTGCGACTTGGAATGAAATCAAGATCTTTTTGTGAGTTAGCCTGATGCCCTGATATGTTTTCACTGTATTGATGTTCTCACTCGTTCATTTCAGTTTTTTTGCTCCAAGGGCACATTCTCATAGTGGTTGAGCCTCCCTTGATACGAAGACGTTGTAAAAAAACTAATGGTGTGTTTGTGATTTGGGCTGCAAGGTGCATAACTATGTCAAACAAACATTACCATAAACAGCTCTCATCAGCAAAAAAGGGGATCTCAGTGTAAAAAGATAAAACACAGTAGCCAACAAGGCTCAAGATAACATGCACTGAAGTTGTTCTGTTCCCAACAATGCAAAATGAAGAAAAAAACTAGAAATGGCAAAAGTGATTCTCAATGCACCACTTGTAACACAGCTCAGCCATTTCCGGGCTGGCAGTAGTTACTCCTGGTAGCTCTCCAGGATGTCACAGAGTACACGTGTTCCTTTCATAACACAGTTTCTAGCAGTGAGATACAGTATGACAGCAAATTTCTGGCAGTAAGAACTGGAATATTTCTTCATTGATCATAATTAGGTTCAGTGAGATAAGGCAAAGTTCTTAACAAAATACATATGTTCAACGTATAATATGTATTAAATTACTAACAATCCTGTCAGCTCAGATAGAATTACTACCACCTCATTTTGAAGTATATTGCATAGTTCCTTTATGATAGAATGTGAATCCAATTTAAGGTAGCCTT
Organism: Poa pratensis; assembly: GCA_947311845.1. Taxonomy (NCBI): domain Eukaryota; kingdom Viridiplantae; phylum Streptophyta; class Magnoliopsida; order Poales; family Poaceae; genus Poa; species Poa pratensis. Next base: position 10,466,257 of record CAMZMU010000092.1, on the reverse strand, counting down.
GATGCTAACCGAGTAAAGTGCACCAAATCCTTCTTAAACCAGAAGATACTGAGTTCTCTATGAATTCTCAAATCAAGACATGGTATTTTAGTATGTACCCAACGCTACAATGGTTCCAGGTCCAAAAACAATGTAGTGTCGGCATCCAAGTTAGTACTACTAGTATGAACAGAAAGCGCATGCACATTTGGTCATATCACAAGCTGCAAGAAAAAAGGGAAAGGATATCGAACCGTAAGAGTCGAGGGATGTCGTGACGAGGTTCCCTCCTGAGCCGAACGCGGTGGCGAGCGCCAGCGAGAAGGAGAAGTCCCCGTCTCCAACGATGAGTATGCTCTGCGCCGTGGAGTAGTGCTTCAGCCACTTGATCCCCTCCTCATCCTTCTCCTCCTTACCATTCTCCTTCACGGTGATCGCCTCCTCATCCTTCTCCTCCTTACCATTCTCCTTCACGGTGATCGCCTCATCATCCTTCTCCTCCTTACCATTCTCCTTCACGGTGATCGCCTCCTCATCCTTCTCCACCTTACCATTCCCCTCCACGGTGATCGCCTCCACCACCGGCGCATCGACCTCCTGGTCAACGGCGGGGAACACCGGATCCCCTTGCACCGAGACCTCTTCCTTCTCATCGGTGGTGATAACCGGAGCTCCATTGAAAGTGTCCATCCGGCACACCACAATCCCATCCTCAAGTGGCCCTTTCTCCCCGCCACTGGCCGCCACGACCACCGGAACCCCTAGCACCAACGGCTCGACCTCCCCAGCGATCACCGCAACCCCTTCAGCATCCTTCAATCCCAGCGCTTCCTGTTGTGTGATGGCGATAACCGGAGCCCCATTGAGAGCGTCCACCTGGCACACCATAATCCCATCCTCCACTGAACCCTTCTCCCCGCCCCCGGCTGCCACGACCACCGGAACCCCTAGCACCAACGGCTCGACCTCCCCGTCCACAGCGATCACCGCAACCCCTTCAACATCCTTCACTCCCAGCACTTCCAGTGGTACCTTCGCCGGTCGCCCTGGCAGCAACATTTTCCCCACCGCAACCTCTTCGGCGTCCTTCACTCCAAGCGCTTCCTGTTGTGGCATGGCGATAACCGGAGCCCCATCAAGAGCGTCAACCTGGCACACCATAATCCATTCCTCCAGTGGCCCCTTCTCACCGCCAGCAACACCTTTGGCGTCCTTCACTGCCACCGCTTGCAGTGTGACCTTCGCTGGTCGCCGTGGCCGCCATATTTTCGCCACTGCAACCCCTTTGGCGTCCTTCACTTTCACCGCTTCCTGTTGTGTCGTGGCGACAACAGGAGCCCCATCGAGAGTGTCCATCTGGCACACCGCAATCTCTTCATCCAGTGGCTCCTTATCACCGCCCCCGGTCGCCGCGACCACCGGAGCCACCTCGACCTTCCCGTCGACGGGGATCACAGCAATACCTTTGGCGTCCTTCACTCCCGCCGCTTGCAGTGGCGCCTTCGCCGGTCGCCGTGGCCGCCATATTTGACCCACCGGCACCCTTTTGGCGTCCTTCACTCCCGCCGCATCCTGTCGTGTCGTGGCGATAACCGGAGCCCCATCGAGAGGGTCGACCCGGCACACTGCAATCACATCCTCCATTGGCCCCTTCTCCCCGCCGCTGGCCGCCGCGACCATCGGAGCCGCTTCCAGTGGCGCCTTCGCGGGTCGCCGTGGCCGCCACACTTTCCCCACCGCCACCCCATTGGTGTCCTTCACTGCCGCCGCCTCCTGGCGTGTCGTGGCGGCGACAACCGGAGCCCCATCCTCCATTGGCCCCTTCTCGCCGCCGCCGCCGGTCGCCGCGACCACCGGAGCCCCTGATGCCTCGGCCTTCCCGTCGACGGCGATCACCGCAACCCCTTCGGCGTCCTTCACTCCCACCGCTTCCAGTGGCACCTTCGCCGGTCGGCGTGGCCGCCATACTTTCCCCACCGCAATCACTTTGGCGTCCTTCACTCCCGCCGCAATCCCATCCTCCATTGGCCCCTTCTCCCCGCCCCTGGCCGCCGCGGCCACCGGAAACCCTAGCACGGACGCCTCGACCTCCCCATCGACGGCAATCACGGCAAGCCCTTCAGCATCCTTCACTCCCACCGCTTTCAGAGGCGCCTCCGCCGGTCGCCGTGGCCGCCACATCTTCCCCACAGCAACCCCTTGGGCGTCCTTCACTCCAGCCGCTTCCATTGGCCCCTTCGCCGGTCGCCCTGGCCGCTTTTTTTTCCCCATTCCCCCGCCGAGAGTAACCGGCGGCGGCGGAGTGTAGGATTCCTGGAGAGAAGGGGACGGGGAGTAATAATGATTGAGCCTTCTTCGTGAAGGAAGGAGCCTAAACGAGGATTTCCCGGCCGCACGATTGCATTAAATCTCGCGCTGTCCCCTTCCGATTCTGCCGCGTCCTGTGCACCCCGTTGCTCGTTTTTTTAAAATTCAAATTTGAAAAGGAAGGAGTGGTGAGTTGTCTGGATCCTCCTTCGTCGTTAAGGAAGGAGCCTAATTGCTTTACACGCCAGCTGACTGCTCTGGTTAGGTAGAGATTGGTACAGTACTTAAGGAAGGAGTAGCTTTTTACGCGCCTGCTTGTTTTTTTTGGAGATGCGCGTTACCCTACCTGACTGTGATATGTTGATTAATTTGCGCGTTTCGGAAAATATTATTCCTTGATTTATCTTTCGATTTCATTCGCTCTTTTCGAAAGACCTCCACTAACTATGCTTTCAGACAAAGAAGCTAGTATGCTTTCAAACTCCGAATATATGCCATCCGTACTTGCGAATAAAACGTCAATTGACGAATACCATCATATTTATTAGTATCTTCTTTCTTTCCGAGTTTTGTTCCTTAGTCTGCCAACCCACACTACGTCAACCTCTTTCGTCCAACTCTCCCTAGAAATAAGCGACTTAATTAGTGGATCCAATTTTTTCCGCTCACACCCAAACTACCAAAACTAAAGCATTCAGAGCCCTTGTCCTACGGAAAATAATTCTATCGGACCTGCTCTACAATCGCCTCTCCTTGGACCAACTCCAAACAGTGATTGTAGACCAGGTCCGATAGAATTAGCAGTAATAAACGCTCAATCAGAATCATTTCGCTCATCCGTTGCCTCTCCCTAGAAATTTATTCTGTCGCCCTGAGCCTTGATTCGATTTCCCTTCCTCTATCGCATGGCCGCCCGGACGAGGCCGCCATTGACAGGCCGTGCGCCCAGCACTCGCTTGCGACAAGCTCAAGTTGGCGGCTCGACCTGGGATGGAGATGCCGCTAGCGGCGGTGGCAGAGGCATCCGAGGAGCTGGCGCACTGGATGGACGGCGGCGGTGTGGACCAACGCCACAGATCCTCCGCGTACCGCCGCCGCGGCCGAGCACTGGGGATCGGGACGCCGCCGCACCTCCCCTCATCGGAGTACTTGTCGTGGCGCCACTGACAGCCCCCATAGCCGCGCACCGCCACGAGCCGTCCTCGACCTCCGCCGCTACCCGCTGAGCCCTCGCCTCCTACTACGAGATGCAAGAAGGCGAGAGGCAAGAAGAGGGAGAGGCAATCCGATCTCTTCCATGCCAGGAACATGTTCGGAGGTGGTATGATATTCTCGACCTTCAAGCAGCAATGTCAGAATGCAAGAGGCGTCGCAGCCGATTTGCGCTGATTCAAAATTCTCTTTGTCGTAGCTTTCCCATTGTTTCATGCAATATTTGCTAATATCAGGATACTATTCGGCTGGTTTGGAAGTACCAAGGCAAAACCTTAGTGTCATAGAGTGATAGGCATGGTTCAATCAGGTAGGCTATAGAACTTTACATTCTATTTCCCAGTTCATAAGAGCAATTTCTGAACACTTTTTTTCTTGAACGTCTGAATCCTCTTTTAGCTGATGACCCAGAGGATCTTCTGAATATTATAATATCTAATATGCATAAGGCTTTTTTCAACACCGATTCAAATGCACTACATCAAACAAGATACAAGATGTGCAGATCAGGCTGTCCTCATATGCATGTGCTCAACGTTTTAGAGCCAGAAATGCAAGACCAGGCCAGCTCATCAGAAAAGAATTGGAAGAATTTAGGTCAAGTACTTCAGCTGATGCTGTCACCAAGCATCAGCCACGTTATGTCTTGCAAATAATAAAGTATGTGACGAACCATCAAGATAACAGGTGAGGGTTACATCTTGAAACTAATTATCTTACGTTCGGTTGCAATATTCGAAACAATCTGTATCTCAAATAAAGTACTCTACTGAAACCTTCCTTTGGAGAAAAAAACAACATGTTTAACTCTCCAATATTGCTAAGAAGTGCAGTGCTAAATCTCACAAGAACACATGGTTTGCATTTCCTGTGTGCAAAATTTTTGGGGCCATATCTGTGAAGATCAATGGATGTGCAGATTTTGTTTGCCATGAAGTTCAGTGCTAAACTGACACGAACAAATTGGTTTTTACGGGCAATTTCTGAGGACATCTTTCTAGCAAATTGTGTGCATTGTGTATTGTTTCCATGTAAGCGGTTGTTGCAAATAAAGCTAAATAGAATACTTTTTTAGTTTATTTTCTTCGATCTTTGTAAACTTTGTTCTCCGGTTTTAGAAGAGCCTTAACTGTTGGAAATACATTTGACTGAAGCACCACATCTTGTTTTGTTTACTTGCCAATGCATTGTCCAATTTTCCTTTTACTACCGTGAAGGACGCAACACTATGAACATAATCTGTTTTTCATCATTTATCATAGTTTTGGTGGTATCAACAACCTCAGCAGACTAAATTCAATTATGCATTTAATAGAAAGCCTTTACCCCAGCAGTCAATTTTGGTTGAACATGTGTCAACTTAGTTGTAGCTCTCACTAGTGGTTTTCTTATAAATAGGTGAATTATTGCCAGTTTACATAATTTATTCCTGGGTCAGACTACTGCTGCATACAAGGCACTAGACGAAATGCCATGATTATTTTGGAGGATCAAAGTTCTCTGTAATTGTTGTAGAAACTCAGGGTATAATTCTTCCTAGGATATTGTTGGCTCTGCATTATAGACAAATCATGCAGTAATTGATTTGTAATGTTTCTAATTGTAGGTAACTAAGTACAGATGCACCTCGTCCACCGTCTCAACCGTCCACCTGGGATGCCAGAGTCATCTTGGCATATCATGGGTTATTGAGTGGTCAACGAGTCGCTTGGGATATTGAGCTGTGTGATCCCATGGGCATGGCGGATTCGTGAAGTAAACATTATGTCCTCCACGCTAATGTTTTATTATATTGTTTCATGTCACAAATCATAGCAATACATGTTCTCTTTCTGAATGTGATAATCTTAATTCGTCACTTAATACCCAAATTTTCATCTGTCAAATGACTCAGCTGGTGATGGGACCACACGACGGCATCCGTCCTATCTCACGAGATCATCAAACTGGGGCCGCTCCAGTATCTGTCAAGAAGGGCATAGGCAAGACTGTGCAATATTTGGTTGAGAACAAGTCGAGGCCTATCATCAAAGGTTAGATTAAACTGTTGATTTTATAATGATGAACTTGATGCTTTTGTCTAAAGCAACTCTGATAGCCTGCTATCTGTATAAGGAATATGTTGTGAAACACTTTGCTCTTCTGTTTCAGCTAGGTATATCCATCTGTGTAGAAAAACGATGACTTTCTTTGAGAAAATAAACATAGATGACTTTGTTTGGACCATGATGTTGGAGCCTCCGGCGTCACCAGTGTCTGAGCGGATGATTGAACGGGCTCCGCACAACTACATCCTGAGTCCTCCACCAACGATTAATACATCTTCCTTTACGACCTGTATTCCCCGACCCCGGATTGAGGTGAATTCTTCATGAAGTGGGGTGAGGTGGCAATGGCGGAACATGTCTATTGGCGCACCGCAGTGTCGTGATTGTTCTGAAATCGGTTTCTGTGATTGCGGTTCGTACATCAATTTCTTTGTAAGCCTCAAAAACGCAGATTTGTTTTCACCCGTTGCAAAGCACGGGCATATTACCTAGTTTATTACAAAATTATCATCCAAAGTCTTACACCGTGTAAAGAGTGGATATAAATCTCAACCAAAACAAAAGAAAATAAATGACACATTTATGCATCCAATCTTATTGTTAAGCCGCCAGCCCCGCCACCATCGTCGACGATGGTCCTTCCATACTAAGGGCATGTTTGGTTGCTCGAACCAACTCCAAACAGGCCCGGTCACTGAAGAAGAAACAGGAGTTTTCCAAGTGCTGAGAACAGGAGTTTTCCAAGTGCTGAAGAACCAACTCCAAATATTGCTAAGAAGCTAGGCTGATCTTTGTGTGTCGCCATGGCGTAGTTTACACCTCGTATTGGGTCTCAGTGTTATCCAAGTGCTGCCCCCAAACCCTGATATCTGTGCATCCACATGGGACCGCAAGGTCTAGCTTAGGGATAGCTGAACACGGGTCGCACAGGCATGCTGGATTGCTACGGGGCTGGTCGGGGTGCGAGCATAGTTTAAAAAACCGGACCGGCGACCGAACCGGTCAGCCTCTTGGTTCGCGGTTCTCCGCTCCAACCGCCGGTTCAACCGGTTCAATTGCTAGACTGGTGTTTAACGAAAATAATTATTTTTAGTAGTGAAATAGCTAAATAGAGTGGTCAAGTAAGCTAACTTCCCCTAACATATCACAACACACGCCCGGATAGATGGCTAGTACAGGTTGCGTAACGTCGGAAGAGACCAGGATTCGATTCCCACCCAGCGCGCGCATGTGCGCTCCAAATTTTTAACGCTCACGCGAGGCTGGCGGTTCAGGGACCGGTCGAACCACCGGTTCTCCACCGGTTTAGGTAAAAGCCGACGGTTCAACCGTGAAAATACCGGTTCACTTCCTTGTCCGGTCCTGTGCGCTAAATAGACCGGCTGAGTCTCTGGTTCTGGTTTTTTCTGGTTGAACCACCTGTCCGGTCCGGGTTTTTCAACTATGGGTGCGAGGCTTCGGGACTCAGGTTCCGGCGTGCTCTGGGTCGATGGCTACGTCGTGGTCACTGGTCAGGATGTAAGTGGCAGCGGCATCCGCTGGACCGGAACGAGATCCTCTGACTTTGGCGGACGTACTGCAGAGGGACGTCCTTGTGTTTCGTCCGTCCGATGCGCATCTGACGATAGTCGCGTGAAGCTGGCTCTCTCGCTCGGTTGCCAACAGAAATAAGTGGCCCATGCGGCCCAGTCTGAGGATTGCGCCCGAGGCGAGGACAGAGTAGCGCGAGAAAAAGGCGCGAGATTGGAAGAAATTGGCGCGACCTCGATCAGAAGGAGATCGTCTGGAGCCTGCGGGGGATGTGCTGCTCTGATCGTCAATTTGAGGTAACTCTGCTTTTCTTACGAACTCCAGCCTTCAGATTGCTTGGAACTTCATCGATTTTCCTTTTTTCTCATGCAAGTTGCTGCTTGATCTTGATCAACATCCGGTTTTTATGGAGGAGGCAACTGAGATGGAAGACGAGGTTGACACAGCGCACCGTGATCCTGATTGCAATAAGTAATTTTCTTGACCTCAGTAATTTAATTTGGAAAAAAGGCTTCCATTGACACAGCGCACCGTGATCCTGGTTGAAAAAGGCTGCTGTAGTGAACTGGTTTTTAGATAATCTGGAGTATTTGTCATCTCTTTTCCTGTACTTTGGTGATCTTATATACGGTTTGAGTTATTTCCCTGATGCAATAGAGATAGTACAGAAAAGTTAAATAGCTTCAGTAATCTTTCTTTTTAATAAGGGCAGGTGCAAGTTAGCTCTGCTCGTGCTCTATTTGTTTCTAATTTGAAGCTGCCGATGACATCAAAAAGTTATATATTCGTTTTCAATGAAACTTGGAGTATTTGGCCTGAGGTTATCTATATCAGAACTACAAGCATTTGAAATTGAAATTGAAACGACAGATGATGCAGGTATTGGGCCAAAAGCTGCACATGAGTTGGCTAGTCGACAAGTTGGTGGACGACTCAATCTTAGCTATACCCTCCGTGACCAGAAGAACTATTTGCGGACCAAGCGCCAACGAGAAATGACATATGGACAAGCAGGGAGCATGCTTAAGTATTTTCAAGACAAGATTGCCGAAAACCCATCATTCCAATATGCACTGGCGGAGCTCAGCCATAAATTCTGGGCGGGCCAGCCCAAGTGGAGAGTGTATTTTTCTGCTTTCAAAGTTTAATTTAGCCCACATCCTTCAGCATTTTGGGCTGGTCTGGGCGGGCCGTAGCCTAGTTAGGCGTGCGCTGAGCTCCGCCACTGCCAATATGCATTGCAAATGGATTGTGAAGAACAAATAGCAAACATATTTTGGGCTGATGCTAAAATGGTCATGGACTATGCACATTTTGGTGATGTTGTTAGTTTTGACACTACTTTTGGAACAAACAAGGAGAGCGGGCCCTTTGGTGTCTTTGTCGGATTTAATCATTTTAGAGAAACTGTAGTTTTTGGTGCTGCTCTCATGTATGATGAAACATTTGAATCCTTCAAGTGGTTGTTTGAGTCCTTTCTACATGCTCATAAAGGAAAGGGGCCTAAAACATTCTATACAGGTCAAGATGTTGCAATGGGAAAGGCAGTTGAAGAAGTATTTGCACAAGCATGGCATGGATTATGCACATTTCATATTATGGAAAATGCTGTCAAACATCTTCGTGAAGAACAGAGTGAAGAGAAGAATGAAGAGAAGAAAAAGGAGAAGAAAAAGAAGAAGAAAGACAAAAACGAAGAGAAGAAAACAGAGGAAGGACATGATCTGAAATTGACAACATCAGTGTTATTCTCTTTAGTTCAGTCTGCTTTGGTCAATCCCTTTTGTTCAATGCACTTGCAACTCAAATTAAATAGTATATACTCTCTGGTTTGCATCTCTTTTGTTCAATGCATGTTCATTGTATATACTCATGCTGAAAATGTTAGATCACAACTGGAAAATGATCATAGTGAACAGAAACTTCACTCATTCACATTACATATTTTGTAACAATTCCACTTTACATGAATATATATACAAACTGAACATAAAATTCAGTCACACTTTTCACTCAACTCCACTGAAATCACATGATTACAACTCCAATTTAACATCCAGCCACACTACACACTAGAATGTACACTCAGTTAACATCAATTACAATCACAATCTGGCATTTTTGTAGCCAATCTTGTTGTCGTTCCTTCTCTGTTAGTTTCTAGCACAACTGAAACTGAAAACACTTGTAGAGATAGGCAAGGCAAGCAGCAGACAAGGGAAAGAGCAGCCATGCAAGAAGATTCGGCGGTGTTGGCTTCGTTCCCTCGACTATTGGGCGCCGTCGGTGCCCCTTGGTCTGCGGCTCGAATGTTTCGACGGCTCCGGGCGTCGAGCCCGTACAGCGAGCAAACTTGCTTCGCCACCTCCACGGCTAGGCGGCGTCACGCCCTAGAAGAAGCAGCAACGGCTGGCTCCACCTCCTCCGCGGATGGGCGGCGTCCCGCCCTGACGCAGCGGCGGTTGCTTTCCCTTCCCGCTAGCGTAGCTAACCCTAGGCGGCGTCTTGGTCCGTCTGGACGACGAGGATGCCTGGAGCCAGGTTCGTTCCTTGCGAGCGTCAAATTGGGCCGCATGGGCGGCTTATTTCCGTTTCCAAGCGAGCGAGGCTGTAGTTTACGCGATTGTCGTCGGATGCGCATCAGACGGACCAAAGGCAACGACGTCCCTGCAGTACTTCCACCTAAGTCAGAGGATCTCGTTCCCTGGACCCGTATACGTCGCCCGTCAAAATTAGCCTAAATGGCTTATGTGGCCTACCACGTAATTAAGTGGCGTATGTGGCAAAATCTCGAAAGCCCACCAGCGCCAGATATTCCGTGAACTCAGTCTCCCCTTCTCTCTTAGAGGCAGAGACGCAGAACGCAGAAAGCCTCTTGGAGCGCCGCCACCATGCCGGAAGCGCCCGCGCGAGGCGGTCGGCCATGGCCGGCTCGGACACGGCGACGGCGGCCTCCTCGGCTTCCACGAGCTCCGCCATCCAATAGCTCCGCCAATCTAAGAGCTGCGCGGTGACGGAGGCTCGGATCGGTCGCCAGGCTGTGTCCTGAAGCACCCGTCCCAGAAGTCCTTGGCCTCCGTCGAGAGCCACGCCGGAACATCCGGCACGGCGGCCGTGTACCGATCGTTGGACCGCGGCGAGGAGACCGTCGTCCACGTCACCCCACGTCGCGCGACCGATGGGTATCTCGACAACGGTGCAGCCGAGCGCCTACACGTCGGTCGCCGGGCCCTGCTCCTCGCCGCGCGCGACCTCGGGCGCCATGAACGCTGGCGTGCCGCCAATCGGAAGCGGGGAGCCCACGGCCCGCGCGCAACCGAAGTCGGTCAGCCGGGCGCGGCCGTCGGCACCGATCACCAAGTTCCGCGCCTTGACGTCCCCGTGCACCAGGGCCCTCGTGTGGAGGTATGCCAGAGCCCTCGCGATATCTCCGGCGTAGTACCTGATGGCTCCCAAGTGCAGGAGATCAATTGTAGTACCTTTCAATTAGAAAAGGTTGTCGAACCCACGAGGAGCTGAAGGTATTGGTTAGTAAGATTGATAAATAAAACAATAAAAGATGCAGTGTTTTTGGTATTTTCAGTTGTATAATTGCAAGCAGATAACAGATAGTAGCAAGTGAAAGCTCTCAAAGAGAGAAAGCCCAATCCTCTTATGTGGCAAGAGGACAAGCTCAAGTGATGTGTAACTTATATGTGGCAAACGTTCCCGAGGGCGGCATGGATGATGCTAGGCATAGAGATTTATTAAACAACACGTTGAATATCTTGTCAAGTTTTAATCCTCTTTGGACGGAGCCATAATTAGGTATAGCTAAATAAATAAACTACAACCCCTTATGATGGATCATGTGGCCAAGCAAATGACTGCACAAGAATTATTAAGACCTAAAGTCCCACCATAGCATTACACTCTAAGGTCCCCGATACTAATACCCTCATAATATAACTTCATGACTCGGTCTCAGGTTTACGTGTCCTCCCAAGTCTCCATCAATTCATTACACTACGGTGTTCTCCTATGAGCCCATATAGGTGAAGTGTTGTGCAGTCGACGTTCGCACAACACCATCATAGAATCACATAAAAGATAAACTCTTGACAAAATACCAACACATGTCATATATAAATCAATGCCAATTCATCCTATGCCCTCAGGAACATACGGGAACTACTCACAACGTGCGAACATGATCATAATCAGTGGCATAAGTGGTACAACACAATCTGAAATTATAACTTCACCACCAAATAATGACAAGTACTCAATCACAAACATGAATAGTAGCACAAGACAAGTATCTAGGGTATAGCAACTCTCAAACTGCGAGGGGAACGGAGTGGATCACGGTGATGATGATGGTGATGGTGCTGGTCTTGATGGGGGTGATGATGTAGAGGCCTCCTCCCACGCCAAGGAGGAGAGGTGATGACGATGACGATGATTTCCCCCTTCTCCGGAGTTCCGGAGCAGCAGGATCTGACCCCCCTCGGAAGGGATCAGGAGTTTCGCCGCCGCCGCGACCTCGGATGGACTTGGAAAAATTAGGGCGTTACTTTTCGGGCGAGACGAAGGCGTCTAAAAAGCCCCAGGCGAGGAGGTGCCCGAGGCACCTTTGGTGGGTCCCACGCGGCCAGGTACATGGGCCGCGTGGGCCACCCCCATTTGGCCCTCGTGGCTCTCCTCTCTTCGGTCTTCTTCCCTCTGCCTTTCTCCCGATGAAAAACTGACGCAGTATTTTTCCTTTTATTATTTGAGGTCCTGTAGCTCCTGAAACATTAAAGACAAGAAAAAGGAGGTTTTCTGCCTCCCAGAAATTAAATACCAAAAATAGGGACTTTGTATGAAAGTCCCCAAAATCATCTAAAACATGTAGAAACAATCATATAATCATGCAAATAACATTCTAGTATGATACTAAAAGTTATATAAATGATGATATAAAATGCACGTATCAACTCCCCCAAGCTTAAACCTTTACTCGTCCTCGAGTAAGTAAGGACATAGATCATTACATGCATCAATGGACTTATGGTTGATAAATAAATACGGGCATTGTATCATCATCATATTCAATTGCAAGATAAGATTAATGATCTAAAACTCATACATATGAGGGCAACATAAGTAGAACTCTAGCAATCACCCCTTACTTTTGAAAGCAAATAACCATTGTATGTTGGACAATCGAATCATATTGTTTTTCACATGCTTTTGCTCTTCATGGCAAGCATTATAATCTTTTATACTTTGCTGAAATTCAAAGACAAGATAAACTCTCATTGGATAACAAGTTCAAAAGAAGACAAATGAAAAGACAGATAGATATAAAAATTGTTATCACTCTTGCTTGACTAGTAACTAGTGCAAACTTTAGTCATGGATATCTCAATCAAGTTCCCATGCTCTACACAACCCTTTTCTTACACTTTCCATGGCTAGCTGAAATTTCAGGTGCCTTCCTTTCATTCACATTCAAGAGCATAAGTATTGAAATATCCATGATCATTAATTTGCTCAAAAGATACTAGGTTGTAACAAGAGTGTTTTATATCCTTTTCATTAAGTCTTCTCAACTTCTTATCCTACAAGACTATATCTTAACCTCAAACTATTAATTCACAAGTCTTTTTACTTCTTCTATATTGAGATAATTCTATAATTGTCCAACATACTCAAGTTAATTAATTTCAAGGCAAGATGTGATTGAAATTCTAAATATGCCACGCTCATTTGCATGAGTGTTACCCATAAATCCCAAACAAGAGAATCATGGATGACACCATACTTTAATATTCATTGATAAACCATAAGATAGGGATACATGATAATGCTCCATGAGCTCACACACGCCTAAGAGATATTGATAACTAAACGATAAAAGCAAACACACCATGACTAGATAGATATGATAATAGTGAGAAAGACTAGATGGAACTCCCCCAAGCTTGCGTTTCCAGTCTTCTTTGCTGCAGCTCCTCCTTCTCATATTCTTCCTCCCATTCAGCCATCTTCCATGGAAAGGCCTTCCATCACGGAAAGATGTAGGTGGATCATTGTACCTGAGGGTGGCGCTGCTGCAATCTTCTTGAAGCGTTCTTCATATTCGCAGTTCTGGTTCTCTACATCCCACATGAAGCATTGGAACTTTCCCACTTGTGATGACGTCCTTGTACTATCTTCCAGATCTTCAAGCCTTTTCTTGTACTCTTCAACCTTCTTCTCCAGCTCCAGGTTCATGAAGTGGTGAGCATCAAGGCTGCGGTAAACCACAGTGCCATACCTGAAGGTCTTGTCCTCAACTCATCCAGCCTTTCCTCCACCGTGCCGGTGGCCTTGGGAGCCTTCACCTCCTCCACGAGCATCACGCCCTCCTTGAAGCACACGGTCTTCGGTGGTGTCATCACGGAGTTGAGGTAGCGGTTCACAACACCCTCCTTGGGAGAGCTCTCCCCCTCTTGGTTGGATCCGGAGCAAGACATGGCTAAAACCTGACAGGCAGAAACAACAGAAACAAAGATCGCTCGAGAACGCTCGGTGCGAGATTAGATCGGCAGAGAGGGTATATATTGAGGGTTTTTAGGTCAAGACGAAGCGTCGGGATCGAAAACGAGACGAAAAGGACTCCGAGGTGGAAAAGGGATAGCCCCACGCGGCCAGGTACATGGGCCGCGTGGGCCCCTCTCTTTCTCCCTCGGGTCTCCGTTTCGTCCAGTTTTCTTGTCCCATACGATGATTTCCATAAAAATGACCTCCGTAAAATTTTATGCAATTCCGAGAAACTTTCCAACACAAAAGTTACCTTCTATTGATTTAGGGTTTCTGAAACTGCACGGTTTCTCTCAATTACCTCTTCCGGTGTTTGTAAATTCAACTCCTCCACCCTTCCGATGAAGCTCTTTCCTGCAATATAAGGTTTAAGGCGTTGTCCATTGACTACATGAGGTTTACCTTTCATGTCACCGTGAAGACGGATAGCTCCTGAACGGTACACCTCCTGTATCACTAATGGTCCCTGCCACTTTGAAGCTAGCTTCCCTGCAGAAAACTTGAAACGAGAGTTGTACAATAAAACTTGATCACCTACTTTGAATTCCTTTTTCTTAATTTTCTTGTCATGCCAAATCTTAACTTTTTCTTTAAACATCCTGGCACTTTCATAAGCTTCATTTCTCCATTCGTCAAGTAGGTTTAGGTCAAGAATTCTCTTTTCTCCCGCAGTTTTAAAATCAAAGTTCAGTTGTTTAATAGCCCATCTAGCTTTATGTTCTAGTTCAACAGGTAAGTGACAAGCTTTTCCATAAACCATTTTATAAGGAGACATTCCCATAGGATTTTTAAAAGCAGTTCTATAAGCCCACAAAGCATCATTAATCTTAATTGGCCAATCAGATCTAGACTTATTCACTGTCTTTTCCAAAATGAGTTTAATTTCCCTATTGCTTAATTCAACTTGCCCACTTGTTTGAGGATGATAAGGAGATGCAATTCTATGGTTAACATCATATTTTGCCAAAGTTTTTCTAAGAACACCATGCAAGAAATGAGAACCACCATCAGTAATTAAGAACCTAGGAACACCAAACCTGGGGAAAATGATGTCCTTGAGCATCTTCATTGCTGTGGCATGATCTGCACTTTTGGTTGGAATTGCTTCCACCCACTTTGTAACATAGTCAACTGCAACCAAAATGTGAGTATGCTTTGTCTTTGATTCTGGGAAAGGACCCATAAAGTCAAAACCCCACACATCAAATGGTTCAAGTGGCAATGAATAATTCATAGGCATTTCATTCCTCCTACCAATGTTTCCTACTCTTTGACATTTATCACAAGATTTAACATATTCAGCACAGTCCTTAAATAAAGTAGGCCAATAGAAACCAGATTGTAATACCTTTGCTCCTGTGCGATCTCCTGCATGATGCCCTCCATAGGGACTGTCATGACAATCTCTTATAATAGCCTGTTGTTCATGCTCAGGTACACAACGTCTAATAATACCATCCACACTTTTCTTATAGAGGAAAGGATCATCCCAAAAATAATGTCTAAGATCATAAAAGAATTTCTTTCTTTGTTGAGAAGTGAAGTGTGGAGGCAAAACTTTACCAACAATAAAATTTGCATAGTTGGCAAACCAAGGAGATGCAACTTTAGCACTAGAAACATTAACAATTGCAAGTTGTTCATTAACAAAGCTATCATTAATAGGAATAGGATCATCAGGTATGCTTTCCATCCTAGAGAGATGATCAGCAACTTGATTATCCTCCCCTTTCCTATCAACAATGTGTAAATCAAATTCTTGCAATAGAAGTACCCATCTTATTAGTCTAGGCTTAGCATCTTTCTTATTCATCAAGTATTTAATAGCAGAATGATCAGTATGTATTGTGACTTTTGAATCAGTAATATAAGGTCTAAACTTGTCACAAGCAAACAGTACTGCTAAAAATTCTTTCTCAGTTGTAGCATAATTCTTTTGAGCAGCATCAAGTGTTCTACTAGCATAATAAATAACATTCAGTTTCTTATCAACACGTTGGCCCAAAACAGCCCCAACTGCATAATCACTAGCATCACACATAATTTCAAAAGGCAAGTTCCAATCAGGAGGTTGAATAATGGGAGCAGTGATTAAAGCATTCTTCAAAATATTAAAGGACTCAATGCAATCATCATTAAAAGAGAAAGGAACATCCTTTTGCAGAAGATTGGTTAGAGGTTTTGATATTTTGGAGAAATCCTTAATGAACCTACGGTAAAAACCTGCATGCCCAAGAAAACTTCTTATACCTTTGAGGTCCCTTGGATATGGTAGTTTTTCAATAGCTTCAATCTTTGCTGGATCAACTTCTATTCCTTCTCCAGAAATCTTATGCCCAAGAACTATACCCTCAGTAACCATGAAGTGACACTTCTCCCAATTAAGAACCAAGTGTTGGTCTTCACAACGCTGTAAAACTTTGTTAAGGTTGAACAAGCAATTATCGAAGGAAGTACCATACACAGAAAAATCATCCATAAAAACCTCCATTATCTTTTCAATATAATCAGCAAATATAGCATTCATGCATCTTTGAAAAGTAGCAGGAGCATTACATAAACCGAATGGCATTCTCCTGTAAGCAAAAGTACCATATGGGCAAGTAAAAGTGGTCTTTTCTTGATCATCCTTATGGACAGGAATTTGCGAGAAACCTGAATAACCATCTAGATAGCAAAAGTGAGAGTGTTTAGACAACCTTTCTAGCATTTGATCAATAAATGGCAATGGATAATGATCTTTTCGAGTTGCTTTATTCAATTTTCTGAAATCAATAACCATCCTATAACCAACTACAGTACGTTGAGCCACAAGTTCATCCTTTTCATTTGGAACAACAGTCATTCCACCCTTTTTAGGAACACAATGAACAGGACTAACCCACTTACTGTCAGCTATAGGATAAATGATACCAGCTTCAATAAGTCTTATTACCTCTTTCTTACCACTTCTTTCATTTTTGGATGGAGGCGGCGTTGAAAATCAACAACAGGTTTTGCATCTTCCTCCAGATTAATTTTATGCATACATAGAGCGGGGCTTATACCTTTAAGATCATCAAGAGAGTATCCAATGGCTGGTCGGTGAGCTTTTAGCACATCAAGTAATTTCTCTTCCTCTTCAGCTGAAAGGTTAGCACTAATAATGACAGGATATATGCTCTTCTCATCCAAATATGCATATTTCAGATTTGCAGGCAAAGGTTTCAATTCAAAACTAGGATCCCCTTTAGGTGGTGGTAGCACTCCTAAATTATCAGGTGGGATATGCAATTGTAATTGTGGTGGTTGTTGCCATAATATTTGTTCCAAAGCCTCTTTTTCCTCATCATTAAATGGTTCATCTTGATTAAGCATATAACGTTCTACAACATCAGTTGAAGCTACAGCTATATGAGCAAGAGTTTCAATTAAATTATTAGGAATTGGCTCTTTCTCAACATGTTTATCAGCAAATTTGGAAAAGTTAAATTCAAGTTTCTCACCAGCACATTTAATAAACACTTTCTCTTTAGGCAAATTAATTTCAGCACCAACAGTATGTAAGAAAGGTCTACCAAAAATGATAGGACAAAATGAATCTTGAGGACAACCAAGCACAATAAAATCAGCAGGGTATTTTATTTTGCCAATCAATACTTCAACATCTCTAACAATTCCAAATGGACTAATATAATCTTTATTAGCAAGTTGAATTGTCATACCTGTCTCTTCCATAACAATGGGATCAATATCAGGCTTGATCTCAAGATAAAGAGAATATGGAATGACACTAATACTTGCTCCAATATCACATAGACCATGATAACTTGAAGTCCCAATAGAGCATGATATAACAGGTTTCCCAACTTTGGCCGAATTACCTTTGATGACTTTGGTAGCATCTTCACATAGATAAACATCCACTGGGTCTTCTTCATTTAGTTGCTTGATAACAGAAATTTGAGTGTTGACTTCCACCTGTTCATAAGGCTGAGAACATCTTTTGTTACTCTTGTTAGTAACAGCTTTAAGTAAATTCTCCTTAACTTGGTTTGGAAATGGAGGTGGTTCAACATACTCCTCAATTGTCACAGATGACATTGGTTCAACCTGTTTAATAACTTTAGGAACAACAATAGATTGTTTAACAGGTTCAACATAAACTTCAAATCCACTTTTTGGAACACAGATATGATCAGCAAAACCTTTAGCTATTTCAATTATAACATAAGGATCAAGACCAAAAGTATCACTCAGATTTTTAAACAGAATAGAAGTAGAGAAATTCTCTACACATGAATATTCATAATCAAAATATGGCTCATTACCTTTATCAAGATCCCAGTGGCTAGTATTTTCAGAAATAGTCTCCAATAAATTCCATGCTTCTTCTTCAGTGTTATTAGTAAAACTTCCACCAGATGAATTATCCAGAATCTCCTTGTGCTTCATAGGTAGTCTCACATAAAAGTTTATCAATATAAGTTTCCTTGTAAGATCATGACATGGATTCTTGCGAAGGAGTTCCTTTAACCTCCCCCAAGCTTGAGTAATACTCTCTCCCAGATGTGGCCAGAAATTGAATATATAGCAGCGGTTATCATAAGCTTCTTTAGGAGTAAAATATTTAAGAAAGAAAACCTTCCTCAAGATACTCCATTCATTCTGGACCTCTTCATCCAAGACCTGTACCAATCACGAGCATTACCAGATAAAGACAAATACAATAGCTTCCTTTTTACCTGATCCTCTGAAATACCAGGTAGTCTGAATAAGCCACATATGTCCTCAATTATTTCCATGTGCTCGCGTGCCGACTTAGTTCCATCTCCTGTAAATGGATTTTTCATAACTCTTTTAACATGACCATGGGAATTTTAATCCCACTTTAGGTACCTCAGACACAGTAGTTTCAACCACCTTTGCAGTAGTGGCATAAGCACTTTCATATAGAGCAAGATGCAGCGAGGCACGATTCATAAATGCCATAGTAACAATGAGATAAACAGCTTTCAAGTTTCCTTACCAAACTTCTTACCAATAGCGCTACGCTCCCCGGCAACGGCGCCAGAAAAGTATCTTGATGGCTCCCAAGTGCAGGAGATCAATTGTAGTACCTTTCAATTAGAAAAGGTTGTCGAACCCACGAGGAGCTGAAGGTATTGGTTAGTAAGATTGATAAATAAAACAATAAAAGATGCAGTGTTTTTGGTATTTTCAGTTGTATAATTGCAAGCAGATAACAGATAGTAGCAAGTGAAAGCTCTCAAAGAGAGAAAGCCCAATCCTCTTATGTGGCAAGAGGACAAGCTCAAGTGATGTGTAACTTATATGTGGCAAACGTTCCCGAGGGCGGCATGGATGATGCTAGGCATAGAGATTTATTAAACAACACGTTGAATATCTTGTCAAGTTTTAATCTCTTTGGACGGAGCCATAATTAGGTATAGCTAAATAAATAAACTACAACCCCTTATGATGGATCATGTGGCCAAGCAAATGACTGCACAAGAATTATTAAGACCTAAAGTCCCACCATAGCATTACACTCTAAGGTCCCCGATACTAATACCCTCATAATATAACTTCATGACTCGGTCTCAGGTTTACGTGTCCTCCCAAGTCTCCATCAATTCATTACACTACGGTGTTCTCCTATGAGCCCATAAGGTGAAGTGTTGTGCAGTCGACGTTCGCACAACACCATCATAGAATCACATAAAAGATAAACTCTTGACAAAATACCAACACATGTCATATATAAATCAATGCCAATTCATCCTATGCCCTCAGGAACATACGGGAACTACTCACAACGTGCGAACATGATCATAATCAGTGGCATAAGTGGTACAACACAATCTGAAATTATAACTTCACCACCAAATAATGACAAGTACTCAATCACAAACATGAATAGTAGCACAAGACAAGTATCTAGGGTATAGCAACTCTCAAACTGCGAGGGGAACGGAGTGGATCACGGTGATGATGATGGTGATGGTGCTGGTCTTGATGGGGGTGATGATGTAGAGGCCTCCTCCCACGCCAAGGAGGAGAGGTGATGACGATGACGATGATTTCCCCCTTCTCCGGAGTTCCGGAGCAGCAGGATCTGACCCCCCTCGGAAGGGATCAGGAGTTTCGCCGCCGCCGCGACCTCGGATGGACTTGGAAAAATTAGGGCGTTACTTTTCGGGCGAGACGAAGGCGTGCTAAAAAGCCCCAGGCGAGGAGGTGCCCGAGGCACCTTTTGGTGGGTCCCACGCGGCCAGGTACATGGGCCGCGTGGGCCACCCCCATTTGGCCCTCGTGGCTCTCCTCTCTTCGGTCTTCTTCCCTCTGCCTTTCTCCCGATGAAAAA
Organism: Poa pratensis; assembly: GCA_947311845.1. Taxonomy (NCBI): domain Eukaryota; kingdom Viridiplantae; phylum Streptophyta; class Magnoliopsida; order Poales; family Poaceae; genus Poa; species Poa pratensis. The sequence goes on along the minus strand of CAMZMU010000092.1, from coordinate 10,446,286 downwards.
CTGACGCAGTATTTTTCCTTTTATTATTTGAGGTCCTGTAGCTCCTGAAACATTAAAGACAAGAAAAAGGAGGTTTTCTGCCTCCCAGAAATTAAATACCAAAAATAGGGACTTTGTATGAAAGTCCCCAAAATCATCTAAAACATGTAGAAACAATCATATAATCATGCAAATAACATTCTAGTATGATACTAAAAGTTATATAAATGATGATATAAAATGCACGTATCAACTCCCCCAAGCTTAAACCTTTACTCGTCCTCGAGTAAGTAAGGACATAGATCATTACCTGCATCAATGGACTTATGGTTGATAAATAAATACATGCATTGTATCATCATCATATTCAATTGCAAGATAAGATTAATGATCTAAAACTCATACATATGAAGGCAACATAAGTAGAACTCTAGCAATCACCCCTTACTTTTGAAAGCAAATAACCATTGTATGTTGGACAACAACAACAAAGCCTTTTTTCCCAAACAAGTTGGGGTAGGCTAGAGTTGAAACACATAAGATCTCGTAACCAGGTCATGGTTCTAGCACATGGATAGCTAACTTCCACGCAGCCCTATCCATGGCTAGTTCTTTGGTGATATTCCAATCCTTCAGATCTCTCTTAACAGACTCCTCCCATGTCAAGTTTGGCCTACCACGACGCCTCTTAACATTCTCATCCCGCTTTATCCGTCCGGTATGCAATGGCGCTTCCGGAGGCCTACGTTCTATATGACCAAACCATCTTAGATGGTGTTGGACAACCTTCTCTTCAATTGGTGCTACCCCAACTCTCTCACGTATATCATCATTTCTAACCCGGTCCTTTCTTGTGTGGCCACATATCCATCTCAACATGCGCATCTCCGCTACACCTAACTGTTGGATATGTCGTCTCTTGGTCGGCCAACATTCTGCGCCATACAACATCGCAGGTCGAATCGCCGTTCTATAGAACTTGCCTTTTAGCTTTTGTGGCACTTTCCTATCACAGAGGACGCCAGAAGCTTGGCGCCACTTCATCCAACCAGCTTTGATTCGATGACTCACATCTTCATCGATATCACCATCCTTCTGGAGCATAGACCCCAAATATCGGAAGATGTCTTTCTCAGGTACCACCTGTCCATCAAGCCTAACCTCTTCCTCCTCGTGCCTAGTAGTACTGAAACTGCACCTCATGTACTCAGTTTTGGTTCTACTAAGCCTAAAACCTTTCGATTCTAGAGTCTGCCTCCACAGCTCTAACTTTCTATTAACCCCCGCCCGACTATCGTCAATTAGCACCACATCATCCGCAAAGAGCATACACCATGGGATATCTCCTTGTATATCCCCTGTGACCTCATCCATCACCAAAGTAAAGAGATAAGGGCTCAAAGCTGACCCCTGGTGCAGTCCTATTTTAATTGGAAAGTCATCGGTGTCGCCATCACTTGTTCGAACACTTGTCACAACATTATCATACATATCCTTAATGAGGGTAATGTACTTTGTTGGGACTTTGTGTTTCTCCAAGGCCCACCACATGACATTCCGTGGTATCTTATCATACGCCTTATCCAAGTCAATGAACACCATATGAAGATCCTTCTTCTTCTCCCTGTATCTCTCCATAAGTTGTCGTACCAAGAAGATGGCTTCCATGGTAGACCTCCCAGGCATGAAACCAAATTGATTTTTGGTCACGCTTGTCAATCTTCTTAAACGGTGCTCAATGACTCTCTCCCATAGCTTCATTGTATGGCTCATCAACTTGATTCCACGGTAATTAGTGCAACTTTGAACATCCCCTTGTTCTTGAAGATTGGCACTAATGTACTCCGCCTCCATTCTTCGGGCATCTTGTTTGACCGAAAAATAAGGTTGAAAAGTTTAGATAGCCATACTATCGCTATGTCTCCAAGGCCTCTCCACACCTCGATGGGGATACCATCAGGGCCCATTGCCTTGCCTCCTTTCATCCTCTTCAAAGTCTCCCTAACCTCAGCCTCCTGGATACGCCGCACAAAGCGTCGGCTGGTATCATCGGAGGAATCGTCTAGCTCAATGGTAGAGCTCTCATTCTCTCCATTGAACAGGTCGTCGAAGTACTCTCGCCATCTACGCTTGATCTCTTCGTCCTTCACGAGGAGTTGATCCGCTCCGTCCTTTATGCATTTGACTTGGTTGACATCCCTCATCTTCCTTTCTCTCGTCTTCGCCATCTTATAGATGTCTCTTTCGCCTTCCTTCGTGTTTTAGACGCTGGTAGAGGTCCTCATACGCCTGACCCCTTGCCTCGCTCACCGCTCGCTTTGCCGCCTTCTTTGCCCCCTTGTATATCTCCATGTTGGTTGCGCTCCTGTCCAGGTATAGGCGTCTGAAACAGTCCTTCTTCTCCTTAATAGCCTTCTGGACCTCAACGTTCCACTACCAGGTATCCTTAGCATCCCTTCTACTTCCCCTGGTCACCCCAAACTCCTCTGATGCAATCTTCCGAATGCAAGTCGTCATCCTCATCCACATACTATTTGCATCGCCTCCTTCCTCCCAAGGGCCCTCCTTAAAAACCCTCTCCTTAAAAGCTTGAGATGCCTCTCCCTTTAACTTCCACCACTTTGTTCTAGCAACTTTTGGGCGCTTATCCCGCTGGACACGAATCCAAAAACGGAAGTCAGCCACCACCAGCTTATGTTGATAGACAACACTCTCTCCAGGTATGGCCTTACAATCAAGGCAAGCGCGTCTATCTTCTCTTCGAGAGAGGACAAAATCAATCTGGCTAGAGTGTTGGCCACTACTGAAAGTCACTAGGTGGGATTCTCTCTTTCTAAAGAGGGTGTTAGCTACGACCATGTCGTAGGCTAGGGCGAAGCTTAAGACATCCTCCCCTTCTTGGTTCCTGATGCCATAGCCAAAGCCCCCATGCACCCCTTCAAAACCTGTGTTAGATGTACCCACATGGCCATTGAGGTCTCCTCCTATGAAGAGCTTCTCACCAGTAGGTACTCTCCTAACCAAGTCCTCGAGACCTTCCCAGAACTCTCTCTTGGTGCTCTCGTTGTGGCCTACTTGCGAGGCATACGCGCTGATAACATTGAGAACTAACTCCCCAAGAACCAGCTTGACTAGGATAATCCGGTCTCCTTGCCTCTTGACGTCCACTACTCCATCCTTGAGGCTCTTGTTGATCAAGATGCCTACCCCATTTTTGTTTGAGGTTGTCCCCGTGTACCACAGCTTAAAGCCGGTATCCTCCACCTCCTTCGCCTTCTGTCCCTTCCATTTGGTCTCTTGGACGCATAGGACATCAACACGCCTCCTTATCGCCGTATCAACTAACTCCCGTAACTTGCCCGTCAAGGACCCTACGTTCCAGCTACCTAAGCGGATCCTCCTAGGCTCGGCTAACTTCCTTACCCTCCGCACTCGTCGAGTCAAATGCGAAGACCCTTGCTCATTTTTCACTACACCCGGGCGTCGATGCAGCGCGCCACTAAGGATGCGACGACCCGATCCTTGCTCACTTATCACCGTATCCAGATCAAGATACGGCGCGCCACCAAGGGGGTGGCGGCCCGGCCCTTGCCCATTTGACACCACACCCGGGTTCCGATATGGTGCGTCGCTAAGAGGGTTACGCCCCAACGAGGTTCTTTTGGGTTTCATCTCCATAAGAGTGGCTGGGTTTTTTCCGTTGGCTTGCCAAGCCTATCACAACCCTCCTCCTTTATCCGGGCTTGGGACCGGCTATGTTGAGACAACATAGACAACCATTGTATGTTGGACAATCGAATCATATTGTTTTTCACATGCTTTTGCTCTTCATGGCAAGCATTATAATCTTTTATACTTTGCTGAAATTCAAAGACAAGATAAACTCTCATTGGATAACAAGTTCAAAAGAAGACAAATGAAAAGACAGATAGATATAAAAATTGTTATCACTCTTGCTTGACTAGTAACTAGTGCAAACTTTAGTCATGGATATCTCAATCAAGTTCCCATGCTCTACACAACCCTTTTCTTACACTTTCCATGGCTAGCTGAAATTTCAGGTGCCTTCCTTTCATTCACATTCAAGAGCATAAGTATTGAAATATCCATGATCATTAATTTGCTCAAAAGATACTAGGTTGTAACAAGAGTGTTTTATATCCTTTTCATTAAGTCTTCTCAACTTCTTATCCTACAGGACGATATCTTAACCTCAAACTATTAATTCACAAGTCTTTTTACTTCTTCTATATTGAGATAATTCTATAATTGTCCAACATACTCAAGTTAATTAATTTCAAGGCAAGATGTGATTGAAATTCTAAATATGCCACGCTCATTTGCATGAGTGTTACCCATCAATCTCCAAACAAGAGAATTATGGATGACACCATACTTTAATATTCATTGATAAACCATAGGATAGGGATACATGATAATGCTCCATGAGCTCACACACGCCTAAGAGATATTGATAACTAAACGATAAAAGCAAAACACACCATGACTAGATAGATATGATAAACTAGTGGAGATAAAGACTAGGTGGAACTCCCCAAGCTTGACGTTTTGCAAGGTCTTTCTTTCTGCAGCTTCCTCATTCTCATATTCTTTCTCCCACTCAGCCATCTTCCATGGAAAGGGCTTTCCATCACGGAAAGATGTAGGTGGATCATTATACCTGAGGGTGGCAGCTGCTGCAATCTTCTTGAAGCGTTCTTCATATTCACAGTTCTGGTTCTCCAAATCCCACATGAAGCATTAGAACTTTTCCCACTTGTCGATGACGTCCTTGTATCTATCTTCCAAATCTTCAAGCCTTTTCTTGTACTCTTCAACCTTCTTTTCCAGCTCTAGGTTCATGAAGTGGTGACCATCAAGGCTGCAGTAAACCACAGTGCCATACCTGAAGGTCTTGTCCTCCAACTCATCCAGCCTTGACTCTACCGTGCCGGTGGCCTTGGGAGCCTTCACCTCCTCCACGAGCATCACGCCCTCCTTGAAGCACACGGTCTTCGGTGGTGTCATCACGGAGTTGAGGTAGCGGTTCACAACACCCTCCTTGGGAGAGCTCTCCCCCTCTTGGTTGGATCCGGAGCAAGACATGGCTAAAACCTGACAGGCAGAAACAACAGAAACAAAGATCGCTCAAGAACGCTCGGTGCGAGATCAGATCGGCAGAGAGGGGTATATATTGATGGTTTTTAGGTCAAGACGAAGCGTCGGGATCGAAAACGAGACAAAAAAGGACTCCGAGGTGGAAAAGGGATAGCCCCACGCGGCCAGGTACTTGGGCCGCGTGGGCCCCTCTCTTTTCTCCCTCGGGTCTCCGTTTCGTCCAGTTTTCTTGTCCCATACAATGATTTCCATAAAAATTGACCTCTGTAAAATTTTATGCAATTCCGAGAAACTTTCCAACACAAAAGTTACCTTCTATTGATTTAGGGTTTCTGGAACTGCACGGTTTCTCTCAATTACCTCTTCCGGTGTTTGTAAATTCAACTCCTCCACCCTTTCGATGAAGCTCTTTCCTGCAATATAAGGTTTAAGGCGTTGTCCATTGACTACATGAGGTTTACCTTTCATGTCACCGTGAAGACGGATAGCTCCTGAACGGTACACCTCCTGTATCACTAATGGTCCCTGCCACTTTGAAGCTAGCTTCCCTGCAGAAAACTTGAAACGAGAGTTGTACAATAAAACTTGATCACCTACTTTGAATTCCTTTTTCTTAATTTTCTTGTCATGCCAAATCTTAACTTTTTCTTTAAACATCCTGGCACTTTCATAAGCTTCATTTCTCCATTCGTCAAGTAGGTTTAGGTCAAGAATTCTCTTTTCTCCCGCAGTTTTAAAATCAAAGTTCAGTTGTTTAATAGCCCATCTAGCTTTATGTTCTAGTTCAACAGGTAAGTGACAAGCTTTTCCATAAACCATTTTATAAGGAGACATTCCCATAGGATTTTTAAAAGCAGTTCTGTAAGCCCACAAAGCATCATTAATCTTAATTGGCCAATCAGATCTAGACTTATTCACTGTCTTTTCCAAAATGAGTTTAATTTCCCTATTGCTTAATTCAACTTGCCCACTTGTTTGAGGATGATAAGGAGATGCAATTCTATGGTTAACATCATATTTTGCCAAAGTTTTTCTAAGAACACCATGCAAGAAATGAGAACCACCATCAGTAATTGACGACTGGCTGATGCACGAAGCGGCGTCGCGGCGCCATTTAATCCCAGAAAGATGCCAGCGGCTGCCAACCGGATTAATGATATGTGGCCGAAGCGGCTATGCTCTCGGACGGTCGTGGCCCACTTACGACGGTCGTGGGCTCGCACAGACCTGGCTCTCGGACCGGCGTCCTCACAGCGTGAGGTGTCGGAGCCATGTGGTTGAGTCTGGGTGGTCGACGGCAGGTCCCGGTCAACCGCTTTATTTTTTCCCGGAACAATTCGGTGCGTTTTTTTGGTCAACCTGTTTATTTTCCCACGGAGAGTAGTTCACGGAATATAATAGTTCGGTTTTTGCCAAAACTTTATCCCACCCCCCCCCCCACCGAACGTAACTCACCGAAAACAATCTACGTCAATTTTTGATGAATTGATTTATTTTCCCACCAAACTTAATTCATCAAAACCATTCAGTTCGATATTTCGGTCAACCAATTTATTTTCCCTATAAAAGCAATTGACCTTCGGTCAACCGATTTTCTTTTCCTCATTGAACGTAATTCACCAATAACAATTCTGTTTGGTTTTTCGGTCAATCGACTTATTTCTCCCCCACCGAGCTTAATTCACCAAAAATATTTCGGGTCGTTTTTTGGTCAACTATTTATTTTCCCCACCAAACTTAGTTCACCAGAATCAATTTAGTTGGGTTTTCGGTCAACAAATTTTTTTGCCCTACTAAAAAGAAAAAAATAGTTGGATTTTTGGTCAACAAATTTATTTTTTCCGACTGAAAATAATTCACCGCAAAGAATTCGGTTCGGATTTTCAGTGAATTGAAATATTTTCCCCAACGAATGTAATTCACCGAAAACAGTTCCGTTCTATTTTTTGGTTAATCGATTTATTTTTCCATACCGAATGTAATCCACCTTAAACAATTCCATTTGGTTTTTTAGTTAACGGATTTAGTTTCCGTGATGAATTTAATTCAGTTAACCAATTCATGTCGGGTTTTTGGCCAACCAATTTATTTTTTCCCACGGACGGTAATTCACCAAAAACAATTCTCTTTGGTTTTTGTTCAACCAAATTTCCCCCACCCAACGTAATTCTCGAAAATAAAATCGTATTGGTTTTTGGTCAACTGGTTTATTTTTCCACACCGAACGGAATTAGCTATAAACAATTCAGGGCGGTTTTATTTTTCCACACCGAACGGAATTAGCTAAAAACAATTCAGGTTGGTTTTCGGTCAGTCGTATTAGTTTTTATACACTAAACAAGTATGTTCAATTTTTGGTCAACCGGTTTATTTTTTCACATCGAACATAGTTCAGCTAAAAACATTTCGGTTCTGTTTTTGGTCAATCGATTTATTTTTTTCCCACCGACCGTAATTCATTGAAGACTATTGGTGAAAGGGCATGTGTTGCCACATGCGTGGTTTTGGTAATTAATGACAATCCTTATGGACTAATGTTTGCATTGAGATATACTTGTAGATCTTGTCCATAGAAAAGATTGGAGTTCATGTGTTGGACTCTAGAAGATTTCATGATGACCAAGGTTCCATCCATGGGTTTATATGAAGAATGGTCATGTGAAGAGTTGAGCTTATTGCAAGCATGGCTTGGAAAAGTAGATTGAGTGAACTTCATGTTTATCTCCAAGCCATCATCTATATCAAGATAAGAAGATGAAGTGCAAGTGGATTCATGAAGACGGAGTTTAGCAAGGCTCTCCCATAATGGTGTATGGGGAGTATTTGGAGAAGTCTTCATCAAGCATGTGCTAGCAAGCACAGTCAAGAAAGGTGTTCCAACTTGATAGAGTCAAGATCGTCATCATCGAGCTCAAGTGGAATGCGCAAGGCAAAGGTATGATCTTGATAGGTTTTCTATTTTACCGGTCTCATGGTGTTAGTGGGAGACCGGGTTATAGGATAGACGGCTTACTATCAAGAGGTGCTCTCAAGTGAGTATCTTGATCGCATCTTTGTGGAGAGCTCAAACCTTTACATACTTGGCATCAACATCTTTCTTGGTTCTTATTTGGTTTTCTCCTTGTTGGTTTTTGGTGCTTGTCGTGATCTTCATGACAAGCCCAAGTTCTTCGAAAATGGATTTTATTTGGAAAACTTGTTCATTCTCGGCGTTGGAAATATTGCCGGTCCACCTTCGAGATAGGGTCCACACCTTCCCATGTGTGGTATCCCCTCTATATTTGTGATCCTTAATATTTACAACAAAGTTGGTTTCATCTCATTTGGATTTTTATTGAAAAAAATATGGTTTTTTTGAAGTTTTATTTCTGCGCGGGCCGGCTCCCAGGCCGGGCGGCTCTGCCAGGCCGCCAGCCCACAGGCCAGCCCAGGCCGGGCCACAGGCCGGTCGGCTCTGCCAGGCCGCCAGCCCACAGGCCGGCCCAGGCCGGGCCTCAGGCCGGTCGGCTCTGCCAGGCCACCAGCCCACAGGCCGGCCCAGGCCGGGCCACAGGCCTGTCGCGGCTCAGCTGGCTGCCCAGGCCTCGCTGGCTCCCAGGCATTGCCACAGGCCGTCCCAGGCCGGACAGCAGGCCGCTCGTGGCCTCGCTCGCTTGCTCGCTGCCTCGAGCCAGCACGTCCGGCTCACTCGCTGCCGTGGCCGGCTGTTATGCCCAGGTTTTAGCCAACGGATATTTTTTCCAGAGTACCTACTTAAGGGTTTTCTTCCCCATTGTTTAGAACACATCTCTTGAGCAAGTTTTTCTCCCCTCTCTCCTCCATTGTTGATCTTTGGAAAAAGCTTGCCTTCCTCTCATTCCCTCCCATGATTCTTGCATATCTTTGAGGAAAATTAAGAGGAGACCTAGATCTACATATTCATCCAATCCATTCCTCCTCTAAGTGAGGGGAACCTAGTAGATCTTGATCTTGAAGTTCCATTTGTTGTGTTCTTCGTTGTTCTTCCTCTCTTCTCCCCCATAAGCATTAGTTGCTTGTGGTGGGATTCGAGAGTGAAGGATTTGAGCCTTGTGCTCTTGCCATTGCTTCGTTGCATCGGTTTGTGCTCTCCACAAGAATTCGTGGAAGTTGAAAGCTTGTGAACTTGTTACTCTTGGGTCTTTGGACCCTAGACGCCCGTGTGGTGGTTGAGACCCTTGTGTGGTCACTTGTAGCTGTTCGGGAGCCCCCAATTCCGTTGTGGGTTGTGCCCCGGATCGTTGTTGAAAGGCTCCGGATTTCCGCCTCGAAGGATTCCGATAGTGGAAGGTGAACCAAACCTTTGTGGTGCGGTTCATCGGAGAAGAAGGTGAAACCTTTGTGGTTGTTGAACCATTGTGTTGGTTCACACCTCTCCAACGAGACGTACTCTCCTAAAAGGAGGAACTCGGGAATACATCCTCGTCTCCGCGTGCCTCGGTCATTTCTATACCCGAGCTCTTTACTTATGTACTTTACATTGTGATAGCCTTCGTGCTTGAAGTATTCTATATTGCTATCACCTTGTTGCTTGTCTTGCTTAGCATAAGTTTTTGGTGCACATAGGTGAGCCTAGTTTATTTAGCTTGTTGGCTTGTTAATTTAAACACATAGTTTTATTCCGCAATTATCAAGACTAAACCGGAAAAGTTTTAATCGCCTATTCACCCCCCTCTAGGCGACATCCTTGTCCTTTCAATTGGGTCGGCTTTTTTCTCAACCGATTTACTTTTCCGCACCTAACGTAATTCACCGATAACAATTCAATTATTTTTTCTGCAATTCGATTTTTTTTGCCCCTGGATGTAATTTACCAAAAATAATTCCTTTGGTTTTTCGGTCAAACAATTGTTTTCCACCAAATTTAAGTCATCAAAAAGAATTCAGGTCGTTTGTTGTTCAATCTATTTATTTTCCCCACCAAACGTAATTCACCAAAAAACAATTCTGTTTTTGGTCAATCGATTAATTTTTCCCCACCAAACTTAATTCATCGAAAACAATTTGGATTGGTTCTTCGGTTAACCGGTTTATTTTTTCCCACCAAACGTGATTCGCCGGAAAAAAGTATGGTTCCATTCTCCTCTCGTCCGATTTGTTTTTTCCGTACCGAATGTAATTCATCGAAAAAGTGGTTGCATGAAGAAATTCAATCGAAGATTGCCAAATAAGAGATTATGGAAAAGGAAATGTGGCTTGCTCCTGTTGCTAGCACGACATGGAGTGGACCTCATCCTTCTACATGTCACGTGATGCAGCTAGGTAGGACGTGGATTGGGAAGTGTGGTGTTTTGTAGCCCGGGCTACATGTAGCCCTTTAAAAAAAATTGAATCAAACATTTTAAAGTTTTAAAAAAGAACAATTCGAGATGTATATAATGATGTATTCTATCAATGTGCAAAATTTCAACTCGACATACATTGTATTTTAGCCTGTGTAAAATGACAAAAGTGCAGATTTTAAGTAGTGAATAGTGCACAGATTTGAACCTCCCCGAATTTGTTTCTCTTTTTTATGTGGCTCAACATACAAAGTGTTTCGAGTTGAGATTTTGCAAGTTGGAAGAATACATCATTCTCATTATTATATAATTTTTTCAGAATCTTTTGAAACTCTATAACGGCGTTTTCAAAATTTCCAAAAAACAGGCTACATGTAGGCTGAGCTACACTTGGACTTCCGGTGGATTGGGCACCTACACGGTCCAGACTCTGTCAGATCGGTCAAGTGTCAAGTCAGACAAGGTCAAAACACGAGCGTCCACGGGTCCATGTGGCAACGGGGAAGGTAACCGCTGGTTATCGATCAACCATATCCTTCCCCGTTCGTGTAATAAATAACCGTCCCGTCCCCATTACAGGTCACGGATACTGTTTCTGTACCATCCCCGATCCCCACCGGGTATCAAATACCCAGCGGATATCCAGCAACTTTGAGTCAGAAAAAAAGGGCAGGACTTCCCCTGTATCTAGCTATGAAAGGCAGAAAAATGATAGATAGAAAAATATATTGCAGTAGAAAAAAACATGAACAGCAGAATGGGCAGTTTACAAATGCTCGCAAGCCGCAAATACTTCAAATGTTCAACAACATGTTTGCAATACATAAAAGGCACACAGGCCACAAATATTTGGTTCACGTTCTTAACAAAGGCACACATGCCACGAATAGTTGGTTCAAGTGTTCAACAAGACACACAAGCCATAATAATCAGAATTCAAAGTGAACACAACATAAATGAAGTGCATGTTTTGAGACAGCCAAGGTTCATCATTGTAGACTTGTAGAACTGATGAAGAGCACGTTACCACTTGCCGCTCAACATTACAGCTTCAGGTTCTGCAAAGCATTAAAAGACTAGATTACTAATAATTCTATACAAGATAACAAACATGCAACAACAAAAAAACAGATAGAAGGTAACCTCCATCCCCTCTTCAACGTCTTCAAGAACACTCCAGAAGCTAGCTTCGTCTCCATCGTCATCATCTATAAGCAAACAACAATGACAACATTTCAGAATTAAAGGATAACAAGAAATATGTCCAGAACATGTATTCTATGCATTTACCTTTGTATCTATTCCTAATCCAGTCTTGTGAACACATAAGAGCTTCAAGCAAATCAGAGGTAAGACGGCTACGATGTTCACTTAGTACTCTACCACTTGTAGAGAAGGCAGATTCTGAAGCGACAGATGTGATTGGAATGGCATAGATATCCCTTGCTACTAATCTCAGAGTTGGGTATCTTGTTCCAGCAACTTTCCACCAGTCCAAGACGTTGAAATTCTTTGTATCTAGTGCAACATAGTCATCCTCCAAGTACTTATCCAACTCAGAAAAGAACCTTCTTGTTGCTGGCCTTTTTTTAGCCACACGGGCACTAAACATTGACATAAGTTCAGCTGGCACTTCTTCTACGGTTTTTGATGTTTCTGGAACATCTTCATCCACATGGTACTCCTCTAGCAGTTTGGTTAACAGGTCAATGACATCTCTAACATAGACCTCACTCTCGTCCTCATTAACACCATGAAGCATAGAAAAGCAAGTGTTCAACATGTCATGTTTGTATCGAGGATCTAAGAGGGTAGCAATTCCCATGAGACCTTGTATGTCAGTCCAGTATTTATCAAACTTTAGAGTCATTGCTTCTGTCATATTTCTTATGACTCCATTGCTAGAGGTAGACCATTTCCTCATGGTTGCTTTGATTTCACATATTTTAGGAAAGTAGATGTTGGCAGTAACATAGTTCTTTCCAGAAAAGAGCTCAGTTATCTTAAAGAACAGACGCAACCTCTCTACCACATCAAATGCAATCTCCCACTCACTTTCGGTAGGGAGACTATCATATTGCTTATCCACCTTCTTAGCACGCTCAAAAACGGCTTTATAAGGACAAGCAATACTAAGCATTGTATAGACAGAATTCCATCTAGTTTTACAATCAAGTTGTACTTTTTTGGGCATGGCAACTTTAAGAAACTTAGCAATCTCCAAAAACTTTTCAACTCTCTTTGCGGTGGCAGTCCAATATGCAACACTCTCACGTATATTTTCTATAGCAGTCTTCATGACATCTAAGCCATCCTTAACTATCAAGTTCAGGATATGTGCGCAACAACGCATGTGAAGTAATGTACCTTGGAGCATGAGCTTATCTGCTCCCAGCTTCTTCACCAGCAACTCAATAGCCTTGTCATTAGAGGTGCAGTTATCAAGCGTGACAGTGGACAGTTTCTCATCAAGGTTCCATTCAATCAAAGCCTCGGCGAGTTCTTGGGCTATAATTTCTGCAGTATGTGGTGCTGGTACATAAATGAACCTACAAACCAAGAACACAAGTATATATGATAATCCAGCAAGCATATACAATAAAAACATAAGTATATATGACAATCCAGCAAGCATATACAATAAAAACAGAGGTATATATGACAATCCAGCAAACATAGACAATAAAAACAGAGGTATATATGACAATCCAGCAAACATAGACAATAAAAACAGAGGTATATATGACAATCCAGCAAACATATACAATAAAACAGAAGTATACAATAAAAACAGAGGTATATATGACAATCCAGCAAACATGTACAATAAAAACAGAAGTATACATGAGTACATGACCCTCCATCAAGCATATCCAGCAAGCATATACCTCATTACAACACTTCTAAGCTTCCAAGAATCATCAATAAAATGGCCTGTTATCACCATATAACCCTTCTTTTGATTATCTGAAGTCCACATGTCAGTGGTGATGGCCACTCTTGAATTGCAGGAGGCCATGTATTTGATAGCCTTTACTGATTCTTCTTTGTAAAACTTGATGATATCACTCCTATCAAACAAACAAAAGTTCATAATCAGATATTGGAAATGCTATCAATCATACAACAGTACATGAAGACATAAAGGAGAGTATAACTATACCTAATAGTGTTCCTATGCACCAGCTTGAATTTAGGCTGCAATGCACTAACAAACCTTCGGAACCCAACATGATCGACCATACACAAAGGATACTCATGTAGAATTATCATGGCAACAAGTGCTTTCCTAGCAAACTCCTGATCAAATATGTAATTCTCCAATGAAACCTTGCATCCATCCTTCGCAGCAAACCTCAAGGAAGACTGAGCCATCTTTTTTCCATTCACCTCCGCCTTGCTATATGCACATGACTTAGTATGGGATAACAGATGTGATGTGCCATTCCCGGTTTCTCCTCCAAGAAGGTTACCACATTTAAGACACCTTGCCTTGATGAGACCATCAATTCTCACACGCTTGAAGGAAAGCCAAGCCTTTGAAGTCAGCTTCCTCTTCGACTTAACAGAGCCATCTTCATTCAACTCCTCTTCATCATCAGATATCTCTATCTCCTCCTTCTCAATATCCACAATTATTGGCCCTCTAACCGGCTGTGAAGATGATCCTGCCGGGCTGCTGCTCCCAGCCCGAGGACTGGATGTCATCTCTCTATAAAGCAACAAACAGAAATCAGCAAGCATACATCATCAAAAAACATGACTTCATGTATAACCAGCAAGCATACCTCATAAAAAGTAGCATTTCATCTATAACCAGCAAACATACATCATCAAAAATAGCACCTCCTACTTAACCAGCAAGCATACGTCATAAAAAGTAGCATTTCATCTATAACCAGCAAACATACATCATCAAAATAGCACCTCCTATTTAACCAGCAAGCATTCATCATAAAAAAGGAGCATTTGATACATAACCAACAATCATTCATCATTAAAAATAACACCTCCAATTTAACCAGCAAGCATTCATCATTATAAATAGCATTTCAACTATAACCAACAATCATTACAGATTATATCATCACAAATAACACCGGTTTGGACCGATGCACATCTAATCAACAAGCATATATTTGCACCGATGCACATCTAATCAAGAAATGGCCTCACCGGTTTGGACTTGGAGTAGCAAGGCGGGCATTGCGGCCGGTACCGCTAGAGCTAGCCGATGGCGAAGACATTTTCCGGCGCGGAGGCCGTTGGGCACCTGGCTGACGACCAGGGGTGCTCACTTTATCTGGATGGCGGAGCCGGTTGACGATGGAGGAGGCAGTGCGTTGAACTCCAGGGCTGGCGGGGATCTCGGCGGCTGGTCCTGGGTCGACGGCAAGCTCTAGTTGGTCCTGGGCATCTGACACCACGGCGAAGTCAAAGCACCCCGTCTCCACCGGTACAAAGGGGACGAGCTCGCTGGAGGTCGTCGTTGTTGCTGAGGGCATCCGGCGGTGTGGAGCAGAAGCCGGAAGGGAGCGGCGCCGGAAAGGAGGACGCGAGGCGAGGCGAGGTGTTGCGTGCGGCGGAGAGAGGCGAGGCGAGGTGATGCGCTGCGTGCGGCGGAGGTGCTGCGTGCGAGGCGAGTACGGCGTGCGGCGGCTGGGTGCGGCGGAGGTGCTGCGTGGGAGACTAGGCGAGGACGGCGTGCAACGGCTGGGCTGGGTGCGGCGTCGTGCGTGCGGCGGATGGGCTGGGTGTGGCGGCGTGCGTGCGTGCTCTGCTGCGTGGTGTGGCGGCTGGGCTGGGGAGTGGAGTGGCCGAGTGGGGTTAGGGTTAGGTTAGGGCGTGCTGCGGCGGCTGGGAGGAGGGAAAATGCTAGCAATTTTAGGGTTTTTTGGGGGACATATATACATGTGTCTAACCCCCTCTGCTTGGCCCCACATGTCATATCGGGTACCGGGTATGTCGGGTATGGATACTGGTGTACCAGATCCGTCACCGCAATAACCGCTGGGTAGTGTTTTAGCACCGATAAGATACCCACGGATAGTAATATGCAATCAAAACCGTCCCCTAATAGGTGAATTAACCACCGGTTATCGGTTAATGGATATCCATTGCCAAATTGATCCACGGGGTAATGCACCATGCCGGCATGCCGTGTTGAAGGCCGCCGCATCCGGTGGGCCGCCGCCGGTTACTCGTTCCGCCGGTACGCTGTAGTAGTACATTACGTGTTCACTGTCCAGCATGGCGCAGCTAGCAATTACTAGTACGTAGCTGCAGCTTCGGAGTAAAGAACTTCTGAAAACAGAGGCGGCCACGACACACCACGCGTCTATTTATAAAACCGGGGGTCCGAGACTGTCGTAGCCTCGTAGCTCAGGTGCTTAATTAGTACTCCATGTCAAAAGGTAGTAGTAGTCGTACAACGTTTACAGTATTTAACGATCTCTAATGATATGGGTCCATGTCACGTGCACGAATTCACCGCCCGGAGAAAAAGCAGCGGCGGCGTCCGCCGGTTTCGCCCGTCCGAGGAAGCCGCCGCGATCGATCGGCAGCCAGCCCCGTCACGCTCCACCTAGGAAATAAACTCGCTCACGCGGCGAATCCTCGGCCTCTACTTAAGCGCGCCCGCCGCTCGACTCCGATCATCACCTCGCCTCCATCTCCCGTGCCACATCACCTCCACCAGCACCACCACCTTGTCTCCCTCTGCTCCTACGTACAGAGAACCACACGACCACGAGCGCCTCAGCAGCTAGCTGCATAGAGATTAGAGAATGTGCGGCGGCGCGATCATCTCCGAGTTCGTCCCGGAGCGCGGCCACCACCGCGCGCCCGGCGGCGGCAAGCGGAGCCTCTGCACCGCCGACTTCTGGCCGGACGACGCACTCGACGACCCCACCGACCACGAGCTCTACCCTACCACATTCCCACCGGAACACCAAGGTACTTACGTAGTAAACCATCTTCTGCCACGCCAGTCATACCTGAACGTGCCGTGAGCATTTCTTCTTACTTAGCTGCAGCGGAGGAGCCGAGCAGGAAGCGTGAGCGCAAGACGCTGTACCGCGGCATCCGGCGCCGCCCCTGGGGCAAGTGGGCGGCGGAGATCCGTGATCCGGCCAAGGGTGCGCGCGTCTGGCTCGGCACCTTCGCCACCGCCGAGGCCGCCGCGCGCGCATACGACCGCGCCGCCCGCCGCATCCGCGGGGCCAAGGCCAAGGTCAATTTCCCCAACGAGGACCCGCCCCTCGACCCGGACGACTACGATGATGACATCGTCGTCCACGGCCGCGACGACCTCATTGATGGCTACGACGCAGCCGACATGGCCAGCTTCTTCCACAACCAGCCTTACATGGCCGATGCCGCGCCGGTGATGATGGTGGCGCCGGAGGTCGCTTACGCGCAGCAGCTGCCGCGGCAGGAAGAGTGCGGGATGGAGCTCTGGAACTTTGACGACATCGGCATGACCGCGCATATGTGATATGGAATTGGCTGTCTTCTCCATGTTACCATGTAACATAGAACTTGAGCAGATTTCACTGGATTTCTGAATCGCTCGCTGCAAACCTTACTACATTTTCTGAATCTGAATTTTAGTCCGCAATGGATAGGCATGTTGGCATGAGTTCAATAATGGCTTTCAAAAAGGATGCATATATTCATGGCATGCTGAATTTCAGCAACACAACACTGAACTTATAAATCGGCATATCGACAGCAGAATATTGTGATGGACCTTTGGAACTTTGACAACATCAACGCAACTAGCATTGCCTTGAGCATATGTTGAACCTTTACCAGAGTTCTGAATTACAATCGACCATTGATCGCTGCATCCACACTGGGGTTGAAACTTGGTACACTCATGGGATTTTTTATGAGAACGCTGAATATTGGCAACAGAACATCAAACTTCTAAATCTGCATATCCACGTAGAATATTGGGCATGAAACCTAAATAGGTATTACACTTAAATCAGCGTATCGACAACTTTGCCAACCCATTGACCAATTTGACTGCAACGAGACAACTTCTGATAGTACAAAGGAAATCAATAACTGGCTTGCAAACAAAATATTTTGATACAAAACATGGAACCAAACATTAACTGGTTCTGAAAATGCATTAACACAAGATTATGGCATCTAAAACAGTACTGATTCTGGTACCACAAAAAACGACATGGCGAGCTTCTTCCACCAGCAGCCCTACATGGCTGATGCCGTGCCCGGTGATGACAGGGCTTACGCGCACCAGCTGCCGCGGCAGGAAGAGTGCAGGATGGAGATCTGGAAATTTGACGACATGAACACCACTGCCCATATGTGATATGTTATTATGCTGCCTGAACTTCTTAACCTTGCACTTTTGCTTGACGAGGTTCAGTTGGATGAAAGCACCATGGACACAATTAGATGGCGACTTGAACCCTCGGGGAACTATTCTGCTCGATCAGCGATTCAGCGTATATGGTTCAGTTGCAGGCGCCGTTTCCTCGGACTTCCCCTCAACCATCTGGCAAGGCTGGGGGCCGGGGAAGCGCAATTTTTTTATGTGGACAGCAGCCCTAAACAGAATTCTGACGGCGGGCGCACTTCAGCGACGAAGGCTAAAAAATGTTTACTTCTGTTAATTGTGCTATCCCAGCTTCGAAATCCCGACGCACTTGCTGACTGAATGTCCCTGGGCACGGCAGATTTGGACAGCAATGGCGGCAAATTCTAACCTGCAGGCTCTCAACCCGAGCTCGTGGGAGGAAGGCATGTCCATCTCAGGCTGGCTGAATTTCTGCAGAATAAATACGCCAACGGCGAGCAGGAAGGGAGCTCATTCTCTAATCCTGTTGACTGCCTGCGAAATCTGGTGCTAGAGGAATAGACGCATTTTTCAGCACAAGGAATTATCAGTACAATCCTTGATCGGGCGAATACGCGAGGAAGCGCTGCTCTGGAACATGGCCGGAGCCCGGAGCATCCATCCCTTTCCATCCGGGTTGATTTTCTGTAGCTTTTCTCGTGTTTTTGCACCCTTTTGTAACCTACTCTTCTAATCAATGAATTTAGTGTTGGTTTTAGATCTGTCAATTTTAACAGATAATGGCAGAGTCAAATAACGTTATGATAGAAAGATAAGAAGAGGCTCACGAACCAACCTTCGGAACATCTTCGTACGTAACAACCCGCCCTGATCGGGGGCACCCTAACCAACTCATGGTTCTGGCTCCCCTGTCGCGTGCGCACATTATAAGAGGGGAGACTGGCGACTGGTGATTCTACCCTCGTTAGTTTCCAGTCGTGCTACTCCCCAAAATCTCTAGCCTACTCCGATCGTGGCCTGCGCATAGCGACGGGAAGAGCTGGAATCTCGGCAAGCCGTTCCGGGGCAGTGCCAGTGGAGACCGGAAGGGATCCGCACCTTCCCGCGATCATCATCGACCTCTGCGACGACTACTTCCTCTACACCGACCCTCAACCTCGCCTGCACCGAGCAGGCGACCATGTCTACCAATGCTGGATCCTGTAAGGACCTCTAAACCCCTCTGATATGATCCCGTTTTAGGTGTTCTAGATGGCTGTCACATGTTAATCTAGTTTTACTAGATGTTTTTAGCTCTAACATTGGTATCAGTCGCCTCTGTGATAGCACTAGAACCCTAACTAGGATCTGTCGATCAAGTTTTGGCATAGAGTTGGAATTTTAAATTTTGGCATGTTTATTTATTTTTACCAATGTAATGTTTATATTCATGGCATACTTATGAGCGTCCATTTAAAATTTCAGCTTCCGCTCCGTTTAGACCAGACACTGTCGAGCATTTGACAGGAAGTAACTTCCCTCGTTGGAAGAATTCTATGGAACTCTGCTTGGCTTTCAATGAGTTTGACTATGCCTTAATGCGGGAGGACAAACCTGTGGCGCCTGTTGTTGGTGCCACGGGGTATGATGAGGAAAAGAAAGCCTATGATTCCAAGATGGAAAAATGGGAGAAGACCAATCACATAGCAATGCTTGTGATGAAGTCTTAGATATCTCCAGATATTATTGGGGCTCTCCCCAAGAAAGATAATGCCAAGGAGTTCATGGCAGCCTTGGAGGAGCAGTTTAAGGTCTCCGAAAAGGTTTATGCCCAAGAGTTGTTTCAGAAGCTCCTTGGAAAGTATGATAACAATGGAGATGTAAGATCTCATATTCTGAGGATGGTTAATGCTTCGAATAAACTGAAGGTTTTAAAATGTGAGCTTAGCGATAACCTCCTTGTGATTATGATTTTGGAGTCCCTCCCTTCAAAGTTCGAACAGTTTAAGATAGACTACAACTCTCTAAAAGAAAAATGGTCACTCGCTGAAATATCCCCAAGGATAGTCGAGGAAGAAGAGAGGATTAAGAGGCAAGGCAAGGACCAGGCTTTTCTTGTTGGATCCTCCAAGAGAAAACATGATGGGCCAAGTTCTTCCAAGCCGCCAAAGAAGCCTTTCAAGAAGGATGTGACAAAGTCGTTTAAAGGACAGGAAAAGGACACTGATCAGTCTTCAGACAACAAGTGTCTCTTATGTGCTAAAGAAGGGCATTATAAGAAAGACTGTCCAGATTTTCTGAAATGGCTTTTAAAGAAAGGTACTGATGAAATTACTTTTGTTGATGAAAGTTTTTATGTTAATTTCTCAAGTACCACATGGTGGATTGATTCAGGTGCAACTACTCACGTTGCTAATTCCATGCAGGGATTAAGTATGATCCAAACTATAAGAGAGGGGGCAAGAAGACTTAAAGTCGCCAATGGAGTTGAAGTTGATGTCGAAGCTGTAGGGTCACTCACCTTGGAGCTCCACACCGGCTTTCGTCTTCATTTGAATAATGTTCTTTATGTACCTACTTTAAGTAGGAATTTGATTTCAGTTTCTTGCCTAGATGATAACATGTTTGAGTGTAAGTTTGGCAACAAACAATTTGAGTTGAATTATTGTAATAAGAATGTAGGCCTCGGTGTCAGACGAGGCAAACTATATATGTTATCAATGAATGATTCAGTTTTGCATGTGAGTGATGTTTCTAATGTTGAGAAGAAATGGAAGGGTGCTAGTACTTCTTCGAAATTGTGGCACTGTCATTTGGGCCACATTTCGAGGGGGAGAATAGAAAGACTTATTAAAAATGACGTACTCCTTCCATTAGACTTTTCCGATGAGGACAAATGTGTCGACTGCATAAAAGGAAAATACGCAAAAACGATTAAAAAAGGTGCAGTAAGATCTACGGGAGTCCTAGAACTTATTCATACTGACATATGTGGACCCCTTAATGTTAAGTCTATAGATGGTTTTGATTCGTTCATCACCTTTACAGACGACTTTTCCCGATACGGGTATATTTACCCGATACGTGATCGTTCGAAAGCTTTGGAAAATTCAAAATATTCAAAGCCGAAGTTGAGAACCAACTGAATGTTAAAATAAAAGTTGTATGATCTGATCGCGGGGGAGAGTATTATGGTAGACATGCTCCTTATGGGCAAATTCTAGGACCTTTTGCCAAGTTCCTTGTTGAGAATGGAATTGTTGCCCAATATTCAATGCCTGGTGAACCTCAGCATAATGGCGTGGCTGAGCGTCGAAATCACACACTTATGGACATGGTGCGAAGTATGCTTAGTCATGCAAGTTTGCCAGTAAGCCTATGGATGGAGGCATTAAAGACAGCCGCACATATTTTAAATCTTGCTCCACTAAGTCAGCACCGAACACACCTTACGAGATGTGGACGGGAAGAAAGCCGAGCTTGAATTATTTGCGTGTGTGGGGTTGTCGCGCTGAGGCTAGAGTATTCAATCCACAACTTAAGAAATTAGATCCAAAAACAGTTAGCTGTTTCTTTATTGGATACCCTCATAGGGGAAAGGGATATCGCTTTTATTGTCCAAATCATACCACAAAGTTTGTGGAGACCCGACAAGCGGTATTTTTTGAAGATAATGAAGTCACTGAATTAAGAAAGATCGACCTTGAGGAGAAGTGGGTATGTGTTGCATTCCCGCTTATCCAAGAGCTCGTTCTGCCAATACGAAGAAAAGTGACTCTTAATGTTGGTTCTGAACCTTGCGTTTCAGGTCCTGAACCCAATGGGGATCCCGAAAATAATAATGAAAATCCAGAAGGTGAAGAGGATCACCATACAGATAATGATCATCAAAATGATGATGTTCCTCCACCACCACCTCCTGTGAGAAGATCACAGCGAGATAGAAAGAAAGCCATTTCAGAAGATTATGTCACTTACATGAGTGAGGATGTAAATGATATAGGAAAGGTGGAGGATCCAACCTCATATAAACAAGCCATTAAAAGTATGAATTCGTCCAAATGGCAAGTTGCCATGGAAGACGAGTTAAAATCTATGTGCTCAAATGATGTTTGGGACTTAGTAGAAATTCCCAATGGTGCTAAAAGAGTAGGCTGAAATGGGTCTACAAAACCAAGTTTGACTCCAAAGGGAATGTCGAAAGGTTCAAAGCAAGACTTGTGGCGGAAGGCTTTACACAGAGAGAAGGAATCGATTATAATGAAACCTTTTCTCCACTGTTCACGAATTCGGCCGAATCAGCGATTAACTGGCCAGTTAATCGCTACTCGGAGGGTCACCGACGCGAATAGCATGTATTCGGCGAGTTAACTGGTGAGCCCGATTAACTGGCCGTTAATCGGCTGTCAAACCGATTAATCGGTGTCAGACCGAATAATCGGCCGCACCATTTAACTTTTTTTTTTGACAAGATTTAACTTTTTTTTTTGGCAGGCCAATATTTAGCCCGTACCTGGAGGGGCTCCCGCTCGACCAAAGCTAGGGTTCTCCTCCCGCTCTATCTTCTCCTGGCGGCTGGCTTCCCCTGGCGGCTGGCTTCTCCGGCGGCCATCCTCGAGCTCCAGCCACCGCCGGCCACCGCCGGCACCGCCGGCCTCCTTCTCCCTCCCCTTTCCCTCCCATCCAGCACCTCTCCATCGTCCTCCAGCCCGGACCTGCGCCTCGACCTGCAGCAGCTCCTCCGACCTGCGTGCTGCAGCAGCTCCTCCACCATGGCTTCACCAGCTAGCAAGGTAAAACCTCCCTCTTTCTCTCTATGTTGCTGTAGTTTTTTTGTTGCTCTAGTTGCTGCAGTACATCTATGTTGCTGGACGCGATTGATGGCTGCAAACTTGTTAATTGCTGGATCTCCTCATTGATAGACTGCTAGTGCTAGTAATGTATTGATAGTTCTTGCTATTGTTTTGCACTGAAAACTTGTTAATTTCGTTGATTTACTTGTTGTGCATCGTATTTACAGGGGTCTGTAGCAGGTTCAACCGCTACTAGTTCTCAAACTCTGAAAAGAAATTCAGATGATATGGGGTGGGAGTTTGCAGTACTATGTGATCCTCTAAATCCACAGGCTGTGAAGTGCAAGTTGTGTGGAAAGGAAATGCATGGAGGGGTCAATCGGATGAAGCAACATATTGCTGGGATTAAGGGTCAAGTCTCTCCCTGCCTGGTAGCTAATGAAGATCAGAAGAAAAGGTGTAAGGAAGCTTTTGAGGAACCGCAGCGGAGGAAGAGGGCTAAAGAGAAACATGATAAAGAAGTGGCAGCTAGTGTTGTCATTGAAATTGAGGAGAACAATGAGCAGAATGATGAAAATCTTGATGCAATTGGAGGTGGTGAAGCTCGCAAGACAGGGCCTATAGACAAATTTGTGATGCCAATTGATCCTTCCATCCCATTGAAGAAGTTCCAGCAGAACATAAATGATGCACTTGACAAGGAGAGATCTTACAGAGTAGGCCAATATTTGGCTAGATGGATCTATAAGAAAAATATCCCTTTCAATGCCGTGAATGATGATGACTTCAAGGCATTTTGTGAAGCCCTTGGTCGGTTTGGTCCTAGTTGGAAGCCACCCTCCCAATACATGCTGCGAGAGAAGATGTTGTTGCAAGAGGTTGAAAGAACAAAAGAGTTGATGAAGCCACATGAAGTTGAGAGGGTGAATACCGGGTGTTCCATCATGACCGATGCTTGGACTGACAAGAAAAGGAGAAGTATAATGAACTTGTGTGTGCATTGCAAGTTAGGGACTGCCTTTATTGGATCAAAGGAGGCGTCGGCTGATGCACACACTAGTCTTTACATCTATGAGTATGTACTTGAGTGCATTGAGAAAATTGGTAGGTGCTGATTTTACAAGAATTCTGAACTTTGCTTTTATTTATTGCTTTCCATGATGTGAATACTTGCTGACTTGTCATCTTCATTGATTGTAGGTGTTGACAATGTGGTGCAAGTTGTCACAGACAATGCTTCCAACAACATGGGAGCAAAGGAGTTGCTCAAAGGCAAATTTCCAAAGATATTCTGGTCATCTTGTGCAACTCACACCCTCAATTTGATGGTACAAGCAGTTGGGAATCTGAGGCAATTTGGTCCTACAATCACTAAAGCCAAGGATATGACAATATTTCTCTATGCACATCACAAGACGTTGTCATTGATGAGGTCCTTCACAAAAAAGAGGGACATTGTTAGGCCGGGAGTGACAAGATTTGCTTCAGCTTTCCTTACCTTGCAAAGTTTGGTTGCTAAGAAAAAGGAACTAAGGGCAATGGCTTGTAGTGATGAATGGGAAGCATGTAAGCACACAAGGACAAAGAAAGGAAAGTTAGCTCATGCCACAATAATGAGTAGAGCATTTTGGAATGGTGTCTCTCTTTGCATCAAGGTATGTTCTTGTTTGTGTTGGATTGTGTGGTTGTTTTCTCATACTTGTGTGTGTTAGATTGTGTGGCTGTTTTCTCATATGTGATTCAATTTTATGTTGCAATGCAAGGTTTTTGAACCAATGGTGAAGGTGCTTCGGTTGGCTGATGGTGATGGTCCATCGATGGCCTCCATGTATGGTGAGATAATAAGTGCAAAAAAGGATATCATGCTTGCTGTTCAGAATTCAGAAAAAGACTATTTGGTGATCACCAATGCCATGGATAGCAAGATGAGAGGGAGGCTGGATTCTCCATTACATATGGCAGCATACATGTTGAATCCCAAGTATAGTTATGCTGACTCAAGCATCTTCAAAGAGGTACAGCTAGTGGCTGGGTTTATGGAAGTCATGGAGACACTGTTTTATGAGGATGATGAGAAGCAAAATGTTGTCCTTAACATAGACTTCAACAAGTTTAAGAAAAAAGATGGCATGTTTGGGAAGGTGGCTGCCATGAAAGCAATCAGTAATGCTGATTTCGACGCTGGTAAGCTTGTTATTGGTTGGTTGCATATTGTTCTAGCATTTCTGAAATTATTGGTTGATTGCATACTGTTCCTCTTTTTCTAAATTGCAGCTGAATGGTGGGGCAATTATGGATTACAAACTCCTACATTGCAAGAAGTGGCCATTAGGATACTCAACTTGACCACAAGTTCATCAGGGTGTGAAAGAAATTGGAGCGCATATGAAATGGTAACTCTAGTCACCCTCAATCTATCAAATCTGAAAAATATTGCTTCTTGCAAAATATTCTAACAATGCTCCCATTTGCACTTTGTAGGTGGATGCAAAGAGGAGAAATAGACTTGATGTGGTCCGTAGAGACAACATGGTTTATGTCCAATTCAATGGAAGAATGATGGACAAAAGAAGCAAGTTATCCTCTTCTAGTGATCCTCTTCTTGGTGTAGATGCATCACGAGCACAAGATTGGATTGTTGAAGATGCATATGCTGATGAGGAGTTTGATCCTGTAACTGGGCTGTCATACGACATCATTGATGAAGCAATGGGGGCAACCGAAGCTACGGAGCGTCGTAGGAGTGCAAGAGTGAGAGAGCTCCATGAAGTTGAAGAATTTGTTTCCGATGATGATGAAGCTGACGGCCATGAAATGGGCAATGATGAAGACATTGAGTACGAGTCCGATGATGATGCTGTGATGGCAACCAAAGACGATGATGATGAGGAGGAGGACAACCAGCAGCCTTGAGTGATTGAGTCGTCTATTAGCATCTCATAACCTACCATAAGACCTTATTTTGCTTGCTTGTGATGTGTTGCTTCCAGCTGGTTGGTTTGCTACTTTAGTTTGCTACTTTGTTTGTGGAGACTATGTGAGTTGTGAGAGCTATTTGTGGTCTGTGACGTGTAAACCTTGTTATTTGGTTGTCATTATCTGTGACGTGTGAACCTTGTTATGTGGCTTGTCATTTACTCATTATCTTGCTTGTC
The DNA here is from genome assembly GCA_947311845.1 of Poa pratensis. Lineage (NCBI taxonomy): Eukaryota > Viridiplantae > Streptophyta > Magnoliopsida > Poales > Poaceae > Poa > Poa pratensis. The sequence continues at coordinate 10,420,629 of CAMZMU010000092.1, read as the reverse complement.
ATTGTGTTACCAATTTGCCAATTTGTGGCTGTCATTTATCTTGACAAGTTTAGAGCACACACTAATGGTATGTTTATTGTTTTGTAGGTTTGTTGCCTCTCGGTTTGGATGCATCAAGACCAGAGCGCCCAGGTACCATTTGTATGCCATATTTCAGTACAGCTACATAGTTGGTAACATAGGAATATTGTCATATCCTGTTTTCTCGACCGATTAATGATCGACCGATTAATCTAGTTAATCGTCCGATTCACGATTAATCGCTACTCAGTGGCCGACCGAGCCGTTACCAGTTAACGAATTCCTGAACAATGCTTTTCTCCTGTGTCTACTAAAGATTCTTTTAGGATCGTCATGGCTCTAGTAGCTCATTTCGACCTAGAATTACACCAAATGGACGTTAAGACGGCATTTCTAAATGGTGACCTTAATGAAGATGTTTACATGACTCAGCCGGAAGGTTTTGTTGTGGAAGGAAAGGAACATTTAGCATGTCGTTTAAAGAAATCCATCTATGGCTTGAAACAAGCTTCAAGACAGTGGTACCTCAAGTTCGACAAGATTATTCGAGCTTTTGGTTTTACAGAGAATGTAAAGGACAACTGCATTTATGTTAAATTTAAAGGCAGTAGGTTCACAATTTTAGTCCTATATGTGGATGATATATTGTTGGCCTGCAGCGATAAGGATATGCTGCACGAGACCAATAATTTCCTGTCATCCAATTTTGATATGAAGGATCTCGGTGAAGCCACGTATGTCCTTGGCATTGAGATTTATTGAGATAGGTCAAAGGGGATGTTAGGACTATCCCAAAAGGCATACTTTGAGCAAGTACTGAAGAAATACAATTTGCATAAGTGCTCTCCCTCACCCGCTCCTATAGTCAAGGGCGATAAGTTTGGGACATTTCAATGTCCAAGGAACCAAATGGAAACTGATCAGATGAAGTCGGTTCCTTATGCTTCAGCTGTCGGAAGCATCATGTATGCACAAGTCTGTACGCGCCCTGACTTGGCTTTTGTAACGGGAATGTTTGGCAGATTCCAATCCAATCCAGGACCGGACCACTGGAAGGCCGCAAAGAAAGTCTTGCGTTATATGCAAGGTACGAAAGATTACATGCTTACGTATAAAAGGTCTGATAACCTACAAGTTGTAGGCTATTCAGACGCTGATTATGCCGATTGTGTGGATACTAGGAAATCCACGTCAGGTTATATATTCACACTTGCCGGAGGAGCCATATCGTGGAAAAGCTCCAAACAAACGATAACTGCTTCATCTACGATGCAGGCAGAATTTATAACATGTTTTGAGGCCACTGGGCAGGCTGTATGGCTAAAGAATTTCATTCCCGGGCTCAAGGTGGTTGACAGTATTTCAAGAACACTTGTGCTATACTGCGACAATGAACCCGCAGTCTTCTATACGAGTAACAACAAGTCAAGTGCTGCTGCCAAGCACATTGACATTAAGTTTCGTGTTGTGAAAGATAGAATCCAAGATCAAACAATTGAGGTTAAGCATATAAGTACGACACATATGCTTGCGGATCCGCTAACGAAAGGCTTACCACCCAGTACTTTTACAAAGCATGTTGCCGGTATGGGATTACTGGAAGCCTTATGATTCTGGAATAAAAGGACCACAATAAAGAACCACTCCCCATTAAGAAGAATGTTTTCCATTTCGAAATAGGCTGATGTGCTATAAGTGTTGAGGTTCAATGGCATTTCATTGGCTGTTGTAACACCTCACTTTGGTATATTATTCCTATGGAGAACGGACTTAAGAAGTTAAACCTAACGATCTAGGGGGAGAATGTTGGTTTTACATCTGTCAGTTTTAACAGATAATGACAGAGTCAAATAACGTTATGATAGAAAGATAAGAAGAGGCCCACGAACCAACGTTCGGAACCTCTTCGTACGTAACAACCCGCCCTGATCGGGGGCACCCTAACCAACTCATGGTTCTGGCTCCCCTGTCGCGTGCGCACATTATAAGAGGGGAGGCTAGCGACTGGTGATTCTACCCTCGTTAGTTTCCAGTCGTGCTACTCCCCAAAATCCCTAGCCCACTCCGATCGTGGCCTGCGCATAGCGACGGGAAGAGCTGGAATCTCGGCAAGCCGTTCCGGGACAGTGCCGGTGGAGACCGGAAGGGATCCGCACCTTCCCGCGATCGTCATCGACCTCTGCGATGACTACTTCCTCTACACCGACCCTCAACCTCGCCTGCACGAGCAGGCGACGATGTCTACCAATGCTGGATCCTGTAAGGACCTCTAAACCCCTCTGATCTGATCCCGTTTTAGGTGTTCTAGATGGCTGTCACATGTTAATCTAGTTTTACTAGATGTTTTTAGTTCTAACATTTAGCAGTGGCCCTGCTAACTTTCAAAGATATGTTATTGGTGTCTTCTCCATGTAACATAGGACACCTTCACTGGAGTTCTGAATTGCTCAACTTTAATAGATTTCTGAATACTAATCCACTGGATGGACATGCGTTGAATGATGCCACATCACAACCACCACTCGGCTACAAAAGAAAAAGCTTACATGTATTGATGGGAATCGCGACACCGAACTTTGACAACATCAACGCAACTACCATTGAACTTGGGCATATGCTGGACGTTTACTAGAGTTCTGAATTACAATCGATCATTGATCGCTGCATCCCCAGTGGATGAACATGTGCCACACTGAATGGCAATTCAATTCGATTTTTGATGGGAACGCAGAATATCGGCAACAGAACATTCAACTTCTAAATCTGCATACTGACGCAGAATATTGGGCATGGAAGCCTAAATAGGCGTTACAATTAAATCAGCACGTCGCCAACCCACTGACCAACCAGACTGCAATGAGACAACTTCTGATAGTACAAAGGAAACTAATAACTGGCTTGCAAACAAAATATTTTGATGCAAAACATGGAACCAAACATTAACTGGTTCTGAAAATGCTTTAACACAAGATTCTGGCATCTAAAACAGTATTGATTCTGGTACCCAACAAAACGATGATGCTTAACCGACAGGTAACAAGAGCAATATGACACAAGGGTGCCCAAAATGCTGCCAACTTAAACCTTGAAGCCCCTGCTGTTCCTCCTTCCTCTTGCCTTCTCAAACTTCCTGCCCTTGGAGCGAACATATGGCTTGGTGTGGCTGTGTGGTACTCCTGGAGCTTTGCCAAAGTGCCTGAAAGCTTCCCTGGCGTTCTTGGGACCCCTCAGGAGAAGCTATTATTAACAAAATGAAAGTTGTTAAAAATGGTTGTATAGAAGATGCTCATGAATAACGACTCAAAGGTATAGAAGTCATATTGATATGCATCACTAACATATGAAAAAGAGGAAACCTTGTAATCATCATAACATGGGTTGACACATCTCAAACAGAATAGTGAAATAATTAGGGTTGTTTGATAGTCATCGACAAACTAGTTTCTGTTGAACTTAAGACACCAAAACCATTAAAAGAAACACAATGAACCGTTTCTGTTTGAAATTCGACAACAAATGCAACCATGAACAGAAATGCAGTGGGCTGTTTTTGAAATTAGACCAAATGCAACCATGAACAGAAAGGAAATGAGCTGTTTCTGTTCGAAATTAGCCACCAATGCAACCATGAACATAAATGCAATGGGCTGTTTCAATTTGAAATTAGCAACCAATGCAACCATGAAAAGAAATGCAACGGTCTTCAAGCCAACCATATATATAGACAACTGTTATAAAAACTGAGCCTGAGTGGACTGTTAACACCCAAACAAGAAGGCAAATGATGCATTTCTTATAAAAAAATTACATTGTCAATGAAATAGCCTACCACAAAATGATAATGAACTACTGTCAGATTCGTCCCTATTGAGGAATCTAGCATAATAAGTTCAAATTATCGTAACTTTCTGCCTCGATTCAAAATCTGGGGGCACCAACTCATACAAGATAATAAAATTACTACTACTAATAAAAATTACTGCTACTAACATATGAAATGCAATGGTCTTCAAGCCAACCATATATATTTAGACAAGTGCTATAAACACTGATCCTGCGTGGACACCCAAACAAGTAGGCAAGTGATGCATTTGTTATAATTTATTTACATTGTCAATGAAATAGCCTCCCACAAAATGTGAGCATAAACTACTGTCAGGTTCGTCCCCATTGAGGAGTCTAGCATAATAAGTTCAGATTATTAGAACTTTCTGTCTCGATTCTAAATCTAGGGGTACCAAGTCATACAAGAAAGAAACATTACTACTACAGCAAATACAGCAGGCCAAAAAAGTAAACCCCAAACCATACCGTGTTCTGTCCAAGTGGAGCACGGAGGGCGAGCTGGTCAAAGGTGAGGCACTCGCCCCCGGCATTGACAATCCGGGCCCTGGCCGTCTCGGTGAACCTGAGCGCGGCCACCTTCATCGCCGGCACCTCGTAGACCCTCTTGTCGTCGGTGATGGTGCCCACGATCACTGCGATCTGGTCCCCTACACTCGCGCAACCAAAGACAACCGCTCAGACAAGTTTCACATCGATGATGATTCGGACCGAAAAAAAACAGGCAGCGCGAGATGGATGGATGGATACCTTCCCTTCCATGAACCGGACGAGGCGGCGCATGGAGAGCGGCGGGCGGTTGGTCTTGCTCATGAAGAGGCGCTTGAGGATCACGGCGTTGAAGTGGCTCTTGGTCCTCCGCACCAGGAAGCGGTAGAGCTGCGGACAGGAAGGGGACCGGATCAGATCTGCAAGTGAACGGGGGGGGGGGGGGGGGGGGGGGGGGTGGTGCGGTGGATGGAGAAGGGGAGCTGACTGACCTTGACGAGCAGCTTGAGGTAGACATCGTCGGACTTGGGCGCCGTGCGCTTGGTCCTCTTGTTGCGGCCGCCGGCTTCGAGGTCGATACCCTGGTGGAGACGGAACGGGTGGTGTTAGCGAGGCGGAGAGTTCAGGAGACGGAGAGGATGAGGAGGAAGAGGAGATTACGTACCATGGTTGCGCGGTGGCGGCAGCAGCGGCGGCGGCGGTGAGGGAGGCGGCGGGACGGATGCTAGGGTTTAGGGCGGAGCGAGGAGTGGAGTCTAAATATGATGTGGGCGGAGAGTTTCGGTGGGCTGGGCCCAAGTTTTCAGTCTTTGTTTCTTTCGTTTGGGCTGGACCAGACCTCGTTAATTGGCACACAAACAAGGTGTTAAGAGTTGGAGAATCTAAAAAAAAGGTGTTAAGAGTTGGAACTGTTAGCCTAAGAAAAAAGGGACTGTTATAAAAAATACAGTTGGGACTTCTTTTAAAAGGGTGATGTGTAGTAATAGAGAACCATGTAAGTGTTACAATCATGCATGATAAGGGTAATAGAGTTGGGACTTGGGAGAGTTGTTCTACAAAAATAGGAGGAAGGAAGGAGGGCCAAAGAGTTGGCGGAGTTTTCACGCACTCGTATTTGTGGCACCGTCTACATGACAAGCACGCCCGAGAGCATATGACCTAGTTTTGTATGATTTTTTTCGAGCCGAGATCTTCCTCCGAGCTGATCTAATGTATGCACTGAATTTATTGCTCATACTCATAAAGGGTGTCAGCTTCTCCAAGTACTTGGCCTTGGCAGTGGTAACATTGATTTTTGGTAAACCCTAGCTTTGAAGGCAAATGGCAAAGGTTACTTACGCACACAAGTATACTGGAGTTCAAGAATGTCCTTATCTTCACGATCTACTAGAGAGATTGACCTTATGGACGTGGACTTTGGTGATGTGGACTCAAATAAGACGATCAAGAGGTACTAGCATGAGCAAAGTGACTAGCAGTGAGTGTTCACGCTGCCAAACCTTCGGTCGACATGCTTGGTGAACAACGTGGCACATGGTATGTTTGAGGATTTGAGCGAGAAATTGCGTTTGGAGTAATCAGTGACATTTGACAAGATGTTCATCATGCAAATTTATTGCTTCACTGGTCGGGAGAGCATGACGTTTTAGGGGGCATTTTGGTTTTTGGTTGTGTGTTTGTGTTGCTGAGGATGTTGCTAATATTAACAATCAAACTTAGTTTTCTCAATAACTTCAATATCGAACATTCTTAGTCGACATGTGTCAAAATCATCTAGACTCACCTCATTGTGGGGAGTTGGATGATGATGTGGTGCTGGCTTCACATACCCATCATTTAAGATAACACAAAAAATGAAAAGGACAACTGAAATTTGTAAAAGATGATTTATAAAGTTTATTCGAGTCTCTAGGTCATCCGTAAAGGTGTTACATTTGGAAATAGCAGATTTTTTGTTTTTGTTTTCTATATTCCGACGTTCTTATTTGAATTTGGAACGATCATGTTTTTCTGAATTTTATGTTTTTCCTTCTTTATTGAATTTCTAAAAATATTCACATTTCCCCTTTTTTGGGTCATTTTTTGTTTTACCTTTTAAAACCTTCTCCCGATCGAGAGTGCGAAATTGTCAAAATTGCTGTTTGATGTAGTAAGATGTCAAATCTAGAAGGTTCTTTTTACAGTTAAGGGCCAAAGATACCAAGAATTGTGAGAGTTAACAATTGGCGAGTCCCCAAAATGTATTATATTTTCCTTGATAGGTCAATTAATGCATGCTTGAGTGAGAAAATCCTTATGGAGAATAGATGGTGGACTTTTTCGCCATTTTTTTAATGCATGTTTGAGTGAGAAGATCCACACATGGAGATGTAGAGCTTGATTAATTTCATATTTTTCGATGGTGAAATCATAAGATACGCTAAGCGTTTGTTGCCCGACATAGGTTTACCCCGATCGATCTAACTTCATCAGATTTGGATCGTCGTGACAAAAACATCTTTTAAGAAAATACCGTTGCGTTTCGAGCACATAAATACATGCAGTGTGCAATAAATCCGATTATTAGTCATAGTACTACATGGTCGAGAAAATGCAATAAATCCCGATTATTAGTCATACTGCATGGTGGAGAAAAAAACATCACGAACGTATGCAGCAAGGAGGGTTGGAGGACCGGTAAAAATGCTTGGACCTATGTGGATCATGTAGTGACATTCGTGCGTGCTGAAGCCTGAAGCTCCGCTAGGTCTTGGTGCCGCACGCGTTCGCGAACCCCACCTCGTTCATTCGACAGCTCTAGCTCCGGCCGTGGCGTGGTCAAGGTCAACTCCCGTCTCTCGTACCACTTTCACGGCAGCCTGTAAGTGACAAGTGAGCATGCCCACTAGCTGCTCACTTCTGTCCGCGTAACTAATGCCGGACGGCCGCTTTTGTCTCCGTTTGATTTCTTCAGATTAAGCGGCGTCCGTTTGTCCACTTATACCCACTGAACAAACTAGTACACCTGAATGTTAACAGCCCCTCCGCGCGCGCGTGGTAAATTTAGGGGCACATTTAGGGGACGGCCCCGACGGCGCACACGGCCTCGCTGAGCGTGTCCGGTATCGAGCGCGGCGCGGTGGACAGGCACGGGCCGCTGTTTGCGTACCGGAGGAGATGTGGCGAGAACTCTCACCCGGCGGCATGCAAGAGCGGCGGAGTTGGGCTCGGACAGGTACTCGAGGTGGGCGGAGCAGCTGTGTCGCCGTCGAGGCACGCACGCAAACTGGCGCGGGTGCAGCACCTCTTGTACGTTATCGGCGAGCTCACGTCCTTATCCGGCGACGCCAGCTGGCCGCGTATGAGCTACGAGCGCTCTTGCTTGCTTCGCCGCGTATGAATCTGCCAGTGGCCATGGCATGGCACAAGCAAAAGAAATCATGACATGAACATGATACGTGCGCGCGGCGCCCCAAGGATCTCGCCGGAGCCAGCTGCTCGAAGTACGGGGTTGAGGTGGGGGGACGGGTCGTCGAGCAGCGAACTTTTCCGTGCTCCTCCGCATGACGTCGTCGCAGGTTCGCGCGCACGGCTCACCTCCAGAGCGTAACTTTCCACTTGTATGCATTGCAGAGGGATCGGCCGCCGGCCAGCAGGGGAACGTCGCCGCCATCAATGGAGGAGAAGGTAAGGCCTTTGCGTCCCTGCTCTGCTAGTCTGCTCCTCTCGTTGTTGTTTTCCTCGCGCCGTCGGCAGGGTGCGGTGACTGGATTGATTTTCAGTAGTATAGGCCGCCCCTCCTCCACACCGACAGTAAGTAACACATGGATATGGATTCATCACGCGGTCGTACAACAAATACATACAGTCAACTGTCAACGCGGTCGTAAAGCTCTTGTTTGTACGAATCGGTTTCAGCTCGGACAAGTCGGAGATTTTCTAGTTCTCGTTTTGGTCGGACCCACCCGTTCACTATCCATAGTGGAGTAAGTGTCACATAGGTAAAAATAATGACGTGGCATGCAATTAAAGAAGAGAGAGACAAATAGAGTAACTAGCTATGTTACCGTAACATCACATAACTCAAGACAGTATGAGTTTACAACCTAATTAATGAAGAGTTGCATGACATCACACACATGTTACTACCCACTATAGAGGTGGTAACATAGCCTAATAACATATGTATGTTACTAGTCTAAGTTACTACCCACTATGACTAGTCTAAACCAGACACGATCAAGCGTTTGAGAAATATGCAAAAATCAAGCGCTCCTGAAATAAATAAATAAATAAATAAAAGTATTAGCTTTTTTCATTGTCCAAGGGTTTGTAATGAGGTTGCTCATTTGCTGGCTAGGAGTAGTTTTACTCAGTTTTTAACCAATGTTTGGGATGGTGACCCACCTAGTTTTATCCTGCCAGCAATGATAAACGATATATCTGTGTTTGATAATCAATAAAGCTAGCCAAAAGGCATAAATTAAAAAAAAAGACTAGCGCTCATGGCATACTGGACTCAGAGGCAGGGTCGGAGGTTTATTATCCGTCGAGTCAAACAATGTGCACGGACATGTCAGTCTTTGCTGGCTTCACCTTTTGATTTTTTTTAAACGATGGCAAAAGTTTACCTTATCCATTAATTGAAAAGAAGATGCCCGATTTATTTGTGAGAGAAACAGGACGATAACCATACAACGAACATCGAAATCAAAGGGCGGAGCCGACACAACCTCGAGAACACTTAGAACCCAGATCAAATCACCACTCTGCAAAGATCCGGCTAGCCTTCCACCCTCGCCGGAGAGAAGAAGTCGTAACTGCTATGTGAGGAGCAGATACAGGACACTCCAACACAGATAAAGAGACCAACCCTCCCGGACGCTCCGCCACCTGTCGTCCGTCATCGTTCACCACCGGGACCCGTCACCGCAGCTTCGACTTCGTAGCAACAAACAAGCCAAAGCGAAACCACAGACACGCCGAAGAAGAGCCGACAACCTCAACCTCGCCTCCACAGAAGCCGCGAAACTCTTGGGGCCACCACCACGGCTCCAGTATGCCCTGCACACTCAGCCGTCACAACCTTCCGGGGCCACCACCCCAACATAACACCGCCCGTCCTCGAGCTGCAACGCCGCATGACCTAGATGCATGTTGCCCGAGCTACACAAGACCATGGCCGCCACACCATGCATGTGGTCACCGCCTCGACATACCGTCTAACCATCCCCACTGGGATGCGTCGACCGAGCCAACAACCTTGCCGCCCCTGCCGCTAAAAGTCACCAGTCAAAGTTGTGCCAAGCCGCAACACTGCCTCATGGAGTTACCACTACACCATTGCCCAAGGCCACCGCCTCGGTGCACATCCGCCATCTCGGGGCACTGCCATCCCAGAAGAGATGAGAACCCCAAGCAGCGACAATAGACTCGCCCTCCAAAGCGACGCCTCCAAGAAACTAACGACATAACTGTTACCGTCGCCCGCTCCGGATGGAGCTTGGATTTTCATCCAGAGGGTCCATGTCCCCCGAATGGAGAGGAGAAGAGGTCCACGACAACACATTCAAGAGGTTAAACGATACCGGAAAGTGCCGCCGGCACCAACCAAAGTTGGGCAAAGCTTTCTTCCCTTTCATTGAGTGCTTGCAGTTATTTGAGTGCACGAGGGCACCTAGATCATGCTTGCTGTTCTATCTGCCTTCCACGTGATGTTCAGCTATGACATGATTTGTAATTATGATGAATAAATGATGTTGAGCGCCTTTTACCTTAGTGCAACCTGCCCTTTTAACCACGACCGATCTTGAAAAAAAATGTCAGGCACCAAGAATAGCAGTGCTCACGCAGCAGGAAGCAACTCCATTTGTTCTTGAGGATGAAGGGGATGATGAGATCTCCTGCCCAGATTGGGCCCTTGTGGGTAAAGTTCTAACCCCCAATATTCTTCATGTCAATATGATCAAGGCGGTGTTGAGGCCGGCTTGGGGTAACCCCAAAGGATTGGAGGTGAGACCGATGGGTACCAACCTATTTCTGGCTGAGTTTGGATCGGAAGCAGAAATATCACGTGTGGCAAAAGGAGGGCCGTGGCATATCAGTAGACACGTGGTCCTGCTGAAGGAGTTTGATCCGAAGGTTAAGCCAGATGAAGTTGTGTTCGATGAGCTCCCTGTCTGGGCTCGGATTTTGAACCTGGGTTTTGAACTGATGAATTCTGATCGAGGTGTCCCTCTTGCATCTCGGTTAGGTAAGGTAGAGAAAGCTGAGGTGGATGAGAATGGCAGGGCATGGGGCTCTTTTCTCTGTGTCCGAGTTACTATTGATGCATCTATGCCGCTCATGCGATGTGTCTCGGTCTACTCGAAGAAGAAGGATCAAACTGTTCACTATGATGTCATGTATGAGAAGCTCCTGATTTTCTGTGGCTCGAATTTTGAACCTGGGTTTTGAACTGATGAATTCTGATCGAGGTGTCCCTCTTGCATCTCGGTTAGGTAAGGTAGACAAAGGCTGAGGTGGATGAGAATGGCAGGGCATGGGGCTCTTTTCTCTGTGTCCGAGTTACTATTGACGCATCTATGCCGCTCATGCGGTGTGTCTCGGTCTACTCGAAGAAGAAGGATCAAACTGTTCACTATGATGTCATGTATGGGAAGCTCCTGATTTTCTGTTTTTCGTGTGGGCGTCTGGGCCATTCGTCGATCATGTGTCCCAACCCGGCGAAGAGAGATGCTGAAGGGAAGCTTCCTTATGATGGCAGCAGGTTGTGCGTTCCCGATCGCAAAAAGACTAAAGGAGGAGGATCAATGGATGCTTCTCAGTCAAGTAGAAGATGGTGGAGTGGCACCGCTCGTGGTTCTGGCTCGCAGGCTGGCTTCTCTGAGGGTCGAAAGAAGCCAGTGGATGGGCAGGGAGAGGTCACCTCTCCAGTAAAGAAAACCCCCCGTGCCCGCAAGACGACTACGTCCAAGGGGCAAAATGCTCGTTCTGGTACAACTGCTACTAATGAAGCGACTGGCACTGCCAAGGCCCGTGTTACTGGCCAGAAAAGGAAGCAGACTAAACTTGTGTACAAACCAAAAGCTGTAGGGGCGGAGGCTCTTCAAGGATCTACTCAAGATAGCCTGGCTTTGGTTGTCTCCTCTCCTACTATTAATGGGGAGAAGCAAACAGAGGACATAACCTTCTCGATCGGCGGATCCGACGGCGGCTGCGATGCAGCCCTGCCCTACGCAATGAGTATCCTGTGTGTAAACTGTCACGGACTCAGGTCTGACGCGATAGTGGGTGAGCTGCGTTGGCTCTTATCAACGTACATACCCTCTTTCCTTTTTCTTTCAGAGACGAAGATGAAGGAGAAGCGAGCCCGGAATTTCATGTTATCTTTCAGTTATACGGGCAGTTTCGATGTCAGTTGTGAGGGTCTCAGTGGAGGCCTTGCACTCTTTTGGTCGCAATAGTACCAGGTCGATCTCAAGGGCTACAATTCACACTGCATTGATGTGGTTATTTCCTCTGCTAATACGGCTTCTTGGCGCACCATGTTCGTCTGTGGGGAGCCGTGTCGGGACAAGAGACATGAGTTCTGGAGTGTTGCGGCGGCTGCATTCTCAGCGGGATGGACCTTCGCTTGTTTGTGGTGATTTCAATGAAATTCTTTGTCAAGAGGAACAAGCAGGCCCTAACCCTGGCTCTGAAGCACAAATGGAATTATTCCGGAATTGCTTGGATGACTGTAACTTGGTCGATCTTGGTTTCTCAAGGCCTCTCTTCACTTGGTCGAATAGGCAGGCAGATGCATCCTTGGTTCGCGTGCGTTTTGATCGTGTAGTGGCGAATGGAGCTTTCAGAACTCTTTTTTGATGATGCCAACATGGAGAATATTATTACAACCATTGCAGATCATTTCGCTATTCTGGTTCGTCTCCAACAGGTTTCGAACAACATTTCTCACAGGCCGGTGCAGTCTGGTTTCAGGTTCAAAGCGGTCTGTTTGCGGGCTCCCGACTACCGCGACACTGTGGAGAAGGCCTGGGCCGATGCAGGCACTGACCCATGTTCCCTGCATTCTACCTGGGACGGCCTGGTATCGGTTGCCGCCAAGCTTCAAACTTGGGGACGAGAAAACTTTGGCACCATTCGCAAGCAGATCAACCAGCTGGAGCGTAAGTTGAAGGCACTCCATCTTCAGCCTCGTTCGCCCGCCAATGATCAGGCTGCCAGCAATGCTGAACGTCAACTGTGTGAGCTTTTCGAACGCGAGGAGATTATGGCGCGGCAGCGTTCGCGAGTGGACTGGCTCAAAGAAGGGGACCAAAACACGGCTTTCTTCCACGCCCGTGCATCGGCTCGCCGCTGCACAAATAAGATCAGAGCTCTTGTTGATGATGACGGCTCTCGGTGCGAGGATCTCCCATCGATTAAAGGTTTGACTGAGCGGTTCTACACTGATCTCTTCACCTCAGAACCATATGATGATGCAGCTGTCATAGCGTCTATTCAGCCTAAAGTGACTGATGACATGAATTTGGAGCTCAGCAAGCCGAATGTTGATGATGAAATCAAAGCAGCGCTTTTTCAAATGGGGCCTACTAAAGCACCAAGGCCGGATGGCTTTCCGGCTCTCTTCTACCAAACTCATTGGGACCTCCTCAAGGACAATATATGCTCAGCTGTCAGAGGTTTTCTCCAGGGGGAGGATATTCCGGAGGGTTTTTGCGATTCAGTTATTGTTCTCATCCCGAAGATTAATAATCCAGAACACCTCAGGAATTTCAGACCGATTAGCTTGTGTAATGTCTTGTACAAAATCGCTTCAAAAGTGTTGGCCAACCGCTTGAAAGGTATCCTTCCAATTGTAATTTCGGAGCACCAAAGCGCATTTGTACTAGTACGGCTGATCATTGATAACGCTCTAATTGCGTACGAGTTCCTTCACACTATCAGGAAGCAGCGTGCACAACGGCCTTATTTTGCTTTGAAGATAGACATGATGAAGGCTTACGACCGGGTTGAGTGGGGCTATCTCCATCATTGCCTCTCCAAGCTGGGTTTCTCTCCGACGTGAATCCATACGGTCATGCCATGTGTGACTAATGTGCGATATGCTATTCAGATTAATAGGGGCTCACATCACCGGTTGTTCCCACGAGGGGGATCCGCCAAGGTGATCCAATAAGTCCATACCTATTTTTACTCTGTACTGAAGGTTTGTCTAGTCTGTTGTTCCATCAGGAGAATGTGGGGGCGCTACAAGGAATTTGTAATGGTCGCTCTGGACCACCTATTTCCCACCTCCTCTTTGCAGACGATAGCATTTTCTTCTCTCGGAGTGATCATAGAAGTGTTGAGGCTTTGAAGGACACACTTGCTCTGTATTGCAATGGCTCAGGTCAGAAGGTGAATTTCAGCAAATCTTCTATCTTCTTTGGCCTGCATTGTGATGATCAGTTGAAGACTACGGTCATGGGACAGTTGGGGGTGACTAATGAGGTTCTGCAGGATACCTATCTTGGCATGCCTACTAGCATCGGCCGTGCCACCACTGCCTCCTTTCAGTCCATTGTGGTCAGGGCTTGGAAACATCTCAATGGTTGGTCGGATAGGCCAGTTTCTCGATCCGGAAAGGAAACACTGCTGAAAGCAGTAATTCAGGCTATACCGACGTATATTATGAGTTGTTTCACTACTAGAAAACCCCCCCTATAGCAATACATAGATGGCAACGGTTCACATATGTGTTGTAATTTTTTTTTCTGTAGATACAGATAGATTCGTTGCTAGCTATATCTGTTCTCCACTATAGCTATAGCAACCGATACAATGTGTTGCAGGCTATATCCGTTCTCCGATACACCTATAGCAACTGATATCATACGTTGCAGGCAATATCCGTTCTCCCACTGTATATACACCAACCGATATGATTCGTTGTAATGTATCCGTTGCATGATTATAACAATTCTCGTTGCAAATATAAATAATAATTAATGTTTTTTCTAGCAAAAATAATAATTACGTTTTTTTTGCAAAACTACATAGTGTAAATCTGTAATTGACTTTATCTGGTTTTATGTAACAAAGACCGATTTTGCCCATGTAGTACAAAAATGTTCAGAAAAACGAGTTGGACAGGGATCGAACTAGCGTGCCTGCATTTCCAGCATAGGCCTGTAACCAACTCGGCTATGATAGACCTGTGATTTTTTACGGAAAGCGTCCTTTTTTATATTTGTTTTCCTTCTGATCTAAAGGGAGCTCCCATCAAATCCATCGAACGTATCTCAGTTTGGTTCAGATCCCATCCTATGCACAGCAGGGCGGCGATACCAGCACCGAGCGCGTGTTCATCAGGTCTGCGCCATCAGCTCCCGATCCCTCCTCTTCCGATTCATCTTCTGATTCCTTCCGTCGTTGCAGCCACATACATCTGGTGGTGGCAGTGCCGCTGCAGTTTCAACGGATCAGCGCCATCCTTGCTCGAACCATCCTCTTCTAGCTCAATCGTTCCGCATCAGGTCAGAAGCCTCTCCCCCGATTCCTCCTAATCCCTCCTCCCGTAGTCCAATTGTTAACTAAATTTGCACGGCTCCCATCCCAGGCACATCAGGCAGGTGTCGGCAGGTCTCAAAGCGAGTTCGTCAGGTCAGCGCCCTCCTCTCTCAGTCCCTCCACTCTTGCCCAATGAAAAATTGATGCAATGGCAGATTGACGATTTCAATACCGGTCGAAACAAATGAATTACTTGTCATAAGAATCTCAGTGCTACATAATTATTATCACTGTGCTTGTTTTCTATAATGTTATACTAAGCATGTCGAAATTTTTGTTTTCCACCTTACTTGAATAGTAGGAGTAGTTGGACTTCTCTGTTTCATGATTTGGACAAGTTCTTCTCCATACATTTTCAGAAACATGATATATGCAAGCTTAATTATATGTGCTTGTAGTATAGAATTTATTAAGTAAGGCCTCTACAGAAAATTGTATATTTTTAAGTAATTTAAGAGCACTCTTGTTTAATTATGCAGTGTGAAATGGATTTAGAAGCCATCAAGTTGCTTTTGCGGTGTCCTAGAGGAACAACAGAGCACTTAACCGGCGTAGATGAATTTCTGGAATTTGCTTATAAAGATAAGCCAGAAGATACAAAGATCCTTTGTCCTTGTGAAAATTGTGTGCATAGTACATTCCTATCCAGGTATGATGTCCGTGACCACTTGGTGTGCAACGGAATGCTTGAGAATTATGATAAATGGTTTTTTCATGGTGAGTCTCTATCAGAACAACCAGATCAACAACCACAACCACACAATGAAGGAATGAATGCACACATGCATGAGTTAATTAGTGATGCATTTAGGCATGTATATGATGATGTGCCTATGAGTGACAGTACAGATTTGCCAAATCCGCTTTCACATGGACCAAACATAGAAGCACAAAACTTTTACAAATTGATTAAAGACTCAGAGAAACCTTTGTGGCCAGAATGTGAATTATCTCAGTTATCCTTACTTGTGCTTTTGTTCAATGCAAAATCCATAAACAAATGGTCTGATAAATCATTTGGAGATCTACTTGATATTCTTCACATGGCTATTCCTAATGGAAAGGAACTTCCCCAGAATTTTTATGAGGCGAAGAAGATTATTTCGGAATTTGGCCTTGGTTATGAAAAAATCCATGCATGCCCAAAATCCGTGTTGTGGACCATAAATGACTTACCAGCCTTAGGGATGCTTGCTTCTTATATGGTGCACGGAGAATTTGCATGTCCCCCTTGTGGTGCAAATGCAACGACCAAGCGCTTGAAACATGGGAAAAAATCTGTTTTTATGGGTCACCGACGATTTCTGGCACCTGATCATGAATTTTGTAATGATGCTTCTTCTTTTGATGGAACTAGTGAGCATAGAACAGAGCCTGAAACTTACTATGGGCGCCCTGTATTAGATGACATAGCTGCTATTGAAGATTTTAAGAAGTCAAAAACTTATAAGGGCAAAAGCAGTCTATTCACATTATTACCTTATTGGGACACTAATCTCCTTCGACATAATCTGGATGTTATGCATATAGAGAAAAATGTGTGTGATAATATTTATGGCACACTTCTAAATTTGGATGGGAAGTCAAAGGATAATCTACAGGCTCGTCAAGATCTGAAAGAAATGAACATCAGAGAGGAGCTCCATCCAGAAAAAAAAACCTTCAGGAAAGTTTTACTTGCCACCCGCAAGCTTTACTATGTGTAAAAGTGAGAAGCAGCTATTTTGCAAAGTTCATCGGGATATAAATGTTCCAGATGGATATTGTGGGAATATTTCCAAATGTGCAAATTGTGTTGAAGGAAAAATTCATGGGCTCAAAACACATGATTGTCATGTCCTAATCCATCAGTTCATGCCTATTGCTTTGAGAGGTATTCTTCCAGATGATGTTACAGCAGTATTATTTGAACTGTCATCTTACTTTCATGGAATATGTTCAAAAGTTCTAGATGTAGATGAGCTTGACCGGTTGGAAGAAAGAATTAAACTTACACTCTGCAAAATGGAGATGATATTCCCTCCTGGCTTTTTCACAGTTATGGTTCACTTAGTTGTCCATTTAGCAACTGAGTGTAAGATTGCTGGACCAGTTTGCTACCGATGGATGTACTTCATTGAAAGGTAATAATAACTTGAAATATAGTTTTTATTTTCGTTTACTTCAGGTCATATACCTTTGCTAACTTAATGATGTATGCACTACAGGTATCTTGGTAAGCTGAAGTCGTATGTTCACAACAAAGCTCGTCTCGAGGGTTCAATTGCAGAGTCGTATTTGGCTGATGAGTGTATGGCATTTTGTTCAAGATACTTAGAGGGTTTCTCAACTAAGCACAACCAACCATCAAGGAATGATGACAACCCACATCAATCTGAATCTTCCATATATTCACACGAGTCTGACTTGTTTCCTCCTGTTGGAAAACCATTGGGAAGACCAATTTCTTACACTTTAGCTGACAACGAGGCAGTACAAGCCCATAGATATGTGTTATTTAATTGTGACACTGTCAAGGCATATTTAGAGTAAATGTCATGACCCAACCTCTCAATTTATTTATTACTAAGTTTTGATCTAAACTTATGTTCTTTGTGTTTCAGAGAGCATGGTAAAATTTTGAAAAGAAAGAACCGAAAGAAACGCCTAGATCCAAATACATTTGAGAAGATGCAGCATGAACAGTTTCCAGCATGGTTCAGGGATCGTGTAAGTTCCATGATGCAATTTATTCATGATTTTTTATTCACGATTTAAATTTTCTTATGTACTACTTTGCGTTTGTACAGGTCATGCAGTTGGAGAGGGAGGAAGGTAGTGGCAGCATCACTGAGGATATTAGATGGTTGGCCCGCGGTCCACTTCATGTTGCAACAAGACATAGAGCCTTTAACATTCGTGGGTACAGATTTAGACCGAAGCGCTATGACAAGGTAACTCAAAATAGTGGAGTTGTTCTGACTGCAAAAACATCGAGCTATACTTCTGCACGTGATAAAAATCCTATCCTCGGAGATGTCATGTACTTTGGAAGGATAGTTGACATAATTGAGTTAGACTACTACAGAAAATTTTCAGTTGTGTTGTTCAAGTGTGAATGGGTTGATCCTACAGAAGGAAAAGGTGTGCAAATAGATAGGTATGGTTGTAGACTTGTAAATTTCTCACGTCAAATTCACACCGGCAGAAATGAAGTCGATGAACCTTTTATGTTTGCCAATCAAGTCGACCAAGTATTCTATGTGAATGACCATCTTTATCCAGGATGGTCAGTTGTTTTGAAGATGAAGCCTCGAGATGACTTTGAAATGGGTGAAGAATGGAACGATGTAGAAACTGAACCTTATCATGTCAGCAAGTTGTCGGAACTTTTTGATATCTCCCATGAGAAACAAACTTGGATTAGAAGAGATATTGAGGGAGCTACTGTAGATGCTCCAAGAGTGTCACCTGATGATGAAACGGTACCTCAATAATTAAAGGTCAGCTTCAAGTGTGATTCACTTACTAAATTGTCTTCAGGAGTTGATGAATTCTTGAAGAAGTTACATCTTATACTTAGATTGTGCAAGTTATTTTTTTGGATGAATTTTAATATTCTATTGGCCCTTGTCCTACCTGCAGGTGTATTAGATTTTGAACAGCTGAAGAGGATACGAAAGCCTAGAACCAACTCAAGTGTTGAAGCCATTATTTTTCATTTTTTTAAGACTATTTGTGGTTTAGATACTTCGTTTTCTATCCCAGTACCTCGACTAGTTGGTTTATTTCTCCCACCTGTTATTTGTGACAACATGTGTATACCCAGATTATTTGTGAGACTCGCATATATGTTATCATTATTTGTGGCGATCAGCAATAACTGTTGATCCATGGAGCACGTTTTTTGAATGTTTTCAAAATTGACATTTTAAAGTTCCAAGAAATTATGAATCAAATCTCAGATGTTAACAATGACGTATTCGACAATTCTGCAAATTTTCAACCCAAAATAGTTTGTATTATGGCCTACACAAAAAAGACAAATATTGACAAATCTGAAAAGACAAATATTCGACAATCCCTTCTGCAAATTTTCAACCCGAAATAGTTTGTATTATGGCCTACACAAAAAAGACAAATATTGACAAATCTGAAAAGAAAAATATTCGACAATCCCAGATGTTAACAATGACGTATTTGACAATTTTGCAATGTTTACATCTCAGATCCAGAAACTTGTCATTTTTACACAGATCAAAATACATAGTATTTCACATAGATGTTTTGGACACCGGTAGAAATAATCATGTTCTACTTCCAGGAGTTTTTCACATTTTTTCGAAACTTACGAAATTGCTTTTCGATTTTTTCAATAAAACGAGCTCTGTCGAGCTCGTCCTCCAAATCACCGCACTCAAGCAAGTAGCGAAAGTACAAATTATCTGTAGTACCAAAAAGTAGATGATCGAGACGACGGACCTGGATCTGGGGCAATGATGGTCAATGGCGGTGTCCATGCGTCGCTACCCTCTTGAAGACTTACGGGGTGACGGTCGACATGACGGACATGGATCTGGGGCGATGATGGTCAATGGCGGTGTCCATGCGCCGCTACCCTCTTGAAGACATATGGGGCGATGATCGAGACGACGGACCTAGATTTGGGGCGATGATGGTCAATGGCAGTGTCCATGCGTCGCTACCCTCTTGAAGACATATGTGGTGACGGTAGACACCGCAGACCTAGATCTGGGGCGATGATGGTCAATGGCGGTGTCCATGCGCCGGTACTTTCTTGAAGACATATGTGGTGACGGTCGACACGGCGGACCTAGATCTGGGGCGATGATGGTCAATGGCGGTGTCCATGCGTCGCTACCCTCTTGAAGACATATGGGGTGACGGTCGACATGACGGACATGGATCTGGGGCGACGATGGTCAATGGCGGTGTCCATGCGCCGCTACCCTCTAGAAGACATATGTGGCGATGATTGAGACGACGGACCTAGATTTGGGGCGATGATGGTCAATGGCGGTGTCCATGCGCCGCTACTCTTGAAGACATATGTGGCGACGGTCGAAACCGCGGACCTAGATCTGGGGCGATGATGGTCAATGGCGGTGTCCAGCGCCGCTACTTTCTTGAAGACATAGGTGACGGTCGACACGGCGGACCTGGATCTGGGGCGATGATGGTCAATGGCGGTGTCCATGCGCCGCTACCCTCTTGAAGAAATATGGGGCGATGATCAAGACGGCGGACCTAGATCTGGGGCGACGATGGTCAACGGTGGTGTCCCACGGCCATCGGCGCATATTTATAATATATAAATGCCACATTACATGGGCGGCTTCTATGAATGACACAAATGTGTTTAAATTCCAATTGAATTAAATCTAAATACATTTGTGGTATTACTAAATATATAATAGATAATATTTAAAACAAATATCTCATGGCAAAAAGCTTACGGACCTAAAGTTGTAATATTCGGACCCTAAAGTTGTATAATTGGCGCGGTAAACAAATATTTTCGCTCGATATTTCATTTCCCTCCATGTTTTCAATTCCCTCCATTCTTTCCCACCAAATAATTTCCAATCTGGTAAAAAATATTTGCTTACCCGGGCTAATTTTACGATGACCCCACTTTTCATAGAAAGCGAGGAAGGGAATACGTGGTGAGTAAAACTTGGAACGGAACAAATCTTCTAGCTATCCGCCCTCATAATCAGCTACCTCACCGCATAAACAGCGGTTCCTCTTTCTATTTGCATCGGTCTCATCTGAGACGTGGTCACGCGCACGGCCGGCGGGTGGCAGCAGCATCCCCTCCAAGTTCATCTGCAGGTTACCGCCTCTCTTCCGATGTCTTCTCTTTTCTCGATCCCTTTACCCCAGATCTAACTTAATCTCCATGGGTCTCCCAGGCACAGCAGGCTGGTGTCGGCAGCATCCTCAACGAGTTCATCAGGTCAGTTGCCCTCCTTGCCCGATCGCCCACCTACCAATTCCTCTGATCACTCTGTTTTTTCCATCGGTCATTGCAGGCACAACTTGACAGTGGTGGTAGCGAGTAGGGACCCTGTGAATTCGTCAGGTCAGTGCCCTCCGGTCCCTGATCTCGTTTTCTTGTAGTGTTCTCTGAATTTTTCCTGATCCCTGAACTCTGATCTCGTTAAGGAAATAACCATTCAAATGGAGTGTTCTCTGAATTTTGCCGTAGTTATCCATACTGTACTTTTGCCCATGACTCTGTTGCTCATATATGCTATACGTAGTAGTGAAAAATTCTATTTGCATCGAAATTATGAGATTGTCCCTTGTACAGTAGTGCATTTGACAGACCACTCCACACATCAGATTAGCCCAGGGCGTTGATTCAGTCATTTGGTAGAGCAATTAAATGGGAGAAATTAACCGTGTGTTATGATTGTCATGTTGCAAGCAGATATGACGAGGAACAAAATGCATGTTGTCGAATCCAATGAAGAATATATGTTGGAGGAACATATCGAACAGCAGAATTGTGCTGAACAAGTTGTAGAATCTTCTGATCCTCAAGTAATAACAAGTAATGTCGAAGAAGGATTCTCAGATTGTGATGATGAAGATGAGGAAGGTGATCTGAAAGTTATTCGTTATTCATTGCAACAATAATTATTCATCATCATAAGAGACTCCTTAGTAGAGTATTTTCCATGTATAACCTTTTTGTGTTAATGTAACATTTGTCAGGTGTAATTAGAGGAACGAAAGAGCGTAAGAGGAGAAAGCTTAAAGATATTTGGAACCTTCCAAAAGGGAAAAGGATTGTGGTTAGGTGCAATGATTTAGATCAGCCAATTGGCAAAGAAGCTAAACATCTTGGAGACTTTCTTGGTACGGTTGGTAGGAATGGATCCCTGTGTAGCTTGTCCTACAAGGACTGGAGATTGCTGATAGGAGAAAAAGATAAAGAAAACAATAAAAGGCTAAACTTAAAGGCTATACTTGACCAAGTAAAGGTACGACGTAGTACATTAAGAACCTTTTGCTACATTCTTATATTTGTCTTAAATCTTAGTTAGTCTGTTGTTTTCTGATTATTATGTAGATGAGGTTCCTTTATCCCGCTCGACTGGAAAAACACATATTACAAACAATTAGAGACCGATGGCGGCAACATAAGTCAGATCTGAAAGCACAATATTTTGATGAGAAAAAGAGCATTGAAGTAAATTATGGCAATGGTCCAAAGTGTGTGAGTCCAGATCAGTGGAGAGCTTTAGTGAATTATTGGACAAGCCAGAAAGCAAAGGTAGCTAGACATTTTATAAGGTTTATCAATTACATTTTCCTCTTTCCGATTAGCTTTCCCTCAAAATTACAAAGTTGTGCGCATAATGTTTTCCTTTGTTTCTTTGTAGGATATAAGTGCTCAAAATAGGGAAAACTGCGGGAAGAGGAAGTCCACACATACTTTGGAACAAAGAGTTTTCCTCGAAAGAGGGAGGAATTGGTACAATTTATAACTATACGCATTCATTTTCCATTTATATAATGTGAAGTCATAACAAATTCTGTAAATAATTTAATATATCTTATTAGAGAGAACAAGATCCCGAGAAGAAGTACCCTCATAGGGCTGTCTTGTACGTCCAGACACACAAGCCTACAAGCAAAAATAACAAGAACATTAATGGACACGTGGTATATGCTCGTCTTTCAAACTTTCGTATTTTATGCTGCTATTTCATATATTGGTTTTACTCATTCTATCCTTTTGATTAGGCAAAGTTGAAGGATATCTTAGAGAAGCAACCAGAGTTAGCAGATACAAGCCAAGGAAAGACTGCTTGGAAAGGAGATGCATTGAATAGAGTATTAGGAGATGACAAGTCTGGTCATGTACATGGTTTGGGACTAGTTCCAAATCCAAACAAAGTTTTTGATGTGTCAACTTCTCGTCACTTCCAGAATACACATTTTAGCTCATTGGAGGATATACCAAATGAAGCTATGCTATCCGTTAGTGTTCAGGTGGAAAAACTAGGACAACATGTGAAGAATCAAGATGCTGAAATTCTGGAACTAAAAGAGAAGATAAGAAACATGGAAAGAGAACCAAATCAGGTAAGTTTATAGGAAACTCACCATCATTTGTTTTCAGAACTAATCTAATTGCTATGACGAAACTCACCATCATTTGTTTTCAGAACTAATCTAATTGCTATGACAGGGAAATTCGGATCCACTGCCTACACTTCGAGATGCTGATCCAGTAGATGAAATAATTCCAAGAGGAAAGTATGTACCCTCTTTAGTACATAATAAATTTCTCCAAGTTCACTCTGATGAATATACTCTCACCTTTTAATTTTCTTTCTCTATCTGTAGAGAGTATATGGTACCTCTCCCAGGAAACAACTCCAAATGGTTGAGGAACCAAATAATTTGATGGTACTGTATGGATGTGGTTTTACATTGCAACCGCGGGTTATAGAAACTATTGATTTATCTTACCTTTCACTACAGATCAAGCAAAGTGGTTTCCCTGGTATGAACTCACAACCATCAGACAAGAGTGCTGCTCCAGATAAGGTTTGCTCTTTAATTGTTCTCTAGAACTTAGCATTGTTGACGATCAAACTTTTATGCTTCAATTGTTAGCAATGTAATGGCTCCGTTCTATTTTTCCAAAACTTGTGATGTATTTACTTGATCATAGAGTAAAGAAATTTTAGTTCAAAATGGCAATGCACGACAAGGGGAGAAAGTTGATGCTGCACACCATGTTAGTTCTTCTTGTTATTTGGAACATATTATCATTCCAAACTCTAAAGTATTATGTTTATTATGCTAATTTATTGCTGCTTTACAACTTAGAACAAGGAAACAGACCCCCAACATACTGAGAAACAAAGAATCAGTAGAGTGTCAACATCAAACAAGGTATGGTTGCATCATCAAATGTAGTTCTATGTTCAAACTTTACTGCTCCAATGATGATTTTCAATGTTTTGACTTCTGGTCAGCAACATGATGTTCAGAACAAGAAGAGCCAAAAAGGGGCTAATGCACCCATGCTTTCTAATGTAAATAAACATCTTCTACACATGTTGTTTTGTATTATTTTTATTTGATTGGACCCTTACATTTGGCATGATATCTTTTGTAGAAACAACAGAGTGGTTCACTAAGTTGGTTGGGTTCGGATCACTAGCAGTAAGAGAGCTCAACTTTATTACATACATGATTCGTTGAAAATAAATTCCGTTATATGAGTTATTTTTTCATGTTCATCCCTTTATGTTAGCTTTACATGACGTAAATGGTTTAAGTCTGGTTATATTTATTTTGAAGCAAATCTATTCTGTTTAGTTTTCCTTGCGGATGGTGGACATGAGCTAGCCAATCCTAACTTCTTTGTCATACAGGTAGGCACTAAAGTATTTTTGAAGAGCTTGTCAAGCGGAAACAAAGACGTTGCTCTTGCTACAATTGTAAATTGCGATCCAAAGTATAAACTTGATGGTGCTGAAATAACAAATCAGTTCTGGGCTGTACATGTCAATGCCGCATTAGTGAAAACTGAAGAGTTGGTACGGAAACGGAAAAACTGCCTCAATCTTGGTAATGCAGAAGGAACAAAAATTGCATGGCCTTCAACATTTGTACGTCACTATCTTGTTATCTCACTATTTGCATAATGCGATGCTTTTACTTCCAAAAGTTTTATTAACGTTTTACCTTTTTTTATTGTAGATTCACAAGATAAATGGATGAGATGTTGAATGCACAGAAGGCAATGTTGTCGCAGCTGGATAATCTACTTCACTTTTGCATATTTAGTTATATCATAGGGTAGCGATATTGCAACAAAACATTTATATACTGTATCACGTGGATGGTGTTCCTCTTGTAATGCAACAATTTTCAATATATGATATGTTTCTCATGCGTCTATATTCATATTGATTATTTCCATTTCACGTATGTCTTTACTCTACTACTTGGACCTAACTGAATTTATTTTAATGAAATTAATTGTGCACGTTACGGAATTTAAAAAACCGGACCGCTGGTTCGGCGGTTAAATAGCTGAACCGGTAATTAAGAAATAACATTAATTTTAATAGTAAAATACTAAATATAAGGTATCTTCCATAGAGTTAACAACAAGCTGGTCCAGCCCAAGTGGTCAGAGCGTTGGGATGGAAGCTCGTGACCAGGGTTCGAATCCCCTGAAGCACCTATTTAATTTATTTTATTCCAGTCATGAATTCAATCAATCGGGGTGTGCAGGCCCCAACGTATGTAAGTGTTGTTAACGTCTACCATTATACGTTGCTACCTAGCAACGCCCTCGTTACCAACGGGTCGATATGCGTTGCATTGTACCTTGCAACGCCAGATAAGGCAACACATAATAATCCGTTGGTATAGAAGCTAGCAACGCCTATATAGACATTTAGATACAGATGAATGCGTTGCTGTAGGAGGGGTCCTGTTGTAGTGTTTTCAGATTCCGGTTGTTGTCTGTGAATCCCTACGCAAAGCAATTGCAAACTTCTGGTGGGGTACCAAAGCAGGCAGGAAAAAGATGCACTAGCGAAGCTGGGAGTGGTTGTCTACCCCAAGAATCTTCGCGGTATGGGCTTCTGGGACCTAGTTCTGTTCAATCAAGCTATGTTGGGTTGATAGTGTTGACGTTTGCTTACTGATCCTTCCTCGCTGTGTGCATGGGTTCTGAAAGGCCACTACTTCCCGGACTGTGAGTTTTGGGATGCTCCTCAACCTCGGTCCTCCTCCTATACTTGGCGCAGTATCTGTTTTGGAATGAAATTGGTGAAGGAGGGTATTTTGTGGAAAGTTGGAAATGGTGGCAAGATCAAAGTGTTGACTGACAATTGGATTCCGAGTTTTAAACCTGGCTCGTTCCGTCTTCTGGCATCTGTCCCGGCGGGTGCAACAGTGGATTTTCTTCTTTCAGATGACCACTGCTCATGGAATATTACTAAGGTTTGTTCCATTTTTGAAGAGGAGGTTGCGAACTAGATCCTACAAATTCCTATTAGTCAACGGGCCAGTGAAGATTTCATGTCTTGGCCCTTCACTTGTTTTGGTGACTACTCTGTTGCTTCAGCCTACAATTTGGCACGGACGGAGAAATTCTACCTAGATAGAAGCAAACAGGGTGGTGGTACCAGCTCCACTACTGTGGAGGATAGTGTCTTTTGGAAGAAGCTTTGGGTGATTAAAGCACCCGGGAAGATGAAGATTAATCTTTGGCGCATGGCTCATGACTGCTTGCCTTCGGGAGTCCATCTTTGCAGAAGACATATTCCAACAACCGCTGCTTGCCCCTACTGCAATCGTGATGAATCAATCGAGCACGCCGTGCTCTTCTGTCCTTTTGCATGTGAGGTTTGGTGTGAGATTAAATTGGTGTACGAGATACACCTGCGTAGGAGGTTCTTTACATGTCCAAAAGCCTGGCTCTATGATTTCATGCTCTCAACGGACAAGGAAAAGATGGTCCTGGCTGTGACCGTTTGGCATATTTGGACTTCTCGCAATGGTGTGCGTAATGGTGAAGCTCTGAGAAGTTCTCATTCTGTGGCTGAACAGGTCAAGGCATATGCGGAGATGATCGAACTGCACCTCTTCAAACCTGCAACTTCTACTAGGCGTGATACCAATCCTTCTTCACAGTCATGGTGTCCGCCGCCTGAAGGTACAGTTCACATTAATGTTGATGCATCGATCTTCTCTTCGTCTCATAAGATGGGAGTCGGCGTCGTGATTAGGGACCACAATGGTGCATGTCTTGCTGCTTGCAGCGAGCTCATTGATATGGTTATGGCGCCAGAAACTGCTGAAGCGTTGGCGATGCGCTGCGCTCTCTCCCTGGCATGCGAGGAAGGTTTCCGCAAGCTTGTGGTGGTCTCCGACTGCCTCTCAGTGATCCAACATGTCAAGTCCTCAAGCGTGGATCGTGGTCCTGCTGGCGTGGTGATTCAAGACATCAAGCACCTTGCCAGTTGCCACCCCGTTTGATGAGATTTCTTTCAGTCATGTTTTTCGTCAGTTTAATGTAGCAGCCCATACTCTAGCTCGTTCTGCTGAACGCTTTATTTCTACTGTTTTTAGAAACTTTGCCCCGGACTGTATCCGGCAGACTTTGTGTAATGATTTGTGATGATCAATAAAGTAATGTTAGCCCTAAAAAAAGCACAACAACATGACAGTTGGCAAGGGCTCCTTCGTAACAATCCGACGAACAAGTGCACTTGCGAAGCTCTTTATCTGTACGCAGTGGGTTGCTGACGGGATTCGTGGGATGGTAACGGTAATCACGCAAAGTGGGAGGGGTGGGCTCTGCGGCAGTCCCATCTCAGGGCCCTTTTGTTTCAGCGTTTTAGGCTTTTCCGCGGAAATAAGCAGGCCGAGCGAGCCAAAAGGCCACGCGGCGCGTCGGGCTTTTGCGGAAGCCAGTCGATTTGCTTCATACGGAAAAAGCACCGTGCGAGGTGCTTCGTGAGCTTCCCCGCGAGTGAACCGAAGGGACTTCCGATATAGGTCATATCGTTGCTTGTAATTACGAGAGAAATGCCACCGAACGAACCGTGCAACCCAGCCCGAGCAGACCCCAACCAAGCATTTTCTTTTCCCTTTTCCTCATTTCCTTCGCGACAGACCCGAGCGAGGCTCTAGGGTTCCTCGACGCCCATCCGCCACACCACCTCACCACCGCGCCTCCCCCGCCGCACCACCGCACCTCCCCCGCCGCCACACCCGCCCCCATCGAGCGCCCCAGCCGCCGCAGCCCCGACGCCCCCGTTGCAGTTCCGTCCTGGACATCGCCGTCCTCCACCTTCTCCACCGTCCTCCACGCTCCACTCTCTGACGCCGCCGACGAAGCCACCCGCGCCGCCACACTACCCCGCCGCCCCGCCTCCATCCAGCAAGGTGAGGACCGGCCGACCCCTCCCCATTTTCTATACTATTATCCCCAATTCGAATCTGTGAGTCGATTAGTACTCGTGTGTTGCATGGAATCTAATATTTGTGCACTGTGTTGCTTGATCTATTAGGTCCATCTAGGTTATAGTGTTTCCTGCTCCGAATTTGTTTCTCGGTTTGTAGATGCTTGCTAGATGGATTGGTAGATGGATGTTAGTGCTGTGTTATAGTGTTAGTGCATCCTATTATATGCTTGCTAGATGGATCCGTAGATGCTTTCTGGATGCTGATGCATTTGGTAGCTGTTATATGGTTATCGGTTTGTAGATTGCTTGCTTGCTTGCTAGATGCGAATTTGTTTCTCGGTTTATAGATTGCTTGCTTGCTTACCACATTGATTAGGTAGATTGCATAACTATTTCATAGAGTAATTCTGTAGTTTTATTGTGTGTTATAGCTTGTGTTAGTAATTTCCAATGGGGGACAAGGAGAAGGCAACTTGGGATACACACTCCGTTCGTATTTTGTGCGACATTTGTATGGAGGAAGTAAATGCAAACAATAGGGATGGAGGTTGTTTGAGTAAGAAGGAGGTACAAGAATCTTGAGGACAAATTTGCCGAGAAAACGGGAAAAAGGATGGTAAAGAAGCAATTCAAGAACAAATGGGATGCTTTAAAAAGGAGTACACCGGTTGGATGGAGTTGCTACATGCAACCGGGTTAGGTTGGGATCCGGAAACAAGAACTATGGATGCAGATAATGATTGGTGGCAGACTCACCTACAAGTAAGTTATATATTCATGTTGTGTATTATCTTTTTGTCTATTGTGTTGATGATAATAGTTGTCTAATTTATTTGTTGTGTTCCATTTGCAATATCGTCCTGAGCATAAGCAGTTCAGATATGGACCACCCGCCAACTTGACACAACTTGATGTCATGTTTAATAAGGCTCATGTCACCGGACAATCTTCAGCCATCCCGGGGGAAGACGAAAGGGGAGCGCACAAGGAAGCTGCAATTCCAGTGGATGATGACGATGATGCCTCCAAAAAAACACCAAACTTGGTGAAGCGCCTCAAGTTTGGTGGTGGAGAGAAGGAGAAAGAGGGCCCCTTTTTCAGGGTGTACAACAATGTATTGAACTCGCTAGTCTCAAAGGCTGATGTTGGAAGTTCATGTGGCAAGGCTGATGATGTCCCAACTATGAAGGAATTTTTAGGGATGGTTCGAGAGTGTTGAGTGAGTGAAGGAACTGATGTTATGTTCACTGCATGCAAGCTTGCCGTGAAGAGGGAGAATAAAGAGGTGTTTGCAGGCCTTGAAACATCTACAGGAAGGCTTCATTATCTCAAGAGCATGCACGATGAGATGAACAAGTAGATGTGTGTACCATTTATTTGGTATTTGTTGTAAACTATTTGTGATCAGCCTAAAACCGATGGACCATTAGGTGTACTGTTTGTTTGGTATTTGTTGTAGACTATTTGTTATCATTTGCTACCTTCCATGTATGTGTTATTTGTTGTCATTTGCTACCTTCCATGAACCATTATATGTGTTGTTTGTTATCTTTTGTCATTTCCTTTGAATTATTATATGTGTTGTTTGTTATTATTTGTTACCTTCCTTCAGCTATGCCATGCCAATTTTTTTGACATGTCCTTATACGAAATTTGTAGGATGGACGGTGGTGGCGACAATGGAAGTGATGAAGAACGGATTCGACACCTCCTCGGGGTTGCTCATGACATGGTTGTGTTGGGCTACCTTGGTAATCTCTATTTTGAGAAGTATTTGAATAAGGCACCTAGGAGGATTCCTCAACAAACTGGGAATGAATGGGTGCATGAACAACTTGATGATAGAAAAAGATGCTACAAAATGTTTAGAATGTATCCTGATGTGTTTCATAAATTGCACAACCTCCTAGTTAGCAACTATGGGTTAACTTCATCTAGAGACATGGGATCTGTTGAATGTCTAGGGATGTTTCTATGGACTGTTGGAGAACCTCAATCATTTACCCAAGTCCAGAACCATTTCAGTCGGTCTCTTGAAACAGTTCATAGAAAGTTCCATATGGTGTTGAATTATTTGTACAAAATGGGTAAAGATACCATAAAACCAAGGGACCGAACTTTCAAGGATGTGCATCCAAGACTTCAAGATGCACGTTTTTTTCCTCATTTTAAAGGTGCCATTGGCGCCATTGATAGCTCACACATCCCTGTTGAAGTTGCAAAATAAGAAGAGGTCAACCACACGGGAAGACATGGGTACACGTCACAAAATTTGTTAGCGATATGTGACTTTGATCTTATATTCACATTTGTGGTTGGTGGATGGCCAGGTTCGGTACATGATAACCGCATTCTGATACACAACATGGAGAAGTATCCACTTGAGTTCCCAACCCCTCCTGATGGTAATACTCTTTTTTTATTATGCACATGTGTTTCTATGCATTATTGTTTTCGTATTTCTTAAATTTGTTCTCATGTGCGTAGGTACATACTATCTTGTTGATTCTGGTTATCCAAACAGAAAGGGGTTCCTAGCTCCTTACAAAAACAATATGTACCATATTCCAGATTTCCGTCGTCGTTGCGAAATTGCATCGAGCGCATCTTTGGGATCTTAAAAATAAGTGGCGCATTTTGAAGGGCATCCCTCATTTCGACTTGGTTACACAGAAGAGAATTATCATTGCTTGTTGTGTGCTTCACAATTTCATTAGAAACTCCAACTTGCGTGACAAACAGTTTGATCGATGTGATGCAGATGAGGATTACATGCCCAAGGTTCAAAGGCAGGCAGTTACCTTGCCCAGTGATCATGTGTCGGGTGAACTACACACAAGAGGTATGAACGGAACACGTGACGACATTGCCAACACGTTGTTCATTTCTAGACAACGTAGGAACTAGGAGGAGTTAGCTAGTATAATGTAGTGGAAATGTATTTTGGACAACTATATATTCGTGATGGTTATGTAATGACAATTGTATGAATTTGAAGTTCGACTTGAATTTTAGTTGCATATGTTATTTATTACATGTTAGCAGCTGGAGTACGACTTTTCATGAATGTAAAGGGTGTTTCAGACAATTTCACAATCAACAGTCAGACAGCCAGCTGGTTTGCCAAAGACCTCCACTCAGGAAAGCAGCTTCTCCTAGACAGCAGCTTTTCTGCACAGCACCCACAGCCAGCCACAGCCAGCCCAAATAAAAGGTCCCTCACTTACACAACCAGCCCATACCACTCTGCAAAACATGAGCCCTAGGCTGCGACGGCACCACATGGAGGTGGAGAGGTCTCTGCATCAGTTGTTCTTCTTCCTCTTTATGTTCGTAGTACTATGCCTGCTCTTGTTCTGATCTCCGAAGCAGATAGATATTTTGTAACTTCTGTAGATAAAGCCACCTTGCACTAAAACATGTCTAGATACATGTGTGTACTACCTAGTTAGAGAGTCTTATATTTTGATACGGAGAGAGTATGTGATAAAGAGTTGCGACCAACTGCTCCAGGAAAGTCTCAGACGTGCCCCGTGCCTTATCACTAACAGGAACCAACCATACCCTGGCAACAAACCTATAGGATGCGCTGGTGAAAAGAAACCTCAAACCTGTCTCTGAAATGTTAAACTCGCGTCAGATCAGATCACGCTATTGCGCTGCGACGATCATACACAGAAAGCATTGGAACAACATTTCAAGACTTCAGACCGAAACTAAAACATTCGGCAGGATCATCGGAAGTTCTATTTACGTGTAGGCTACTGCCAAAAGGCTGAAAATATCTGTTATGTGTAACACAGCGAATGCAGGTTCCATCTTCCATACACCAAAGTGACCACAAAACACCTAGATACAAAACGGCAGCAGCTATGAATATTTTCTGTCAAGTTTGTTCACAGGACCTTTGTACATCAACCTATACTCTGCTGGGAAATCAGAATGGTCCCAGGATTGGCCTCATCTTCAGTCCACTGTACTAATTTCTTCTCCAGAAAATTCTCCACCTGTGATCATTCAAATTTATCAAGCGAAGACATGCAAATACCATCTAACTTAAGTCATCATGGAAGAGCAGTATTTGCAAATATTTCAACATGACCCACCCGAATGAATTATCAGACCTAACAGAGCAATTTGAAAAGTACACGGCCCAATTAGCAAAGATGAAATGAAGCAATCACCAGAAACATTTTATATTACAGTAAACACCTAGATACTGGTATTGGTCTGAAGAGAATTTTGTTAATACAGTACTTTTTATAGAACGAAAGTAGGGCAGTCCAGGGATTTATTTCTGAACCATGCATGCAGCTAAAGTGTGCACTCAGAATTCAAAATCAGCTAGACATTTATCTTGAAAAGCATACCTTTCTTCTTCTTTGTCCCATCTTGAAAATCAGCTAGACATTTATCTTGATAACCAATAATAACTCCCAGCTGAAGTCTTGGACGATTTGCTACATTAACTGCATCTTGTGAGCGTAGATCAAGACATAACTCATTTTTTGACTTGAGTGCAGAAAGTTGATCCCATCAATTCGGACTAAAGGATTCAATATAACAGAACTATAAGCCAATAAATTTCAGCCGATATGGAAAAATGGAAGTGCACTTACTTGGACCTGGTGATCTCGGCATAATATTTTTCTTCAGATAATCGTGCCATCTTATGATAATGCTTCCCCTTCAAAGAACACAAAAATAATCATTTAGTACTTCAAACTTGCAACAGTTTCATCAAATAAAGTTAATCCTTCCAAGTGACCATCACATCAACTGCAGATACAATTATAAAAACATTTTGTACAGAAAATAGTTTCGCACAGAAGATAAAGTAAAATAATACATCAGAGTTATTTTCTCGAGGAATATACGACCCCAGGATCAAAACACCTAGAGTTATCTGTAATATCCTCATGATTCTGCCTTCCAGAAGTGTAGCCCGACGCATAAAGTAAAATAATACATCAGAGTTATTTTCTCGAGGAATATATGACCCCAGGATCAAAACACCTAGAGTTATACTCCCTCCGTTTTTTAATATAAGATGTTTTAGCTAGCTCACATGTTGACTAGATGCACACCCAAAGAAGTGTGCATACACACTAAAACATGTTGACACATGTGAATATGGACAAAAGCTAAAACTTCTTATATTTATGAACAGAGGGAGTATGTATTATCCTCTTGATTCTGCCTTCCAGAAGTGTAGCCCGACGCATTATCCCTACCCTAAAAGAAGATTAATACTTACTTGCAGAATATACAACTCATAATTCTTGTCACCTTCCTTAAAAGCATCAACAGCCTGGAATTTTCAGCGAAGTATCTTCAGTATAGATGAAAAACAGGCAGCATCTATTTGCCTAAAAAAATATCATCATGAAGCACTCCTTACCTTCTCATAGTACTGCTTCATCACATCCCAGTGCTGCTTTGCATCCATAAGGTAGTTCTGGTAATCATCCTCATCGCGCACAACTGGTTCTGCATATACTCAAAATACACAAATGATAAGAGCTTTGTGAATGTATGATGATATGATCTAATGCACTGCATATACTCAAAATACACAAATGATAAGAGCTTTGTGAATGTATGATGATATGATCTAATGCACTGCATATACTCAAAATACACAAATAATAAGAGCTTTGTGAATGTATGATGATATGATCTAATGAACATTGTAAATGAGGCATAGCAACAACCTAGAATCTGAGACTAGAGGCTTCATGTTTAGCAGTAACAGTTAATTTATAAATAATATTTGCAAAACAGCTCTAACAAAATCACTCTGCAAAGCACTTTAATCACCTAACAACTCATTTCCTGGAAATGTCGTTGCAATACTTTATTAAAGTCCATAACTCATCAAGAATAAGCATATTTTTCATATGCATGCACATGTCATTCCAAAGTCCAAACATATATCGACCATTTCAAGATGCAATTTAAAAAGCTTGATGAGTCATTTTGTCTGTCCCACTTGAGTATTAACCAGCAAGGAGCTAATTATAGCTTTTCTACCATGCATTGTCAAACGAAGTACGTGTGAACAGAATCCTACCGCATATATTCAATAACAAAGATGTGAATGTAGAACACCTTAGGACCCGCTTAGGCATCAGAGTGGGGGTTGAACACCTTAGGACGTCTTACCGCCTTTAAAAACCATGCACAGAATATAATATTTACTACTTATGCATCGCTGATCAGAAATCTTATCAGAGTGATGCAAAATTTAGCACCCAGTAGTTGTGGAGTTCTGTGTCAAACTGTCAGTGCATAGTGTCATTACGGGATTAACTAACATTTCCGATGCAACTTTATGCTAAGTATATTCCTCAAAAAAGTGTATCATTTAACACAGATTTATGGCGAAGGAAGCCCAAGCATAAACAACATACCTTTGCTACATGGGATAATTTTCACTGGAAGATCTGTAGAGGATGGTGAAATGTCCTCAAGAGCTTTTAAGGCTGGCTTCTGATCTGGAAATCTCCTCTGATTCGTAACCAATTCATACTGCCTTCCTTTTGGTTCCTCCTCAGATCTTTCAGGTACAGTGAACATCGATGCTAGCAACTCTCCTGGAGTAATCTGTGGTCTTGGGTCATGTTTATCCTCTCGCAAAGAATGCGGCTGTCATCATCCACACAAAAAGAAGTGACAAATGAGCAAATTAAATGTCACATTCAATATGGAAAGATAAGAATAACACAATAATAAAAGAGAGGAATATACAAACCTAGATGTGGATTGTGATCCTACGCAGCTTCCCCTGGAAAAAGAGGATTCAGCAGCCATGTCCTGCAGATGAAAATTCGGGCTCAATATCATTGAAATCCATATAACATGTTTAACAAACAAAACTGTGCCCTCCTTGCTAGTAGAACATAATTTCCTATCAGACAAATCTACACTAGCAGTCGAAAAGACAACCAAGTGGTTGTATATAGAGTACTCAATTACCATTCAAAACTACCATCGTATGACCAATCAAGTTGGCTGATAGCCTTGATCTTACAATGCAGAGTACAGAATCATTAATGCATCAGCACAAGAAAATGAAACATCGATATGATAAAAGGGAACAACTAAGCCTGTGTCAAATTTAAGTATTGAAACTCTGAACGATGGGTAACGCCTTCCATCAATGCATAACAAGCAACCAGTCCTTCACCAGATTTCAGCTGAAGAACAGAGAAATCAACCAGCTCTATAGAAAGAAAGCTCAATAGAGACTTCATAGTTATAAAGCCATACGAGACACTTACTTGTATCGCAATATGTTCGTTCACTGGCCCCAGATCTTTTGCAGAAAATGAAATCAATTCCTCCATGCTCTGCATAAAATAGCACAGTTCTAATATCATTGCCAGAAATACATGAAGCTGTCTACCTTAAGGCTGAACTGTAATCTCAATACTCCACTAATGACAATCAAGGCAAACAAATATTACAAACAATGACGTGCCATTACCTTCTTGATATCATATCCACATCTGCCTGCAAAAAAAAAAAAAAAACAGTCAGGAGTCAGCACATTGCATGTTGGCTTCAGAATACAAATGATGGGTAAAATGACTTTGTATAGCACAGAATTGTTTACCTAGCACTTCACGGATCACTTCCATGTTGAGCTTAAATCCGTCTGAAAACATAGAGAACATGAATACCTCAGAGCATCTCCAACAGGCGCCCAACGCAGCGGCGCCCTAAAATTTTTTTGCAGCGCCAAAATACCGTTTTAGCGCGCTGGCCGACACTTTTGCTTTAGCAGCCGCACGAAAACGGGATGGTTTAGCAGACCCGCTAAAATGCCGCGCCGCAAACCTAGATCTGCAGTCTTTTGCAAAGAAACCAAATCAAAAAATACAGTAAAATAGACTGCAAATATAGATATATTGATGAACTCGGACGAACAGACGAACACGATTCGATTATATGAACAGGCGAATACGAACACGATTCAATTCGATTTACTACATCCTAAATAACTACATCCTAAACCCTAAACACTCGATTCGATAACTACATCCTAAATAACTACGATTTGATGAACTAGAACTCGGAGTCGGAGGAGAAATCGGAGTCGGAGTTGGTGTTCTCCGAAATCTCCTCCTCCAGCGCGAGCCACCTGGGGTCGCCGGCGGGCCAGTTGGCGAGGCCTGCCGCCAGTTCTGCCTCCGCCTGCTCCTTCGCTCGGCGACGCTCCTGCCGCCAATCGTGGCGCTCGGCGCGCCGCTCCGCCCGCTCGGCCGCGGCGGTGCTCGCGACGGTCTTCGGCGGTGACGAGGCGCGGCTCAGGCGCCAGGCTAGCCGCCTCCTGCGCATCGCGACAGTCCTGGAAGTTCATCGAGCGGCGTGGGCGGTTGAGCCTCCACGCCGCCGCGTTGTACGCGTGGGCAGCCTCCGTCGCGGTCCCGAACGTCCCGAGGGGGACGCGGCTGTCGCTGGACCGGATCTCGGCGGTGAACGTCCCGTTCGGGCGCTCGTGGACGCCGAGGTAGCCGGATTGGGAGCGGCGGCACGGAGGCATCGTGGCGGGCGGTGGGGATTCCGAGCGGGCGCGGGAGAGAGAGAGCAGTTGGGAGAGGAGGGAGAGACGTGTGGGTGAAGCGCGCACTGGACGCGGGACAGGTTAAATAGCACGAAATCTAGCACTTTGGTCAGCACGCGCTTCGGTTTTCCGAGCGCGCCCTTTTCTCCCGTGCTTGCTCGAGCGGGCAAAATGGCCCCACGCGTGGGAAAACGCCGTTATCTCCCGCGCGCGGTTCAATTCGCGCGCCTATTCGAGATGCTCTCAACATCCCAATTAGTCAAAGGCCCTCTCCTGGATGTATCAGGAGTTTTCGGCCAGGTCGAGATGGGCGCGAGCGTGGAATCGGGCTCTGCTTCCACGTCGAACTCGAACGAATCCCACAGACGATCAAATTTGTCATCATCCACCTCGTCCTCGGCGTACACCGGCATCACCGAGCCCTTACCATCGTTGATTGCCCCAACTACCCTTCGAGCGCGGGGGGGGGGGGGGGGGGGGGGGGGGGCGTCGGCCGGTATGTCTGGGGCGGCGCTAGTGAATTGGAATCGACTGCGCTTGGCGACCGAGTGCTCGGGGGAGGGGACGGGGGCGGGGACGGGGACGATGGCGCTGTCGACGGGGGGCACCCCGCTCCGTGTGCGGCGCCGACAAGGCCGAGGACGTCCTCGCCGCGGGACTTGCCGTTCCCGCTCCCGAGCGCGTCCGCATGGTCGCGGCGCTTGCCGAGGAGGTTGAAACGCTCCCAGCGGTCGACGGGGTGCTCCCCGCTCCCGTGCGCGTCGCCGCGGTCGGAGAGGAAGACGCCGAAGTTGTGCTGGGCGCAGGGCTCGAAGCGGGTGACGCCCTCGGCGCGGTCGAGCGGGCGCTTGCCGCTCCCGCGTGCGTCGGCGCGGTCGGCGCCGCCAGCGGATGGCTCGCCGACTTGGGCGACGTCGTGCTTGGGCGAGGGGGATTGGGGATGGGGTCCTTGCCTGGCGGGGCCTCCATCTCGAGATCTTCGTCTGCAAAGCCGTCCATCGTGGTAGGCGGGCGGAGCGGGAGGCGGTGGCGGGAGGCCGGAGCGAGAAGGGCGGAGGTGGTGGGGAGGCGGGAGGCGGCGGTGGGATGTGCCGGAGCGGGCGGAGGTGGTGGGGAGGGGAGTGGGGACCATTGGAGTTGGACGAGGCGGTTGCGGGTTTAATGCGAGGTTTTGGTGGGCCCAAGCGCCGGCGTTCCGGTGCTGCTCCGGAACTTCCTTCCCCGAGACGCTACACGCACATCATGGGATGGGCGTGTCCCTCCTGTTCGACTTTTTTCCAAAGATAGTTGGCATGTACGTGCGCACGTCTTAATAATTAAAAGGTACAATTTACATATATGAATGCGGATTACTTCTTTTGGTGCAAATCAATAGCACCACGCATATAGCTGAACAATGTGGTACCATAAGTCATCATCTGCAAGAAACTTATTTTCTTTGCTACGTGACAGATTAAATTTCCACCAAAGCGATTTCTTTCTGTTGTACCAGCGATGCAAGGTGGATTTAGATGAGAATTTTATGCACCTGCCTTGAATCCATGCCGTTGAGCAATTATGTGGAGCCCACTAATCTAGAAGATGTATTTATTTGAGGGACAGAACTTTGTGCAATAAGAGGTAACAATATGTGAGCATCAAGTTCAGGGATGAAAAGAGTACGTGATGTGTACTTTTGTGCATGCATTCATGTAGGCGACGGTCGAGACCAAATATAATGCAGCCGATTGAAGAACTTGAGAACAGAAAGCCATGGAATCAACTCATACAGGGAACCGAAACGGCGATTCATAGATGCAGTGATAAGTAAGTAAGTCGTGGATTACGAGTCCAGCATTAAGAAAGAATTCACTCTGACAAAGAACAATTAATTCAAAACAGATCTAGAAGCCATGCCAATTCAGAATCAAAGGAGAAGTTTCAAGAACAGTTGATTAGAAAATACCTGAAAACTACCCTAAAAAAATACCTGAAAATTAATGTATAACAAATGCTGCTATTCATGGCTGCGCTGGATGGCTAATGCTCCTATTCCACCTGGTAAAATACTTTGTCAATAGTCAGACCACTATACAGAGTAAATCGCTCGGACCAGCCTCAATCATCTCTACATCTCTCTCGTGAAAATTCAGCAAGAAAAATCACCTAGTGAGTCGACTTCAATTTCCCAATCCATTGGCTTTCCCTGAATCTTTAAAGTGTGCCAGGCTATGCACTTGGAGGCGAGGCTTGACCAAGGCTGGAGCCGCGGATACGGCGTTCCCGGCCGGCGACGCTTCATGTCACCGTCGCCAATTAAAAAGGTAGGAGCGGCCCTCGCAGTTGTGGCCGCCACTGTGGAGGCGCACGGTGGCCCGGAGCGCCATTGATGCCTGTGCACTTGGTTTCGCCGAGAATCGCCGAGAAGATCGATACATCAAAACCGATCTGCGATACTCACGCCGGCCGAGATCACGTAATGCAACCTGGACGGGCTGCTATCAGGTAATAGCATCTGGAGTCCTGGACGGTCTGCTGCATGGATGTTGATGGATCAACCGATTATGCTCCTGGCCGACTATGTCCGACAAGGATCTGCAGCTAGATGCAAAGCTTGCTGCAAAGAAGAATCGATTTATGGACTCAGTGCATCACGCTAGAACTCAAGGAGATCGCCAAATTGAGGAGGAAGATGCATGTCCGTCTGAGAGAAATCGATCTGTCTCTTTTCTTTTTTTGAAGACGATTGGTTTCCTTTTTAGTGAAGGGCGACATGGTGTCCTTGCCTGATGATTTTCGTTCTTCCCTGATCCATAAAAGCAACGCTGCCGTCGGAGATGTGCAGCTTGATCGAAGTTGTCTTAGACTTCCCGCCGGCTGGCCGGCTTCGTGATTTACCAAGCGGTCCTTTCGATGTCCGTCTGCCCCTGGCCTTGCCCCAACACCACGAAGTCGCCTAGGGTTAGATATTTCTGTCGATCGAGACCGAGGTCAACGGCCGGGTGAAAGGCGATGCCGATGAGAAAAGGAGGAGGGAGAAGACCAATATATCCGGTATTTATTAGCTTTCTTTTGGTTGCACGAAGTAGTGTTCGTATTGTGTACGGTTCACGATCAATCAGAACCATTGAGATATCTATTTTTCGGGTGAAAAATCTTAACCGTGGGTTATCCTGTGTTTTAATACGAACCGGTACGATGACATTAGCAGTATTATGTGATTTGGTGGGAGGGTAAAACGGGTAAAAGTGGATTTGTATTGAGTTACCAAACATTGGAACGATCTGAACCGTTGGTCAAATATTGAAGGGCTCAGATTCAATGCATCAACACAAGTTTGCTCTTTTAATAGTAGTATAGAAGAACTCAGCTCAAATTTCTGGCACTACTACACGTACTCTTTTTCTTCTTTACTTCAGACTTATTTTCTACCTATAATTTTGAGTAATCCCTTTTAAGTTTGCTCGACACCAATCATCCGCACGTCACCGCTCAAAATGTGCTCACTTCATGTGGTGCATTTCGAAGTCTTTTTTTGACAGGAGAAATGTAGAAATGATACTCTTTTTCGACGGGACAAATGCATAAAATTGTACGGAGCAATCTAACTACAACTCATGATGCCGTTCATGCAGCTCAAGCCAAGTCACAAAGAGTTGCCCGGAAAGATGCACTGCCGAATCGGCCGTTGTCATGCAGTATGACCATGGAGAACGCACTGTGCACCAAAACGGCCGAGCGGTTGCACATGTGAATAAGGGTGGGAGACGCATCAATATTCACTCCCCACTCTCTCGCTACTGTGGGGTATGAAAACGTCGAGAAGACAACGCGTGTGTCCGCTCTGGCGACCGGAACGAGACCACGGCAATGTGCCACACGCTGGTGGACCAGCCTATCGCGGCGTTGCTCTGCCCGCGGACCCCTTGAGGAATGGCGCTGGCGGCGACCACGTCAACGCTTAGAGTCAACGCCAGCAAAACCGACTCAATTGCCAAAACCATTCAAATTTGTCGAAACCACTAGCAGGGGATTATTTAGACGGTTGTGTACATTTCATGGTTGAAATCATACCAATTTAAAGTTCAGGGTGAATGTTGTCCGCTGCGTGACATTTGAGGGTCAAAAGTATACTTAATCCTTGAACACAACTAGCTAGCTCATTTTTTTCCGTGTCGCTCGACAGGAAATTTTCTGAAAATTGTTCATATTTTAAACATAGTTTCGGATTGAATTTTTTGAAATTCATTCAATTTTTTAATATCAATACTTTTTAGATTTGAACATTTATCGAATCTGATTTATTTTGAACATTTTTTAATATGAAATGTTCCAATTCTGAACATTTTTCAAATATGAATATTTTTGAGTTTGAACATTTTTTGAATCTGATCATTTTTAAATTTAAACATTTTTCAATATTTTTTCATAATTTTTTATTTTTTTGAAAAAAATCCAATTAAAAAATTTAAAATATGAAAACAGAAAAAGAAACATAAAGAAACCGAGAAGAAAAGGAAAAAAAATTGCCTGATGGCCCATCAGGCGCCTCCTTTAGGCGGCACAAGCGCCACTAACGGGCGATACATAGGGTTGACCCAGGAGATGCGGGTTTACCCACAAGACACAATGATCTAGCTCACGATCGGTCCGAGGTTCCTCGGCACACTCCACTGCTCCATCTCCCAATCTAGCTGCAAAAGACGGAGGAAGCCTCGCGCGATACATAGGGTTTACCGTGAGCTCACGCGAGCTACAGCCATGGCGATGGCATGGAGAAGCGAGGGCAGCCCTCAGCATGAAGAATTAGCTAACTTCAGTCTGAATCTGTGGGTTCAAGCCATAACTAAGAATAGTTTAGTTTGATTTGGATGTAAAATGTATACGGTCTGGTTTGGATTCCAACAAATAACTTTTAATTTGGTTTGGTTTGGATGGTAGACATATGTTTGTGAAGTCTGCGCTGGATATGGTCTGAATTTGAGACCATTCTCAACGCTAATTGATTGCTTATGCTGGTTTATATTACAATACAACTGTCGAACCACTATTACAGAAAATTATATGTGGCGAGGGCAAGACGGGCCCGTCCCTAAGTTTCTTTGCTATTGATTCTTGCTCATCCCTGTCTGTTGGAAAGATGCCCCAACCCGAGGAAATACTGTGACCATTGCCTCACAGTGCTTGCATGGCACATCACCATCTGTCAGAAGAACCGACTTCAAGTCTGGAGCTCGATCCATCAGGTTTCTTACAAATGCCAAGTGTTGCTCCAGTTGGGGCCTAAAACCAGCAAACTGGAACTCTTTCAATTGCCACTTGTTACAGCTCCTGAACCCAGGCATATTCCACGAAGGTTTAACTTTTTGAGCACCATAATATCTTATCTTTCTTTCGCTGCCCTCACGGCATGGATGAAAGAACATCTGCATTCAACCCCAAACACCAAATTAGAAAGGATAAAGTAGGGAAGCAAAGCACTGCCAATGAACATAAAGCACCGGGGCACACGTATTGCTGGAAGGAAAATGAGCCAAGGTGCATTCAAAGAGGTTTTTCAGAAGCTAGCTGGTGAAGGCTACAACGTTAGTAACCCAATTGACCTGAAGACCTTCTGGGCCAAGCAGGGCACGGACAAATTTGTAACAATCAGCTAAAGGACAGGGCGTGTTTACGGCCTTGTAGGTTCCAACGCTGCATTTTGGTCTGAGTTATTGTCTGTATCTGCTCTTGTCAATCTGCAGAAAGTTTTTAGAAGTACCTTGTAGCCATGTTCGTTTCTTGGATTTAATTTACTTGCCTATTTCGAGCTTCAGCAGTGCAGCGAAGTACGAAATCTATCTATATCTGTCAATTTAGAACTTCTAGTGTAACGTCAACAGTCTTTCTCTAATTTAGATGGCATTTGATGCTTCAAATGTCTGTTATAGTCTGAACTGCATGGGTTTAATTAGAGGTTTTCTCTAGTGAAAGTTCAACTACAACCGCTTCCTCTTCTAGGAGTAGGTGATGTAGTTTAATTTAATATCTGCCAAATAGATGCATTAAGTACTCTCATGGCTAGTGCTCCACCAGGCTTTAAGCAAGTAAAATGCTGATAGTTTCTATTCACTCTGCTCTGGTGTTATAATGTGCAATTGTGCTCTGGTTTTATTTTATCAAAAAATAATGTGCAATTGTGCTAACCAAGTCTTATTATTTGTGCACCTTACGTTAATACCTTGGAACACATTATAGCCTTTAGTATATGTTTGTAGCAACTTTTTATACCTAAATTCGAGTTGTCAAAATCTGAGTAGTAAACTTTTGTGAAAAAATCACTAGCTTAGCAGGTTTCTGAAAGTATGAGAAAAGATCAAACTGCACAGGTTTCATTGCACTGAGGTAAAAAGGGCAGATTGTTTCCCACCAAAACCTATCCTACACTACGGTGGTGTTCTTAGATTTGAGTCAGACAGACTTGCATTTATTCCAACTACAAGTTAAAAAGAAAGAGTACAAGTACAAGTACCCGGACATCAAACATCTCGACAGATGGAGCAGCTTCTAGGAGATTTAATGTCCATAACAGGTCAAATTCCATATAGATGCCATGAATAGACAGCTTCTTTAGCCTGTTGAATGCAGTGCAAAGTTGTTTTCCTTCTGGTTGCATCCATATCTGATGAACAAAACAAATACAGAAAAGGCAAGAATGAAATGATTGTATGTGCATTGAGGCAAATTAGTGTGCACTAGAATAGTCATTTGCTAAGCAATGGGATGCTTACTGACAGCTGTAAATCATAAATAAAAGGAAATAACTTGGTCAAGGAATGAACCATCAAAACAAGAGAAATCCTATCCCTGATCCAACTTAAATTTCATACTTTATGAAATAGCACAACCACAATATAACAACTATCTACTGAAATTACCTTTTCTCCATGAAAGTTTAAAGTTAGAGTATGTATGTTGGTGGCACCATGTAGAACCTGGTTTAAACTAAACTCTTGGTGACGGAGAGTTGCAGCACAGTGGAGGCACATTTCCTTGAGCGATGGTACAGAACCAAAGCACAAGGGGGCCTCGTAATACACCCAGTGCTTCCAAAGGAGCCGCTCTAGTTTCGGAAGGCAGAGCACCTCGGCTCTTCTCAGTGAGGACAAGTTGACTTCTAGAACTCTGAGATTCGAATCTGGCGCACTGATCTTCCATACAGAACCATGCCCGGTGTCACAGTGGTCCAGATTAAGGTGCAGCAGTTGTTTGCAGCAGTCAAACAGGAGGTGGTGCATGTCCCGTTCAGCAAGGCTAACATTATGCAGATGGAGCCTTGTGAGACAACGAAGAACACTAGGATACAAACTGAAAAATTCAACCACATCCCGACCTTGCTGTACCATAAAGTTTTTTTTGGTGTCCTTGAGCTCCTTCTCGCTTAAGATTGCAAGTTCCAATCCTTTTATGATCTCGCTGTCAATGGCGTTGCTAACTAGGAGGCCAATGTGATGCGAGTAGTTGCCCATGGGATAGAGCTTAAGGCATAGCTTAGTGATGATGCGTTTCCCGCGGGGCTGAGCCAAGAATCTGCTAGTAGCTCTTGTTAGAGCCGCCATTGCTTGATCAATCTGGCGTGCATCCCCTGAGCATGGGGCACTAAGGAAGTCCATTACATGAAGTTTGAGCTCTGGAAGTAACCAGGGCACGTTTCTCCACCGCGTCGACAACACACTAGTCCTTGCTGCCGTAGCAAGGTCGACTGTCCCCAAGATAGAGATTAAGATTTCATCGTTGAGCACGCTGAGATTATCTTCTTCATCTGAACTCTGCAGCAATAATACACATCCTCCATGAATACAGTTAAGTCAACACGTTAAGACTGAAGCAAAAAGTAACAGTTGCAAAGAAATTGCATTGCTATTGTTCTGATACTATGTAAGATAAGATCATTTATTCATCATAACTAAAAAACATGGGATAGCTGAACAGCACGTGGAAAGCAGAGCACACCAAACACGAAATCAAAAGTAGAAGCTACAAAGAACTTACATGGCGGTGCACATTACTTGACTCGGCGGATAATAACCTCCGACCCTGCCTCCGAGTCCAGGATGCCATGAGCGCTAAGTTTTTATTTTCGGGGGCGCTCGATCGTCTCTGTTTTAATCACAGAGAGGAGAAGCAGCTAAAGCGCTCGATCGTCTCTGTTTTATCACAGAGAGGAGAACCAGAAGTAGAGAATCTCCAACTTATCCGAGCCGAAATCGATTCGCACAAAATACGTGTGTATTTAGGTAAGATCGCGTGATAAACCCAAGTGTAACTAAAGTGTGTTTTCCTTCCCGGATTTTTTCTATTTAGGTGGTGGATCATCTCAGGTCCTTCGCTAGGCGGCTAGAGGCCGGTAGACGGATCCTCTTCCTCTCCCAGAATAAAT
Source organism: Poa pratensis (assembly GCA_947311845.1). Lineage (NCBI taxonomy): Eukaryota > Viridiplantae > Streptophyta > Magnoliopsida > Poales > Poaceae > Poa > Poa pratensis. The sequence goes on along the minus strand of CAMZMU010000092.1, from coordinate 10,375,814 downwards.
GGTTGTTCCGCTCCTGAAAATAAATCCAATCACCACTCTGCCGACGGCGCCAGGAAAGAGAAAAGGAAAGGAGGGGCAGGGATGCGAGGGCTTACCTTCGAGAGGCATATTTCCAGGGCGGCGGCGCTCCGGCAGTGCCTGCTGGACGGCGGCTCAGCATAACCCTAGACTGGAGATGCAAACTGACCAACTTGATGTGATGTTCTCTTCTTGGGCCAAAATTGGCTGTAGCCTCCTCGCCCATGTCCACGAGTAGTCCAATTGCCTCGTCGTCGAGTAGATGCTCCTATTCTAAATCTAAAAAAAAAAAGAGTTATTTTACAAATTATCTTTATCCTTATAGTGTACTAGGTAAAAGGTTCAGATGTTAACATACCCCAACTCCCCAAGGTTAAAACGGTTAATACTCGGGACGGGACCAGTAATAGTAGAGAGAGGGCCAACTGAACACTAGATTACAATTTAAAATTTAGCGGGTCAATCCACATATTATACATGGGGGCTTTCAGAAAAATTTCTAGAATTTACATGGCCCTAGCACACACACCCTGCCTCCATTCGTGGTTAATACATGTTGTGGCATATGTATCCGGCATCATCGGATATATTACAGGTTATCGACTATATCTCACATGTTACTAAAACATGAAGGCATGATATAACTAAAACATAAACGCATAATTTATTTTTTGAAACGTAATAAACACATAATTTATCATCTTGGCGCATGACATATCTATGAGTCCATACTGGACACTACCCTAATGGACCACATAATAAGAGGGAGCGGCGTTTTTGCTCCCGGGTGCATATGCTCCTGTTATAGTTTTAAATTTTAAAAATATGAAAAACTTTGAAAAAATGAAAAAAAATTGAGCACAAACATATACAAGTTTTTAACATTCCTGAAAAATTTCGAAAGGAAATAACACTTTCTGTTGTTTGTGCAAAAAAAGACAAAATCTATGCTTTGAAAATGTATTTTTAGATCTCATTTCTGTTGCAGATTTTGTCTTTTTACACAGACCACATAATATGTTGCAGATTTTGTCTTTTTTGCACAAACAACAGAAAGTGTTATTTCCTTCCGAAATTTTGGAAGGATGTTGAAAATGTGTATATGTTTGTGCCCAATTGTTTTCATATTTTTTTAGAAGTGTTTTATATATTATTTTTTTGAAAAAGTTAACATGAGCATATGCATCCGGGTGCCAAAGTGATAAGACACATACTTATAGAGTAATACACCTTACTACTCCTGGCCGCATTAATTTCTCCGACCTGTTATGTACTATATTCTTAAACATTTTTCACAGCTAATTACAACTAATATTGTATAACAGCTATATCGTTTTGATTACACTGCATATAAAGACATGGCTCTACACAATCTCCTTGTCTAAAGGATGGAAAAAATACTGGTTCGAGATCCCTTATTCCACTGAGGATTCAGGGGCCTCCATGAACACGCCCAGCTTGAAGACATTCCATGACGTCATGACAATGCAGGCTGGTTTCAACATTATCTACTCCCTTCGTTCATTTTTATAAGGCACTCTAGATATTTTAATATGTACTAGATACAAATTAAATTGAATTAACCAACTCACTAAATACGTTTAGATACGTGTATTTTTAGAAAAAAGTAGAACGACTTATAAAAGTGAACGAAGGGAGTACTAACTTTCTTCATCTATAACCAGACTTCCCACGGTGGAGATTTTTTTATCCTGAGCTCCAGTGATCCCTTCTGTTTAAAAATTTCGAAAATCATATTTATAAGTTTTACAAAATTTTGAAAAAAAATCCGAATGTAGCTAATGATATATCCTATGTACATGCAAAATATCAAGTTCAAGTACGTTGTATTTGGAGCTACACAAAAATGACAAAAATGTTGATGTAAGTATGCATATTTTCAAATATGTAAGTTTTGTCGTATTTGTTATTTTTGTGTAGCCCAAAATATAACGTATCTCGAAGTAAAAATTTACACGTTCGTGGGATATATGATTGACTACATCCCTATTTTTTCAATTTTTTTGAAACTCCTAAGTATGATTTTCTAAATTTTTAAATAGGAGGGTGCACTAGAGCCCGAGATAAAAAAAACACTTTCCGGACTTCCCACTGCTATATTCTCACGCTTGCAGTTTTTTTTGCGAATAACACCTCAGATCTATTAAGCAGCAGTGGCATACACCCAAAGAAAACTGAAATTACAACCAGGTCCTTGGGACCCCTAATCCCTACCAACTCCGACGCGGAGCGAGGACGCGCCGCCGCGCCGCTGCCGCCGCTCCCTCCTGGAGCCGGCGTCGCCTTGTAGCCTGCAGTCGGTTTCGTCGCGGCCGGGAAGTCGTCGCTCTCGGCCACTGCGTGCCCGCACGACGGAGGGGAGGAAGAAGGGAGCACCGCCGCTGCTCCAGATCGAGGCGGCCGGCCTGGAGCCAGCACCTGCAAGAACTCGAGGCCTCCGACGAACCTCGAGCTCAGGGAAGTCACGCGCGCCGCGGGAGAACTCCAAGGAGCGACACCGCAGGAGGGGGAGTGCGCCGACGCCAAACAACCCACCACCGGCACCACCGCCTCCATAGCGCTGCCGGCCGGGTCCCTACCGATTCCTACACTATATACACACCGAGAGGAGGGGTTCCCCCACCATCCCGCCGCCGGAGCGGCCGACGGAGGTGGAGGAGCCCGGGGATCTGCGGCGGCGAGGTGGATCGACGGGGCGGTTCCAAAAATCGCCCTCTGGGCACTGTAGACGGAGAGAGGGGAGCTGCTACCGAGTCTCACGCTTGCAGTTGAATCTAGCACATATCAGAAAAGGCTCGGAGAGTAGAGAATCACACGACTCTAGACTCTCACGACCACGACCATTGGTGTCGTCTCGGACCTGCCCATTTTGCCTTCCATCTCGCCAACGGATACGTCAAGATACCTGAGCGACTCTCCTCAGCATCATGGGCTTTGCTTCCCCACTCAGGGCATGGTCAACGCTCCACGGTGGACTACTGCTCCACACAACCACGTAGGCTCGGATTGTCCAGGGAAGAAAAGGTAGTGGTTTGTAGAGGGAGACGGGATCGTGCAGTGGAGGCGGCTGCTTCACGTGAGAATTGAAGGAAATGTGAGGGAAGAGAAAGAAAGAGGAGGGAGCAGTGCTCGGGAAACGGTGAGAAGGTGGGTCCACTAGGTATGGCTTCCGTTGGGCAAGAATTTTCACAGACGGTGTTTTAATCATTTTTCCTTACGTGGAAGGCATGGGGCAGTAGGAAACGGTCCTCGATGTGTTTTAAGACTTGGGGGTAACTTCAGCAGTAACATAGAGTCCAGCCCAGCAAATTTGCTTATGTGGCAATGATTTAATGAGGAGAGAGATAATTTGAGTAACCATGCTGGTTACCGTAACATAGCGCTCCATACGAGAAATTTTTAATGCAATCGATCTTGTGCGGGTGTGGCTCGCGAAGAGGCCATCGTTCTCTTCCTTCCCTGCTGCGCCTCTCCATCCCTCTCACTCCCTGCCGCCTCGAACTCCCTCGCCTTGCTCTCCGTCTCGCCGGCCGGCGGCGGCTCAGGCCGGCGCCACCCCACGGAACCGCCCCTGCCATATCCCTAGCCGTTCGCCGGAATCGCGTCACCGCCCGTCGAAATCGCGCCGTCGCCCGCCGGAATCGCGCCGCCCACCGGAGTCGGTCCGAATTCTGGCCGCCGCCCGCGCGGAAGGCCGGGCAGGCCGCGCCCAAATTGCGAGCCACCGCCCTGCGGAAGGCGGCGCGGAGGATCCCCATGACGTGGGGCGGACATGGAGCTCGCCGAAGATGGGGAATCCTTGCGGGCGGACACATAGGGCGGCGAACGACACACAATAGCGGCGACACGCCGGCTAACGGCACACAACAGCGGTCGGGAGAACGCGGAGGCGGTCTCGCGCACAAGGGCGGCCGGGCGGACGTGGAGGCGGCCTCGTGCACAACGGCAGCCGGACGGACGCGGAGGCGGAAGAGCTAGCTAGCTCCAATGATTGGGGGCCTGATTGATAATTTTTTATTTTTTTGTCAGGGACCTGATGGCGAGTTAGCTGGACCTATTTGTAAAGGTTAAGGGACCTATTTGTTGTACTGCTGCTGGATGCGCGCTGTATTTTAGTGCGTCTGTTAAACTGCTGCTGGCCGCGCTAAATTATCCAGCGTCCGATAAAGCAATACACCCGACCGGCGCACGAAAACGCTATTTCGACGCTGCAAAAAAATAGCGCGCGAAACTACCCCGCGTTTGTTGGAGATGCTCTAAGGCTGAACGTGCTGGTAAAGACAAGTCAGGAGGGCTCTCACAAGAACTTGGGGAAAGATTGGACAAATTCATCGAGGTTAATAATCAGTCGATGGAGGGCCGCCAAAAGGTGATAGACAGCCAGGTGATTCTATCAAATCAACAGCTTGAAACTGCAAAGATCAACAACAAAACAAAAATGTTGGATGTTTACTCCAAAATGCTCTAAAAAATGATTTGATTGCATATATGGAAAAGTTTGGGCGACAATAGATTATATTCAGGACATGATACATGTATTTCTAAATATGTTTTATATATTTTCATTATCATGTTGGCACTTTATTATTTATCCGGGATCGTTTAAATTTCATATTGGTACAGCCACATAGATTACAAAGTTGAAGTACTATTATAGATCCCATAAGATAATAAATGAAAATCTTCATGTTATCACCTCTATGTTACCACCCACTATGGAGTTAGTAACATAGACTAGTAACATTCCATGTTACTAGCTATGTTACTCCCCACTATGGGTAGTCTAAGTATTTTTGGGTAATTTTTCGTCTAGCCTATCCATCCTCCTCCTCTTCCTCATCCTATTCATACACGGAATATCTACGAGCCCGCACTCTACACCAGACACCACCATAACGAACCACATAGGACCCACACGCTAGAGCAATACATTCTACTGCTAATGGCTGGATGTTCAAATTCAAAAAAATTCAAAAAATATACTTTTAAATGTGAACAATTTCTAAATTTGAATTTTTAAATATGAACATTTTTTAATTTGAACATTTTTTAAATCAGAACTTTTTCATACAATTTTAATTTTTTTTGAAACATTCAAAATGGTTTCTAAGGTTAAAAACGTGATCATTCAATATTGTGTTGTACGCACGGACTACCCACGCAAAATTTTGTGAGGGGCACACTATGTGACTGGGGCATTTCATGTATAAGTTCAAATATTTTGAATATTTTTTCTTCTAAAAATGAACATGTTCCATTGGAGCTTTAAATTTTGAGTGGGGGATTGTCCCCAACTAGCTTGAACTTGGGTTCGTCCCTGTTGTATGCAAGGGAAAACACGATACAAACGTTTATTTGAAAGTTAAAAAAACATTGGTCGAAAATAATTTGCTAAAAAAAGTTTGTCCGGAAGATTCGTACGTGATCATTTAATATTGTGTGTACGCGAAAATGTGTTCCAAAATTGGTAAGAAAGGAGAAACTCAAAAGGGTGAACGAGAGGAAACGAGCTGCACGCGCGGAACGGAATCAACCATTGCAGAACGGGCTTCGCGGCGTAATGGGCATTCGCTCGCGTAAAGTACGACGGGTTTCCCGACTGTTTTTGTGTCAAAAAAAAGTACGCGGGCAAGTCGTACGACAGCACTCGCTACGAGCGATAGGTAGGAGAAACCGGTGCACGCGAGACGGCCACGTCGCCTGCGGGGCGGCGCTAGTGGGTCGGCCCGTTTCGGCTTTTTTTTCCCTTTTTCTTTGTTTCTCTTTCTGCTTCTTTCATAATTTTTTGTTTACGAAAATTTTCAGATTACGAAAAAGTTCTAGGTTTAATTTTTTCTTTTTAGAATTTGACAATTCTTCGAATTTAAAATTGTTCAGATTTGAAAACATTAGAGATTCTAAATATGTTCAGATTATGAAAATGTTTTGGATTTGAATTTTTTGGATTTCAAAAATTGTTCAGATTTTGAAAAATATCTAGATTTTAAAAACTGTTCGGTTTTGGTTCGGATTTGAAATTTTTTTAGATTTGAAATTTTAAATTTATAATTGTTCAAATTTAGAAAATGTTTGAAATTTTGAAAATTGTTCAGAATTAAAATATGTTCAATTTTTTTAAAAAATATTTAGCTTTTAAAATGCAAAAATAATATATACCTTTTATATTGGGCCGCTTTCTTCAGGTGAACTACAGCTTCCGTGTCGCCTTGAAGCGATGTACAAGAGTGCTCCTCATGTACATGTAGGACTTGGTCTCGGACCGATCATTTCGACTCTAGCCTGAAACTGTTTCAGTCCAAATTGTTCAAGCCCAAACCAGTCTAGTCCAGTTCAATAAATTGTAGAGCCCAATCAAACCAAACTGCATTAGAAATTTAGCCCATACAGAACCAAATCAATGGAAATTAATTGAAAAACCAATCCAAATCTATGGTTTTAGCCCAAACCATTCTCAGGGTTACAAGCAATCAACATTGAACTATAGTTTAAAATTACAACATCATGGGCACCACTTTTGAACTAACGTATATCAAGTACAAGAACTTGTTCTTACCAAGGGAAAAGCACTGCACCCTACCACGAGCTGCTGGCAAATAATTTATTGGAATGTCGATATAAATTTTATACCAAACGACGAGAATGATGTGAGTTCACCGACCTATGAATGACTTCAGAGCCGGTCCAATGGCCCGAAGTTAAATAAATATAATTATACTAATTTTTTGTTTTAATCATATTGCGTTTTACAAATATATCATAAAATACTTAGTTAGCATGGTTAACCATACAGTAAATGTTCTCAGTTGTTCTATCATATATACAATTGCATTTTATATATCAATAAGTTGCACACTTTTTTGTTTGTTTGTGAGATATTACCCTTAATAGTATATAGAACCGTCCTAAATGTGAAAAGTCAAGACACATGCCTCCTTAATTTTTTACAATTTATAAATTATATATAGCTATATATTTTTGTGTGAATGTTCTTGTCTATTTTTTAATATTATAAAATATAATTGTAGAGATACTAAGCATACGACTTAACACACATACTCTACTATCCTAAAGCTCGTGAGTTTCTTGCGCGCTCCGTCATCGCTGTGTTTTTAGCCGCTCGTTAATTGACGCGTGGAGTTGCAGCCGCCTAAATTGACTTTGTGCTTGTTTCGGTATGTCAACGGGTCCTACCTTAGCCGTGCGTCAACTTGCATCATCTTTTTTCTTTTTCTTTTGCCTTCCGGTTGCCTATCCTGGGATCTAGCCTGTTCTCTTCCATTGCTCTACCGGTTGCTATGCAAAATAGCCGGTTTGTTTGTCCTCTGTCTCTCCGGTAGCCAAAGCTTTATCCGGTCACGCCATTGATTGGTGTTTTTTCTTCCCGTAGCATTCCATCCGGTGGTAGTAGTAGTATCTATAGGTTGGTTGTTTGCCTTTTGCCTCTTCCTCTTATTAATTCTCTGTGGACCCACCACCAATCAGTGAGCAACTGAGCACAAGCGTTATTCTTATCCGAGTTTAGGGTTTAAGGTTTAGTGTTTAGAGTTTCCCTTCTTATCCTTGCATCTTCCTCTCGTCTCTTTCCTCACGACATTATGGAAGGAAGGAGAGGATGCCCCCGGAGAGAGAGAAGGAGGCAGCCACGACGGACGGCGGCCAGGACTCCCACACGAGTTGCCAAAGTGTGCTCAATGTCAGCCTCCACGAGCTCTCCATCCACCATCATGGTTGGGTCTTCGGCTTCGACTCGAACTAGCGGCGGGGTGCCAGCGACGCCTCAGCTGTTTGCGGCGATATGAGGGCACCAGGTGAGACCCTACCCCTTCCCGTTGTCCCTACTAGCTCACCGCGCATACCCTACCGCACCTCCTCTCTCTCACACTCTCTTTTCACAGATTGGAGCGGCGACACGGTCGCCAGAGCAAGACGAGTCCCAGCAGCGTCGGCACCCGGGGGCGAGACAATAGAAAGCAGGTGGTAGGTGCAGCAAGGACGGAGACGGCGTCATCGCAGGCGGCGGCAAGAGCGGGGCGGTGGCCCAGGATGGAGACTGTGAGCTCGACCTGGGTTTTTTCTTTCATAAGCTATTCATGTTCTTCCTGTGAATTGGGGATTTTTCTTTCATGAATAGGTTATTTCTGTACCAACCCGTGCGGGGCATCCACTCCCAGTTTTACTCTGTTGCCGGCCGCGTCGGGGACTTCACCGGCGTGTCGGTGGTCGCCTGCGGGCGTGCTGGTCCGTGCCGGTGCTCATGGACATGAATTTCGCTGGCGCACTCTCGCTGCAGCTGGTCCGGTTTGTTCCTATCTCTTCTTTTGATTTGCGCACCCCTTGCTTTCTCTCCTTGGTTTACTTCTGTTTGCTTCTTCATCTCTTAGGTTTGCCTCCTGTGATCTGGTTCTTGGTGCCGCAGAACTTCTTTGTATAACAATGTGTGCGTTCTGGTCTTTGCAGTTGTTCAATATGAGTGCAGGTGTTTCCGGTCGCTGGCGACACCATGGCCTGCAGGATGTTGGTGCTCCACCAGCTGCAACCCTACAACTTTTGGTGTTTCATCATAGGGATTGCTTACTCCATTAGTAAAGGTTATCACCCTCAAGTTAAATTATCCACTTGTTGTTTGATTGGATTTTGTACTTGCTTGCATAAATAAAATGGGATAAAGTTATGAGGTGTTCTGAGTAGATTATATCAGCATTATCTTCAGGTAGGTTTATTACATTGTTTTTCCTAAATTATATTCAAGTAGGTTTCTTTCATTGTCTTTTTCCCTTAGTGACTGCAGAAATGCACCAGTGACTTAATTTGCACATATTTAAGGAGCACAATCAGTTTTAGTGTAAAAGATAGTAGGACAAGTTTTTTCTCAACCCAAACTGCCTCTTTTGTTTGTAGAAAGGCACAATATTCTAGACAAGTTTTAAGTTAAGAACTGAAGATATTTTCCCAAACGAACACAGTTTGTTGATCATAGAGGTGCCCCCTTGAAGAGAAAGAAAATTCCTTCACCTTATCCCATCCCCCTTAGTTCGGTATACACAAGAGATTCCGTTTTAGGTCCTATGTTGCATAGACGTACTGTGGGTGTGATCTATTTTCTCCAATATTTCCAGGCCAACTCTACCTTAAGAAAGCATGTTGTCATTATCAGTGAGAAACTAATTTGATTACCATATAGTGTCTTATCTTACTGTTCCTCCCAACGAATAAATATTGCCTTTCAGAATCTACTCTGCTAATATTTGTTCGACTTACATCGTTCTTCTATGTAGGCCTGAGCTGGGCATGTAATACATCACCAAGGTAAAAAGTGCACCTGCCTAAAAAGTGCACCAGTTCTTGCGATTCATATCACAAAGGTGAGGATCATAGATGTGAAACTGGAAACTGAAATGGTAATATTATTTTAGTGTAGTCTAATTTTCAGCATCTCACCATTCTTATGTGCAAAGCTGGTGATTTGGTCTGAGTATGCCATATATATCACAGGTTCGGCTTCAGCTTCATAGGTGACCTTAGATTGGTCATTCAACGTGGACACACATGCAGATTGGAGGTTGCAAGTTCCAGGTGAATATCTCATGTCTTCGATCCAATCTTCATGCCTCTTGGGGTATAGTTCACTTCCTATTTTCTGGGCTATTTAGGACGGCTACACTTTTTTTTTATCATGGCATGGCAAGATTCTTAGTGTGTGGTGACTAATTTATTCCTCTTGCTTTTTTCGACTGCAATTGCCTCTAGATTACACTATATAGTCAGGTCCCTAAACATCTGACCCAAGACTTTTTAATGGGACAGTGCCTGCTCTTATATTTGTTTCTAAGTTGATGCTTCTAATATTCGACGTGTGACAGACATGGTTTGTGATTGCTTTTATAAGTATTTTGTTGTCAGATGTGTATATTGTCCGGATGCTAAAGAACATATTCAGGGTTTTTGTGCAGAGTTTTATGGTGTAATTCAGTATGGTTAAAGGATCGTCAAAAATATTCATTCGCCTTGAGCTTTACTCGCTATGCAGATTGGTAACATGTTTTGAGAAGCTCACTGGCTATCATACTGGAAGGAAATATCTTTATAAAATTCATTTCTACTTACCTATGGTAGTACTCTGTAGTTCTTTTTGTAGTCTAATATACAACCTGTGATATCATAAATAGTACCTTTATTTGTTTCCTTCTCCCAAGTATTCTTGGCTATATCAAAATTAGACCACACTCTGTTCACACTTTCTATAGAAAAACAATCATCACAAGATGACCTAGCTTATGTTGTTGTCAATGTCTTCAATAATGACAACATGTAAAAGACGTTTTAACATAAATAATTTGTAAGTTGTTTAAATTTTAATATTTTATCTTGACAATGACATTCAAACTGGATTGTTGTAGTTACTTTCACATTTCTCTTTCGATCCTTGAATATGAACGGTTTATTTCAGAATTAAGACATCAAAGCTATTCCCGTGTTTGCATTAAGAAGGGAAAATAATTAAATTTTGCGAGAGAAAATAGAGAATTTTTAGTTCCTAGCAAATTAGAAAACATTTAGATACAGTCCATTTTGTGATGTTTTAAAAAATATGTTATGTCCTATAGATGCAGAGAAATGAATAGAAAGGGAGTAAATTGAGAAATATCTGACATAGTTAGTGCAGGACAAAAAATATGTAACTATATTGCCGAATGATAGAGATTGCAAGGTTGTTGAATGACGAGGATGCAAGAAGGACACTTATCTTAAATAAAAAGACAAGAAGATTTTAGGTTTTGGTGCTAAACATTTTCTATCCAAGTAAAGATTAATTTATTTTACATGCTGATTTCCTCAATTTAACTTCTCAGAGCATTTATTAGTTGATCAGGAAATATGAAACTATTGCCAGATAGTTTTTTCTTCTTATGTAGGTATAAAATAATAATACACTGTCTTAAGGTATCGTGTTGCAGTATATAATAAGGTGTTTGCAAGGACACAATCCATTAAAGATACGACCTATGTTATAGGATTCTTATTTTATGGTATCGATTTGCAGTATGGAGACTGTGTTGTTCATTTATTATTATTCTTATTTTTGCATTAATTGTGAGCCGAGTTGTAGATCAGTATGTCGTTGTATTTGATGCTGATGTTATTTGCAGGCTAGGCCAAGAACAACGAGTTGGTCTTTGTTCATGCATAACTGAAGAAATGTAATGTATATATTACTCTTATGCATCTTAGAGTTTGGGCCGTCCTAAAAATATAGACTTCTCTCTGTTGATTTGTGCTGCCTTCGCTAACTACTAGCCCCATTTCTGCTCCAAGAAGTGCATGACCGAAGGAGGAGGTCAACTGATTTAAACTTGTCATTGGTTATAAAATGCAACAATAAATGTTCTATTTAGTTGTCTACTTATACCCAGAAGCTATTAGGCCAAAGGCCCCAGACACATCTCCTGTTCCAGCGTTTTGACTTAACGGAAAGATCCAACGACACCGTCGTAATAGGGAATAATCACCCATCAAACAACCCATCTGTTGGTATCAATCCTCGGCGCTCACATCTCACTTATTAAGTTTCATATTTGATTATTCAAATTTAGTGTCATGACCCACTAACCATGAAAAGCAAGCAACTCCTAGGCATGATATAAACATCAACAATAGCTGTGACAAACAATGTACACAACCGAGATAATAAATGGATTGAAGGCACAATAATAAAGACATGAAGCATCATAAATAAAGACAGGGATAGGAACTAAACAAGCTGATGCTTACCTTGCTGATTAAAGTCCTGGTAGACTCTACGATAGATCAAAACAATGCCTGGAAACGACATTCGAGAGCAAAAATCAATAAAGGCAGTAGGACCAGATGTAAAAATATGAAATGCATGTAATGACCTCCAAATTGAAATAGAAATACATGTAATTACCTGCAAATTGAAATACTGAACTAATGCAACTAGAATCAGTTAATTTGGATTCCTAGAATGAAAGATATGAATTCCTCTATGTTGAATAGGGCAATTTTAGGATTTTTAACAACTCAATAAAAACTGAATTTCATGTTAAAAGTAAGGACAACAAACATATTTTTATTAAATAATACGTATGAAAACATGAATTTACATATAAATTTGATCTCATTTGGATATGTGGTTATTTCTCTAAAAATACTACAAGTTTTAGAAATTTAGGGATAGTGAGACACACGGAAGCTTGTGATTGGCTGGAGAGAGGAAGAAGAAGCAGTTCGTATGTGCGGCTTTGTTCTTCGAACAGAGAGACGCAAGATCGACGATTTCAAGAGATTTTCTCCACCAAAATGAGTGCCGTTTCTTGAGTTGGCGACCTGGGAACATAGGGAACTTAATTTAAGAGTCGTGTCTATCTAAACTCGCCATCAGACGGAGCAGCATGCACGGCCGCAGCACCCATGGCATGATGGCAGTAGCACGGACAGCCGCACACCCATGCTAGCAGCAATAACAGAAAGGCACTAAAGTGGAGCGGGGAAACCATGCAGTGGGACTGATATCTCACCTAGCTCGGTCTCTGGCTTGAACAGGAGTGGAAGGAGGCAGATTGACGAAGGGGAGCTTGAACTATGTCAATGGTGACCGGCGACTCCTGCGGCTGCAGGAGGAAGAAGGAAGAGAGTGACACAGCTATAGCTTGGTCCAGAGTATTTAAAGGTTCACCCAAGCTCTGTTTGGTACTGGAAGGAGCAGGAGACGACCGGAGGCGATGCCCCAAAGGCGACGGCTGCAACAGCCCTCAGCCGGCGTCGGCGACGGACGTGCTGCCTTTGATTCACTGCATAAAAATTCCCGTAGAGCACACAAGTTAGAAGATGAGGAGAGGGGAGTCTGGGAGACATCATAGGCGGAGCAGAACCTCACCAGAATGGCGGGGTGGTCAGTGGTCACGGAGGTGCCCGAATGGCATGCATGTCGGCGTCCAGTTCATCGACGCGTTCCTGGTCAATGGCACGCCGGCGGAGCAATTTTCCAGCGGCTGAAAGAGATCGCCGCGGTGATCTGGTGGCAAAGTTTGGAGGAGAAAAGCTGAGATGCTATGTGAGAAAGGAGAAGAGAGAGGATAGAGGAGCGGTTATGAGGTTGTACAACTCATATGGCGCGCAACTCATATCTCAAACCGTCCATTTTCATCATAGAGGAGAGAGCGGAGCAACCGTCGTCAGGAAGGTGACCCGTGGCGTTCTTCTCCAGGACATGGACTACCATTTTTTTAAACGGGTTGGGCTGGAAAGAAACAAAGGTGGCCTGCTAATGGGATAAAATCGGGCACTATCTTTTTTTTGTCATTTGCTTTTGCTGATAACAAAGTACCCAGCTGAAGAACAACACCAGTTTGAGGGCTCAAAACTCCAAAAATAATTTTAGAAAAATCACAGGTGCTCAACATGTTATATATCACTACTGCGAAAGTGTCAGATTTTAAAACCATAGTGACTGAAATTGTGGGTTTGAACTACAAGTAGGTGAAATATAATCTCAAAATTATGCCCTTCATACTGGAGCTTCTATCTAATATATTAGCCTCAGATATATATTTTCATGAATTTTCTCGGAATAAAACATCACCAAACAAGTAAACTAAATTTCTGCAGTTATTTGAAACTGAAGGTTTATCAGTTGGGTAGAAAGGTAAATCCTGTCCATAATTTTTGAATATGAACAATGGTGTTGAGGGTCACATATAGGAACCAGAGAAACTACCAGGTCAAGGTTTTTATAACATTTTGTTACAATTGGTATTTAGCCATACATTTTGAATGAGGACGTCGATAAAATGTCAAATGTAATAATAGTACACATTATATGATACTTTTAGTTATTTATGATATGATAGTTTATATGTTTATTAGAAAATTGACTCCTATTTATTTGTGCTATTTTGTTGTTGTTTGGAATCATTTTTTCTCCAAGAAAGGTGTGCAAACATGAATAAATCATTATATGTACATGATACTTCTGTAAAATGATTTCTATATGCTACACTTCATGCGCAGATGATTTCCTTTCAGTAGTAGAAGAACACAAGTGCATGCTTAAAATTGGGAGTTGTATGCTTGAACAAGGTACACCATACGTTGATGCTTGGTCAGAACATGACCATCAACAGAGGCACCACCTTCATCAAGGTACCAACATTACTTTGTGCATTCTCTCATCCAATTTTTTACGTGCTTTTGTGTACCACTCTACTACAAGACTTTATTTCCATGAGGATGGGGACATATCATAGGGATGTCTCCTTCGGTTCCGACTTGAGGAGGTTAAGACGAGGGCGGATTCGAGTGCCACCTAGGGTGTCAGCCATCGACAATGATCGGTGTTACCATCGAGAGGATCGGGCTCTCCATACAAGTTGTTCAAATGTCTTACGAGAATAGAATGCCATATCATGTTTCTTGAAAATGTTTTGTTCCCTCTCCAAAGACTCGATTTTATTTCCATTGCTCTCTTCTCATAGCTCATTTTGTAACAGAACTAGGGAAAATAACGTTGCTCAAACTTTTGTATTCTTGTTTTTGTTTTGTGACTGTAATTGATGGCATCATGACTTACCCGTGACCTATTATGTGCAATCAACTGAAAGTTTACACTAAACAATAGATAGTAGCATGCCAGAGTATTTGTGATGCATGAGTTTAATTGTTACATTTCCTCACTATCATAGGTACTTGATAAAGTTGGTTAATTACATGTCGGAGTAGTTATTTAAATGTGGTTAATTACCTTCATCTGATTCAGTTTGGTTAAACCTATTTTAACTTTATTCAACAGCTGAAAATTCAATTTGGCAAAACATATTTTAAGTCGTGACAGAAAATTTTGGACCCACAAAGTGTATTCAGAATCCCCACTATGTGTGATGCATTATTCGAAAGATACGACCATTGTTATGGAGTTGCACAGTTAGTGTGGGCACAAAAGAAGCATCTCAACTGTAAACATAGACCTAAAGAAAGGATAGATAAAGCCTAATAGGCCAAGTCTTGGAAAAAAATTGTCTTGGAAACAAGTGATGCAATATCTCATGTCTCTCAAGCCACTTGAACTAGACAATATGGTTGCCACTCTTGTGGATCATTCATCCTCATGGGTAATGAAGTCTCGAGGAATAGAGGATTATCGCAATATGATGAGGACATCCTATAGGAAAGCGTATTTGGGGTCTCACTGACACTGCTTTAAACTAGAGTATGAACTAATTATGTTTACATGCAACAGCCACAAAGCCCTAGCCCAAATGTCCCTGCCAACCTCATCAAATTAACCAGCCACTACTGAGTATTCAATTACAGCTCCTTCGGTAAACTTCCACTCGCCTCCACGTGAGAGAAGCTCTCTACAGAAGAGGAGGATGACCACAAGAGAGCAAGAAACTTGATGTCTCACCAACCTAGTTTTGACGGAATGAGACAGACAGAGAATAGGAAGAAGAAGCACAAACATCTGGCTTTTGTAAAGATATATGGCTAACAAATTTAGATATGTTCCAAAGTTCAAAAAAATCAGATATGTTTATTTGTCTTGTTATAATCACATTAAATCTCGAATTATTTAAATTATTTATGTTGAACGACCATACTAAAATTGTGTCACCACCAAATTAAGAACCATCACTAACCTTTTACCTAAAATTACCCCACGGGCGCGGCGTGCCGCCGCGCCAAAGCCTACTAGTATCTTAATATAGGTGTGCACTATATGATTACTTAAGCAAATATATAGAAACTTCTAGTGTATATATTTAACATGATAAAAAATCGTAATCAAATGGGTCTTATATTTCCAACTCGGCTTCAACCCCTTTCCATTAAAAGCAACAGAAATATTCGAGTTTCATACACACAACACACAAGCAAGGGGATGAGGGGGATAGAAGCGAGTTGGGGCAGCACCAGGAAACCCGCTATGCGACGACTCGCCTCGAGACGCCCACCACGGGACGAAAACCTGGTGCCACCATCATCTCAAGTTTTACATTACACACAAGAGCACAAACTACAAAGAACCACCAATCAGCCAACAATTCCAGCGAGCAACCAAGCCACAAACCGCAACAAAACAACCTTCACAACACCACCATCAGCACAAAAAGAAGCAGCATTTTCTTCCATCTAGGACAAGAGGCCATGACTCGCGACATCAAGCTCCCATGATCATCAACGTCACCCTTACTAGGACATCACAAGCATGCATCAGGTCCTTGTGCTTAGAGATTCGCCACCGATTGCATCAGCATTGCAGCACCTGTCTTGAGAGACTCCTTGTCGTCACCTTTCAGTAACCCTGCCCAATATATCAGAAGCAAAGATACCAGGTAAATCACTTCGAAATGCGAATGCATCTTGTGACCATGAAAGGTCACTTTGTTTCTGGTTTTCCACATACCCCAACATACAGCAGCCAAGCCAATCATATAGAACATATTCCCTCCAGGTGCAAAAGCATAAGACCAAGATAAATCCTGCCATAAACTCAAAGGTATCGTATTTGTGCCAATAGTATTACCAACATTCCCCAGGTACATCTAGCCACTGGACATTCAAAAAAAAGATGGTGAGTTGTCTCAACTTCTTTATCAAAGGAGCAAATTGGTGCACGAGGCCATTTCCTTTTACGCATATTGTCTTTAGATAAGACAGCGTCACAGAACACCGGTCATATGAAAATCTTTGTTTTCAAGGAGAGTTTTGCCTCCCAGATCAATCTATTATCAGCACCAAAAAATCTTTTTCCAGGTACTTGTATACCGATTTGGTTGTGAACTTGCCATTACTATTAAGGCCCCAAGATATTACATCAGGTTCATCTACCAGACGAAGGTTTCTTACATTATCAAGTATGACGTTCCATTGTTGAAGCAATTCACCATGCAAGGTCCTTCTAAACTGCAAAGCATAACAACAGTCGACAACATAATGCACAGTACAATTTGATCATGGCAAATTGAGAACAGCTCAGGAAATTGTTCACAGAAAAGAGGTTATCATTAATACCATCCAACCAAAAGCGAACTACATCACCATTTTTTAAGGAAACTTTTCTGCCAGCCAAATAAGTATCTTTGACTTTCAAAATTGCTTTCCAGCAAGGGGAATCCTGAAATCTAGCCATAACAGCCACCGATTTATTATGCAAATATTTTTTTCTCACAATCTGCTGCCCAATTCCATTTTGTTTTTCTAGCTTCCACCACCACTTTGCCAACAAGCTTATGTTTTTTTTTCCTCGGGTCTTTGATTCCAAGACCTCCTTTAGCTTTGGATGTACGTACCCTTGCCCATTTCACAAGACAATAATTTTTTTTCTTCTTTTTACCATGCCAAAAGAATCTTCTTCTATGTTTATCCATCTTGGAAATGAAGGTTTTACTAAAAAGGAACATCGACATTGCATAGGAAGGAAGATTTGATAAGCAAGCATCCACCAGAGTGAGCCGCCCCCATGAAGAAGCAGAATCACCAATCCAAGCATCCAATTTTTTTTATGAACTTCATATCAATACACTCCAAATCCACATTCCTCAATTTTTTTAAAGGTGACAGGGACACCCAAGTATTTCATAGGTAAAGATCCAACTTCACAACCAAACAAGATGGAATAAAATTGAGCAACCATATTGTCACCACCAATCAGGAAGAGCTCGTCTTGTATGTCACGGCGGATTTACTTTTCTCGTCAAAGTAATATAAACTCTCCTCATTTGATACAAGAATGAGGAAGAATCAACATCAAAAGAACTTAGGGACAGGGATTGACCAAGGTTTGCACCTACGTAGATTAAAAAATTGCGAAAGAAGCGTAATCTCCACAATCCGCTTCCTCTTATGTTCTTCTTTAATATGTTCCTTGTCCGGTCAGATGGATAGCCCGAGCCTGCTTCTTTTCCAGAAGCGATCTGGTCCTCGTCACTGATAATTTTCTATAGTTGTGGCTCTACAATTGCATTGTATTATTGTAACATAAACTTACGTAAGTTGTATACATGTTGATTCCAAGTGCAAGTTTATCTGCTACTTCTGCAAATTCTTCTGTATTTCATCCTCACTTTACTGTACGGAAGCGCGTGAGCTTTAGCACTTTAGGTGCACCCTAATGGAGATGGTCACACAGGTTTATTCAATCGGTTTGGTTGGCGGTTTAGAAATAGTATTATCCATGCATATGTGCTATTTGTAACATGTTTCTATGTGATGGAGCTTGTGTGTATGTTTTAGCTTCTGGTCTTGTAAACGATTAAAAACATTCAAAGGAGAATTAAGTTTTGTTCCCGAAGTGATTCACCTGAATCTAGCAGCTGGTGGGGGGTTGGTCGGATCCCGCACCAGGAAGAGCCCTAACCTTGACAAGAGGAAACTTCTGCTTCCATTCAACATTACTTAGAACCCTGTCTAACTTTTCATACGTGGGGGTCTCTGAGAATAGCCCATGTGTATTGGCCCATTTTATTACAGCGGATATATGTGGATGTATCAGTCAACATAGCAAAGATTACTGATAAAAGCTGAACTAAAGTTAGGCATGGGAGGCACACTGAGCAGCTCAGAGTGGCATCTGATCACTTTCCTAACCTTTATCCTGCACGTTAGCCCAGCGAAAGGACCGCTATGATGTTTCGATTGCGTGCCTTCAAATCTCATTCAGGAGAAAGGAAAACTCCCGTTGTGTCTGGTGAATCACTACTGGAATTCTGTTTTTGCTGAGTATGAAACGGTAAAGACAATAAAATACTCGGCAAATCCTTTACCGAGTGTTACACTGGGCAAGGCGAGTGACAACAGTAATAATTAGTCGTGCTATATATCTCGTTATTACTTTGGAAGACAATATAACATTGTACACTCTTGTAGCAACTACTTCAATTAGCAACTGAGGTGTGAGTTACGTTTGGATGGTCATAACTAGTAGAACTTCAAGCAGAGCCCAGATTTGCGAAATATGAGCATCTTAGCTAGCTGCTCAGTTTAGTTACGTTTGCAGCTCCTGCAACTTATCATACATTTCATCTCCACGCAAATTAAAAGGTAAACAAGAGGTAATTAAGCAGATCTCTGTAGGTTGTAATTTCATGGGCCGTGGAAGGAGAAGCCGGCGGGGAAGAGGTGGAAGATGCCGCCGAGCAGCCTGGTGAGCGGTCCCTGCAGGTAGGACACGAGCCTCCCCGCCGGCGGCAGCTGGGCGTCGCACTTGATGAGCGGCGTGTCGACCACCAGCGAGCACCCGCCGATGAACGCTGCCAACGCGGTCGTCAGGTCCGCCTCCATCGTGAAGGACCCGTTGGTGTTGGTCGTCGCGCCGGCCACCACCTTCCCCGCGCACCGCAGCTCCACGTCCGCATCTGCAAAAAAATCACAGCGTGTATCGGCCGGTTAGCCTAGCGATCGAAGTGTGTCACTGTCAGCAAGATTTAGCGAGCAAGTGCATGCACGTGCTTGGGAACGCGGGGGAGGTGGCGATGTCGATGAGGCTGCCGGTGCTGCATGGCACGACGCCGGTGACGAAGAGCCTGCCGAGCTTCGCCTCCGCGGTGCCGAGCACGCACGCCGCCGCCACGATCATGGCGGCCGCGAGGAGAGCGGGCTTGGATGCCATTGGTCGATCGGAGTGCGCGTCCGAGCTCAGATTTGGCTGGCTACTTGCTTCAGTGAGGACAGCCTATTTATAGACGGGCGAAATAGACTCAGAAAGTGGAATTACCGGTGCGTGTCCGTTTTTACCCGAGGTTAACTTACTTAGTCTCGGAAATCGACTGTCACTTGTGCGCTTTCGTGCCAAAAAATGTGACAAAAATCTCCTTATGATTGATAAGGGTCGTTACGATTTTTCTGACGGTCAAAAATCATTACACTTGTTTTCTCGTCAGTGCTTCCAAAAACAAGCTTTTCAGTGCACGCGCTGAGTGCCGTGGAAAAGAGGCAGAAACGATGGATAAAATCTAACGGCAAAAACGGATCGTGGTGCCATGTCGGCAATTGTTTATGGGATAATTGGATAAATGTCACTGCAATTTATGTCGAATCAGAAAACGCAATTTCCAAGTTTTGAAAAATGCAACTCTAATTTTTGAATAATCTAAAGATTCCACTGCAGCCATTTTAGCCCATTTTTTGTCAAAAGTTTGACAATTTTTAGAAAAAAATTAAACTACAATTTCCAACTTTTGGTCAAAAATGAAAAAAAACACATGATGAATATTTGACAAAATTTCGATCAAAAGTAAAGCTAAAATGGATGCAGTGGCATCTGTAGATGTATTCGAGAATGGGAGTGTAATTTTTCAAAAGCTGAAAATTGCAGTGTCATTTCCCAATTCTCAATTTGGCATGAATTACAGTGGCATTTATCCAATTAATTGACCCATTGTTTATCCCGACAAGGCACCAAAGCCAGTGCGAGGAGTTCTCGCTAGTCATGTGACGTGCTTTTTCAGCCCTAGCTAGTGCGTTAACAACCCGGTTAATAGCTGGCGCACTTAGAGTGAGCTGATCGAGCTTATGGTCGCATCTGTTTATATTCTAACACTAGTGTCCTCTCCACTGGCACTTTGCGCGTTACTCCACTCGTGACTAGCTCCCTCGGTTATCTATGTAAATCATGGAGTATATTAGTATGAGGAATCTGTACCACATCATTACAACTGGCTGACAACTAAAATGGACACGGATCTAGCAAAAGCTAGAAAAGCATCCGGCCGATGATCAGTCCCATTGCATCGAAAGCTTGAGCATTCGATTCCCGACAGGCGTGTTCTTTATTTTTTTTTATTTTTTTTTGAGCAACTGGCGTGTTCTTTATGGGCGTGCCCATTTGATTAGGCTTAGGCTCGTGATCTACTGGGCCGACAAATGCGCCACAGTCTTGCCTTCATGTGGGACTTGGCCACAATGGAGCTCCGAATGGAGATGAAAATGGGCCGAAGTTGTGTGATGGGAGGTCCTGGACCAGCATTCCACATTTCAACTCGATGAGAGCAACGAGTTCGCTGGGCTGGATGTTGATTTTTAGACTATGCGATTTCTTTCGAAAGAGTTTTTATTAACTTATTAGAAGTTTGCATTCAGCCGATACAATAAAACAAGAGTTGCATTCAACCTCTACTAAATAAAATGCACGCAACACAAAACATAAGAAATAAAAGATTTGACACAAACTCTTAACATGCGACATAACGTGAAAAAACAGTCTATGTAGACGGAGGGCAAATACGTAGATTAACGCAACCGTCCTTCATAGGTAAAAACCTCCTTGGCAGCCTGATCCAACCGAGAACATGATTTTACAATTCTTGTGTTACTGTCACTCCAGATGACACCAAGTGTGTCGTCGTATCGGCATCGTTGATAGGAGACGGGGGTCCTCTAGCCGAGGGTGAATCGTGGGGTAGAAGGTGGATGTCGTCGAGGTCGGGATCAAACAAGGCAGTTTACCCAGCTTTGGATCTCGCAGCGGTGGCGAGACCCTACGTGCTGCTATAACTCACTATAATGGCAATAGCCTTGGTCGGGTTACAATGAGCGTGAGAGTATATCGAGCATATGAAAGTATGCCCTAAAAGCGTCCCTAGGTCCGGCTTATATAGCCGGCCGGACCTAGGGTTACAAGGAACAAACGTGTCCGACAAGACTATAGAGTCCTACACCTATCCGGCAAGTCACCACCTTCCGTCTTAATCCTGGAGGCGTCATGGGCTTCAGTCTTGTGCCTCCGTCTTGCCATCCTCCGTACGCCTTGTATGCCGGCTATCTGTGCCGCCCGGCAGGCCAAAGCCTTCAGCACCACTGTGGGCCACCCTGAACTAACCGGATTGATCCATGTCAGAGATACCCCCAGTAGGTATATCCCCAACATTAGCCCCCGGAAGGGTTGTGTTGAAGGTATAATTTGGCTGCTACATATTTTTTTATAAGCCAAATTAATTTGGATGATGGTGCTTAGATTATTAGCTGATATATATATATTTAAACTTGCTGTTTAGTTTAAAAATGCAGCCTTGTTGCAGTCCAAAGCAGATGTTGCAACGGTGGATCAAACAGGAGAAAGATATGGAGTACTTTCATGGCTAGCGCCTGCTGAGGACAAGTCCTGGATGGATTCGGAGATGCGCTATGTTAAACTGCAGGTGCCTAGGACAAGTCCTAGTAGGTCTCGGTCAAATACCAGGCTGGAAGCGTATCGGAATTATTCAGCTACGTACGGATGGCAAGTGCACTAAGGTTTCCATGCTTGTTACGATCGTCCATGTTTGTTACGATCGTTACTAGTACTACTAGCCGGATCGATTACAGATTAGGAATATTAAAAATTCGGCTTGCAATGCCAAGGAAACATCTCATGTACTCCCTGTACGCCAAAGACCAGGCTGCCTATATAATATGGGCGTATGGCCGATTGACAGACAACCAATCGATACACAATCAAAAACCAATCTACCTTTTACGTACTGCTTTTTCCGTTCGTTCTTTCCAGCCGAGCCCTGCTAGCTAGGGTTTGGTGACCTTTGTCGTTTTGCGCTGAAAAGCGGCCGTTTCTCCTCTTCAAAATTGAGGAATTCCTTGTTGCTTTGCTTGTAAAGCAATCGTCCGTCGTCACGAAAGTACGACAGTATCGTGGTGCTACGCGGCAATTTTGTGTGGCAACACAATTGGCGACTCCGCTGGGGTGCCGTCTTCTTTTTATCGACCGTGTCCGTCTTGTTCTTGAAGTAGTAGGCGGCTGAATAGTTTGAAGCATTCCGAAATTGAAGTAGGCGGCGGTCCATCTAATGTGGCCGGACATGTCGCCGTCAACATGGGAAAGACGGCCTGACTGCTGTCAGGAATCTTTCAGGCAAAGTCTTGTCATATTGACCAGTCCTGTCAAATGTTGACGGATGACGTCACGCAGTTCACGACAGTTTGAACTTAGGCGTGCGTCATGATTGTTTTCCCATTACTCGCGAGAATCGAGGCGACGACCGCGTGCACCGTTACCACGACGTGCGAATCGTGGGCACGTGGCAGAGATCGTGGTCGCGGCCGTTTCTCACACGAATCGCAGAGCAAGGGGGGATAAATACCCCTAACAAACCATGGGGTGGAGTCTTACCCCATTCCAATCTTCACCGCAGCCGTCCCCCATCCCTCGAGCTCTCCTCCACACTCAACTCCGGCGAGCACACCGAAAGCAGCGCAGCACACGGATGGCGAGCGCGAACGAGCAGGTGTCAGCAGCGGCGGCGGCTTCAGCAGCGGCATCGGCTGCTGCAGCCGGATTCGGATCTGCGCCGCCGACGGCGGCGGTTCCAACAAGCACCGCGCCGACGGTCTCTTCCTTCCCCGCCACCGCCATGGGCGGGGTATCTTCTTCTTCTTCTTCTTCTTCTTCTCTGGTACCGGCAGCACCAACAGCGGCGGCACCCCCCACCTTCCCCTTGCCATCCATGGTGACGGCGGACGTCGAGCTTACAGCGGACCCAGAGGCGGCTGCCGGCGAGACGGTCGTCGAGGTGGAGGAGATGGCGGAGCTGGGCTCCCGGTACTGGCTACCGTCGTGCGTGACGGCTGACTATTTGCAAGAGCTGGAGGAAGGCGGCTTCCTACCGCCCAAGACGGATTGTTCTTGGCGGGTACCAGGCGATGAAGCCGTCCCCGACCCCCAAGATGGCGAACGAGTCGTCTTGGCGTCCCACTGTCTTCGCGGTATGACATTGCCGCTTTCCACCTTTTTCCTCGCAGTGCTTAGCTTCTACGGGCTACAGCCGCACAACATAGCACCGAATAGTATTTTAGTACTTGCCAGCTTTCAAGCGTTGTCCGAGGGCTACCTAGGTATAGCCGCCTCCATAGAGCTATTCAAGTACTGCTTCTTGTGCCGCCGGCAAACCATAGCAGCCGGCCAGCTGGCAACTTGCGGCAGCGTTACCTTCACCTGCCGGCAACCTGACTGGTATCCAAAGATTCCCTACATCGAGTCGGTGAAGAATTGGACCAGTACTTTCTTTTATTGCAAGGACATCCCGACACTCGGCAGCACGGCGGGGATTCCTCCATTCGTCAATGGTCCGCCTACCGACAAGGCTTGCTAGACAGCGAAGATGCCGCTCAGCAGTCTGTCGAGTGATCTCCGCCTTGCCGTTAGGCGGATCGAGTTTTTGACCAAGACGATGGAGGTTCCACAACTTGACGGAGTTGACACCGTCCTCTGCTGGTTGTCGAGGAAAATTATGCCTCTCCGCCATCGCCCGCTGAAGATGTGCGAGTACAAGGCGGACAACGCCGGCAACAACATGCTTGATGAGGTTGTGCTGCTGTACCGGCTGAGAGGGCTCATCCAGCCTAACCATGTGAAGGCGGCCGAAGGCGTCGCCATGTTCACCCACGACAATCCAGCTCCTGAAGTAAGCCGGAGCATCCCTTTCTTTAGTTGACTATTTTGCCAATTTGTTGCTGGATTGATGGTGCTTTGTTTTACAGCCGAAGACCTTGATGGACGCCGACTTGGCTCCCAACTGGTATGATGCCGGGACCGGCAAGTCCAAGAAGCGCAAGGTTGGTGGGCCTTCCTCCACCAGGGACTTGGAGAAGAGGAAGAGGGCGGCCGCCGCCACTGACGTGGAGGATGAGATCTTGGGGGAGAATGTCCCCCTAAAACGGTAAGCAAGCTTATATTTTGCTAACTTTACCATTTGCTGTTTTTATCACGTGTTTACCGACATGCTTTTACTCCCTGTTTCGCAGAGCGAAACCCGCCATGCCCAAGCTTCGCTCCAATCTGATAGCTGATGACGTGGAACGCTGATATGTCTCAAACGTATCTATAATTTCTGATGTTCCATATTGATATTATACTAATTGTTACATGTTTTATATACACTTCATAGCATTTTTATGCATTTTCTGGGACTAACCTATTAACAAGATGCCATAGTGTCAGTTCATGTTTTCTGCTGTTTTTGTATTCCAGAAAAGCTAGTCTGAAAATATTCTCGGAATTGGACGAAACTTGGATAGAACCTCCTATTTTTCCAACACGAACACAGAGTCCAAAGGAGAAACGGAGGAGAGCCACGTGGCACCCACACCATGGGGCCGCGCGGCCCCCCTGCCGCGCCGTGGGGTGGTGTGAGGCCCACGTGCCTCTGCAACCGCCGCTCTTTCGCCTATTTATTCCTCCCGACGCGAAAACCCTAAATACCCGAGCCATTATCCACGAAAAGTTCCAGAGACACCGCCGCCGTCAACCCTAGCTCGGGAGAGTTCAGAAGCTCTTCCCGGCACCCTGCCGGAGAGAGGAATCATCACCGGAGTAGCTAGATGGTTGTCTCTCCACTTTATGCTATCATGTTTAGATCTTGTGAGCTGCCTATCATGATCAAGATCATCTTATTGTAATGCTACATGTTGTGTTTGTTGGGATCCGATGAATATTGAATACTATGTCAAGTTGATTATCAATCTATCTTATATGTTATTTATGATCTTGCATGCTTTCCGTTACTAGTAGATGCTTTGGCCAAGTAGATGCTTGTAACTCCAAGAGTGAGTATTTATGCTAGATAGTGGGTTCATGCCTCCGGTAATCTGGGAGAGTGACAACAACTTCTAAGATTGTGGATGTGTTGTTGCCGCTAGGGATAAAATAACCGATGCTTAGCTTAAGGGTGCGCCGTTAGGTCTAATGCATTTGTTTACATTACGCACATTACTTAATGCGATTATCCGTTGCTTGTAACTTAATACCAACGGGGAACTCGGTATGACAACCTGGCGGTGGATTATTAGTCATAGACGCTGTTGGATAACGGTCTATGTATTTTATCGTAATGCCCACATGAATATCATAGTAATCATCATGTCATATATATGCATTGTCATGCGCTCAATATTTTGTCAATTGCCCAGCTGTAATTTGTTCACCCAACATGTTAGTTGTCTTTTAAGGAGAGACACCACTAGTGAACTGTGGACCCCGGTCCATTCTTTTACACTGATAATACAACCAACTTCAAACACTGTTCCTTTTCATTCTCTGTATTTTACTACTGTTTTCCACACCATACGTTTAATCCATTGTTTTCAGCAAGCCGGTGAGATTGACAACCTCACTGTTTCGTTGGGGCAAAGTAGTTTGATTGTGTTGTATGCAGATTCCACGTTGGCGCCGGATTCCCTGGTATTGCGCCGTGCCATATTCCGCCACCAACAACTTTCAGAAGTGATTTCTTGCTCCTACTGGTCGATTAAATCTTGATTTCATACTGAGGGAAACTGCTGCCACACTGCTTCATACCTTCCTCTTGGGGTCTCCTAACGAACGTGTGATCCACGCAATCAAACGCACGTTCGCTGGGAAACCCCAATAGGAAGGTATGATGTAGTCAGCAGCAAAGTTTTCACTTGATTACAAAACCAAGGTTGTCAGATCCAGTAGGAATTGGAAGAGCTTCAGAAAGGTGTCAGCGGCGTCGTTACCCGATCACTGACGTGAACCTGCACACACACAATCAAAATACTTTGCCCCAATGAAACAGGAAGGTTGTCAATCTCCCCGGCTTGCTGAATACAAATGATTAAACGTATGGTGTAGAATATGATGATGAACACAAAAATAGCGGCAGGAAGTAACGTAGAGCGTGGTGAAAACAGTGTCTGTATCAGTGTGGAATAAATGACCGGGGTCCACAGTTCACTAGTGGTGTCTCTCCATAAGACAAATAAATATACATGTTGGGTGAACGAATTACAGCTGGTCAATTGACAAATTGCAAACGCATGACAATGCAATATATGACAAGCACATGTTCATTATTATATCTATTGGGCATTACAACAATATACATAGACCGCTTACTAGCTGCATCTATGACTCATAATCCACTCACAAGATAACTTCCGGGTCTCCCATGAGTATTAAGTTACAAGCAACAGATTATAGCATTAAGCAAAGTGTGTAATGTAAACAAACACATTAGACTTAACAGCAGCACCCTTAAGCTAAGTATCGGTTATTTTGTCCGTAGTGGCAACAACACATCTACAGGCTTAGTTGTTTCTGTCTATCAAGCCCAGGCTTCTAGAGGCATGAACCCACTATCTAGCATAAATACCCTATCTTGAAGTCATTAACATCTACTTGGCCAAAGTATCTACTAACAACGGAGAGCATGCATGAACATAGATAAAACATAATATAGATAGATGAACAAACTTGATCATAAGTTCACAATTCATCGGATCCCAGCAAACACAACATGTAGCATTACATAAAGATGATCTTGATCATGTTAGGCAGCTCACAAGATTTAAACATGATAGCACAAGGTGGAGAGACTACCAACTAGCTACTGCTATGGACCCGTAGTCGCGTGGAGAACTACTCACGCATCACTCCGGAGGCAGGCATGGTGATGTAGAACCCTCCGGTGATGATTTCCCCTCCGGCAAGGTGCCGGGAAGAACTGCAGAAACCCTCCCGAACTAGGGTTGAAGACGATGATGGCCTCGGAACTTTTCGTGGATTTTTGCTTGGGTATCTAAGGTTTCCCGATTAGATGCAATTTATAGGCGAAAGGGCGGCATCGGTGGCCAGCCGAGGTGGGGCGGCGGCCTAGGTGCATGGCCCCACCCTGGGCCGTGCCGTGGGCCCACCGGCCTGCCTGGTGTGGCCCCCGGCTCCGTCCTCCTGGCTGCTGCTCTGTCTCGGTCCAGAAATAAATCAGTTAAATTGGCGTCCGATTCCGAGAATATTTCCAGAATAGATTTTCTGAAACAAAAAGACAACAGAAAACATGAACTGGCACTGTGACATCTTGTTAATAGGTTAGTCCCAGAAAATGCATAAAAATAATATAAAGTGTAAGATAAACATATAGTAATCAATATATAATAGGCATGGAACATCAAAAAATTATAAATACGTTTTGGATGTATCAATAGCTGCCGGCCGAGGCAAGCCGCCAAGGACTTCTCCGGCCGCTACACCGGCTACGCCTGCCGCCAGTGTTCCCGTAGTCCTCTGTCAGGGAACATACATGGCGGAGAACGTGGCGTCTACTGGTGCCGCGGAGGCGGCTGCGGAGAAGGCGGCGGGCTAAAAGTCTGCTCCCGGCACCTTCACATCGAAGATGCCTGAAGCTTTGGCTAATGATGCTGTCCGATTTATTGCCATGAAGCAGGGGCGGCAGACGAGATGGGGGAGAGCCACGACAGGTCATCCTCCAATCCCAGCTCCGGACTTGGCGGATGAGTGAAAGATCCTCGGCAAACGCTGAGGACCATGCACGATGGTACCCGCAACTGGTACTCGCACATGGATAAGCTCCACGAGACCCTCCACAACCAACTTGAGGTAACATAGTCCATAGTCGTAGCCCCCGAGCACTTTGGCTGTTAAAAGATGTTTTAGCCGGCAGAGTGGTCTTTTGACTATAATGTTTTAATCTCAAAGTTGTCTTCGCGTTTGCAGGATGTTCTTGCTTCAAACCTTGAGCTATTCCGCGCTCAAGAGAAGAAGGTCAAAGAGTGCCAACAACTGCGGCAGGACATGGAGCTCAAGGACGCCCAGATTGCGAGCTTGGAAGAGGCTCACAAAAAGGATGAAGGTGACAAATCTCTTTGCCTTCTTTTCGTCCGTCTTCTTTTTTGCTTTCTTCCGACAAGTATTTTAGTCGGCTATTTTCACGCTTTGTAGAATTGCTAGACACCGCACAAGATGTGCTCAAGAACTCCACTGACATGCAAGTCCTGATCAATGAAGCTGCAGATTTGGCCAATGAGGTCATGAAGCTGAAGGCGGATCATGCCAATGAGCTGGAAGAGCGAGACTTGACCCATGCTACTGAGGCGAGCAAGTTGACGGAGCAGCTGAAAACTTTGGGCGACACCCTTGCCGAGGTGACAGAAGCCGCCAAAGCTCAACAAGAAAAGCATGCCCAAGCCGTCCAGCTAGCCGAGGAGACTCTTGCCGGTCGCCTGGATGAGGTCAACGCCATCCATGAGCATGTCCTTGGTAAGATTTGCCCTTCATCTTCACTTTAATTTGAGTACTTGCCACTTGTCGCAATGTCTAACACTTGTATATTTTTGCAGTGCCGGCAAGCCTGGGCGACAACGTGGATACCTCTCCCCGCCTTGCATGCATCCTGAAGGTTGGCGAAACAGTCAACCTACTTGTCGGTGCGGGCAAGGCGTTCGCCGCCAAGTTCTTTCCTGGTGAAGGTAGCGATCCAGTTGACTTTGAAGCTTTGCCGGAACTGCTGGGGAGGGCGACCACGGAGTATGACGGCCAGTTGCGATCCGCTGCACGTGGCGGAGCCAAGGTGGAGCTGGCCTTGACTGCGGCATGGTACCCGGAGGCCAACATTCGGCAAGTCACCGAGTTCATGCCGACAGAAGACGAAAATGGCCAGCCCATTGTGCATTCCAAAGTGCTGGCTGCCGTCCAAGGCTACGCAACGTGGGTTGCCAACATGGTAGACATCCGCAAGTTCTACAAAGAACACCCGGATCCCCATGCTGCAGCATCCGAATCCTCCTTGGCGAACGTCAAAACTGCCGGAGATGGAGAAAGTGAAGCCCTGGCTGACGAGCGCAGCCCCTAGGATGGCGGAGCCAGCCCCAAGGATGCCGGCGTCAGCCCCCAAGACCTCCAGAGCAGCAACACCTTAGGCGTCTTCCCCTGCGAACATAGCACATGTAGATGCGTTAAATTGTAACGCGAAAAAACTTATTTTATTCTTGTTTGTAAATTTGGTTGGGCCAACTTTTATGCTACACTTGGCGGTAGGCTTATTTAAGTGGCCCACCTTAATATGTATCTCGTTTGCATGCTTAGCTGTTTCGTATGTTACCGGGACCTCATCACAGATACTCTAGCTGAGCCAACCAGGTGCAATACCAATTAGTTTAGACTCAGAGACCAAAGCTGGCATGTTGGTGCCAACGACATACTACTAGGCGACCCACACACAAACAGACAGATAACTATACTAGGCGGTGCAAAGGTTGTTTGCTTAGTTTTAGCCGGCAGACGGCAAATGTCAAAAAAGTCAGACCCGTAGCACGGAGCAAAATTTTGTTGGTAACTTTTGACATTAACAGATACATGATTGCGAGAAAAGACAAAAGATGGCATGATCTCAAAGTTGAATGAGCAAACCACAGACTTTTATTTCATAACCATATAGTACTTATTACAATTTGAAAATTGCTAAGTGTAAAAAGGACGTAGCTGCTCAATGTTCCAAGGCCGCTTTGTTTCATCGTACTTCTCGTCGACCTTCCTTTTGCGCTTGTGGCCTCGCTTCTTCCTGTAGCCATCTCGTGCATCCACCAAGTAATAAGATCCATTGAGCAACACCCTACTGACCACAAAAGGTCCTTCCCATGGCGGGGATAGCTTATGCAAGCCTTTCCTGTCTTGGATTAGGCGGAGAACCAGGTCACCTACTCTAAAACTTCGCTGCCGCACCCTTCGACTATGATAGCGGTGTAAACCTTGCTGGTAGATGGAGGATCGTGCAATGGCAATATCTCGTTCTTCATCAAGTAGGTCAAGGTTGTCCTGTCTTGCATCTTCTGCGTCTTCTTCGACGTAGGCTTGAATTCTGTTAGAATCGTACATCATGTCGGATGGCAACACCGCTTCTGCGCCATAGACTAAGAAGAAAGGAGTAAACTTGGTTGATATGTTTGGAGTTGTGCGTAAACTCCAAAGGACAGATTGCAGCTCACCTACCCAAGCCCCAGCTGCCCTGTGCAATGGTACTTTGAGACGTGGTTTAATTCCTTGTAGGACCAACCCATTTGCGCGCTCTACTTGACCATTTGCCTGAGGGTGTGCGACGGAGGCTAAATCTAGGCGGATGCCATGCATATGGCAATACTCCTCGACTTCGCCTTGCGATAAGTTACTGCCATTATCGGTGATAATGTTATGTGGCACCCCGAACCGAGAGATTATTCCCCACAGGAAATTGGCGGTTGTGTTGCCGTCAAGCTTTTTGATAGGCTTAGCTTCAACCCATTTGGTAAATTTGTCTACTACCACGAGCAAATGTGTGTAGCCACCAGGTGCCGTCTTAAATGGACCAACCATGTCCAAGCCCCAGACTGCGAAAGGCCATATGATGGGTATTGTTCTAAGCTCTTGAGCCGGCATGTGTGGTTGTCTGGCATATAGTTGGCAGCCCCTGCATCTCTTGACTATGTCTTCTGCATCTTACTTGGCTGTCAACCAGTAAAAACCTTGTCGAAAAGCCTTGGAAACAAGGGAGCGTGAGGAAGCGTGGTGTCCACAATCTCCGGAATGTATCTCGTCCAACAGGTTTCTGCCTTCTTCTGGTGAAATGCAACGCTGGTAGACACCAGTGGTGCTACGCTTATACAATTCACCTTTAATTATTGTAAATGTCTTGGCTCTTCTTATGATTTGTATTTTCAAAACATCATCATCTGGCAACTCCTGATTGATCAGGAAGTCTAAATATGGTGTCGTCCAATCCGGCTTTACCAGGTAGACGGCATAACTGGCGTCTTCTACTGGCTCTGCCGATTCTGGGTCAATTAGGTCGGCTCCCTTTATTGACGGCTTGTGAAGGTGTTTTAGGAAAACATCTTTTGGTACTTTTTGCGTTTAGATCCCAGTCTGGCAAGTGTGTCTGCCGCCTCGTTTTGGGCTCTTGGAATGTGGCGGACCTCGTAGCCAAGGAAGCATTTGGCAAATTTGTCAACGGTGGCACGGTATGCTGCCATTGTTGCACTTTTTGCATCCCAGGTACCACGCGTCTGTTGCGCCACCAAGTCTGAATTTTCATAGCAGAGGACACGCTGGACGCCTAAATCTCTGGCGATGTCTAAGCCGTGAAGGAGTGCTTCATATTCGGCAACATTGTTTGTTGCCTTGAAGTGTATTTATAAAACATAGCTGAGCTTGCCTTCCTCACTACCGTGATTAAATGTTCCTGGAAGTAATGCCTTAATTTTCTGGCGGCGTAGAAAACACCATAGACCAGCTTCTGGTAATGCAGATAACGCTGCTTCGAGGCGGAAAAGACTTCACTGATGAAGTAAACCAGACGCTGTTCTGAGATGTCAACTTTTTCCGTCTTGCGTTCCACAACCAGGACCACGCTAACAACTAAGTTGGTTGCCGCGATGTAAAGCAGCATTGGTTCCTGCGTACAAGGTGCTGCAAGGATTGAGGCAGTCGTTAATGCTTCCTTGAGTTGCTTCAAGGCGGCATCAGCTTCGGCTGTCCACTCAAATTTGTCGGATTTCTTCAGAAGCCGGTAGAGAGGCATGGCCTTTTCTCCAAGGCAGCTAATGAAACGACTGACGGCAGCAGCCGAGCCAGCAAATCGCTGCACGTCCTTCAGGTCCTTGGGCCTGGATATGTTGAGAATTGCCTTGATTTTTTCTGGGTTGACCTCTATTACTCGTTCGAAAACGATCAAGCCAGCAATTTGCCGGCAGGAACCCCAAAAACACACTTTTTCTGGTTGAGTTTAATTTTATATACCCGGAGGCTGTCAAAGGTTTCTCGCAAGTCGTCAAGCAAATCTTCCATTTTCTTAGATATGATGGCAATGTCGGCTAAATAGACATGAACATTGCGGCCAATCTGCTCATGAAGGCATCTTTGCATACATCGTTGATACGTCGCACCGGCATTTTTTAGGCCAAAGGTCCCGTAGGCGTAGTAAACGATGTTTTGAGTTGGTCGGATTCTCGCATTTTAATTTGGTGGTACCCGGAGTATGCATCCAAAAAGCACAACAGCTCTGAGCCGGCTGTGGAGTCTATGACTTGATCTATACGTGGTAAAGCAAAGTGGTCCTTAGGACAGCACCTGTTCATACCGGTATAATCAATGCACATTCTCATTTCCTTATTGGGTTTTGGAACCATTACAGGATTTGCCAACCAATCAGTGTGTACTACCTCCCTAATGAACTTGTCTTCTTGCAACTTGATGATCTCTTTCCCTATTGCCTTCCTCTTCTCTTCACCGTAGCGTCTTATTCCTTGCTTCACTGGCTTGGCTCCTTTATAGACATTAAGAGAGTGCTCGGCAAGTTCCCTTGGTACACCCGGCATGACGGCCGACGACCATGCAAAGATGTCCTGATTCTCATGGAGGAACTTGATGAGCGCGCTTTCCTATTTGTCATCTAAGCCGGATCCAATGGTGACTTGCTTGG
Source organism: Poa pratensis (assembly GCA_947311845.1). Lineage (NCBI taxonomy): Eukaryota > Viridiplantae > Streptophyta > Magnoliopsida > Poales > Poaceae > Poa > Poa pratensis. Next base: position 10,342,566 of record CAMZMU010000092.1, on the reverse strand, counting down.
AACTGTCACCTGGCACCAGATCCGTCTTCTTCGTTTCCTCGGAGGCCTTGAAAGTATTCTTGGGCTCGGTGGTCTTCACGTTTTTCGGCAACTGCGACGTATCAGTCTCCTTCTTCATCATGGCTAGCTCCTCTACGTGGAGGACTGCCTCAGCGAAGGCGGCGTTGCCACGTTTGCACTCCTTTGTTTTCTTGAAGTTGCCATTGACGGTGATGGTACCGTTGGGTCCAGGCATCTTCAGTTTGCTGTAGATGTAACACGGCCGAGCCATAAACTTGGCGAAAGCTGACCATCCAAAGATGGCGTGGTAAGCACTCTTGAAGGGGACTACTTCAAACCTGAGATACTCCGAGCGGTAGTTTGTCTCAGGTCCGAAAGTAACCTCAAGTCTGATGCTTCCCATTGACTTGGCTTCCTTTCCCGGAACGATGCCATGGAACTTGACTTTACTGTAGTCAAGCTGTCTTTCCGACAAGTTCATGCGCTTCAGGGTGTCCTCGTACATGATGTTGAGGCTGCTGCCGCCGTCCATCAACACCTTGGTGAGTCTGAAGTTGTCGACAATTGGGTCGACGACAAGGGCGTATTTGCCGCGGTGAGGCACGTGATCTGGGTGATCATCTCTGTCCCAGGTGATTGCCTTTTCAGACCAGTATAAGTACTGAGAAACATCAGGCACTGTGGCATTTAGCTCGCGCAGTTCCGCCTTTTCTTCCTTTGCCGAAGGAGTGCACAAGAAACAGACCAACTATCCGTGCACCTTGGGGACTTTTTCTCCTTGCGTGCTGGCTTAGGGTCCTCATCTTCCGACATGGATACCACCTCATCATCGTCTTCCTTCTTTGTCTTCTCAGCTTTCTTGCTCTTTTTCGGCTTCCAGCCAACCTCGGGGTCTTTCTTGAAATCCTCCATGAACCGGCATTCCCTCAGTGTATGGTTAACCTTCCCCAGGGATGCATGGATTGGGCAGGGTAAGGCTTTTGCCTGATCGTAAGTCAGGCGTTGCTTGCGGGAGCCGCCTTCTTTACCCTTTCCTTTCCACTTGCGGTTTTCGCCTTTGCCTTCGAAGGTAGCGGCGACCTCGTTTGATGGTCCGGTTTTGTCGTCCTAGGGAGCCTTGTGTTTGTGACTTGCTCGCCTGCTTGGCGCCATGTCATGAGCGCCGTCAACATCGTGTGCGTCGTCATCTGCCTGTGCGTACATGGCTGCTATTTCAAGCATGACTCCGAGGTCCTTGACATGCATGCGTACTAGTTTGTGTCTGAGACTCGACCCCTTCAGGAGGCCTGTGGTGAAGGCATGGATTGCTTGATTGTCGTCCACGTTTTCACAGCTTGTCTTCGTCCGGATCCACCTTGCCAGGAAGCTTGTTGCAGTTTCATCCGGCTTTTGCACGCAGTGAACCAAATCTGTATATGTGTTAGGTCGTTTGTATGTGCCCTGGAAGTGTTGCGTGAACACCTTTTCCATATCGAGCCAGCTATGAATGGATTTCTCCGGCAAGTTTTCGATCCAGGTTCGGGCTGTCCCCTCCAGCATGAGGGGAAGGAAGCGTGCGGCAACCAGTCCATTGCCCTCGGCAATTTCGACTGCCAGCGCGTAGTCTGACAACCATGAGTTTTGCTTGTCCGCTCCGTTGTACCTCTGATGAGTTTTTGACACTGATGTCATGTCTGGGCCAAAGCACTTAGGGCCGAGGTAGGCGTCCTCTTTTCCTGCCTTGATGTTATTAAGACGGTGTCGCGCGTCACCCGGAGCGAGCTTCTTGTTAGATCTGTCAACATTAGGCTCGTCCTGCACTGCCCGGCTGTGCCTAGGCTCGTTGTTGTGTCCCTGGCTTCCGCCTTCATGCCTGGGCACCGGCGGTGGGGACGGTGTGCGATCCCTGCTTCTTCTTGGTGGCGGGGCGTTGTTGCGATTTCCGCCACTCCTTGGCGGCTGCTTGTTTCCCCGGCTTCCGCCTTCATCCCGTCTAGGCGGTGGAGGAGGCGAGGCTTCGCGTCTGTTGCCGGTTCGGGACGCTTCGTCATGCTGCCTCCTGGGAGGCGGTGACTTACGCGGGTCCTTGTCCTTGTCTTTCCCCTTCCCATGGCTACTGGAGCCAGATGGGTCCTCAGGATGACCACCGGCCGCAGCTTTGCAGGCGTTGGATTTGGACTCCAGCCTTCCTCCCCTTGCGTCCGCCATGTCGGCACGAGAATCAGCACGGGCCTGCTGCTCTAAAGCTTTGTGAGCAAGGATCGAGACATGATAGATCTTCTCGTCCTTGTCGTAGTCGTTGTTGTTGAGGATGTCTAAGGCGGCCGCAGTGTTGAGGACGGGGGTGCAGAGAATGACGTCCCCATTCTAGTCCTTACGCTGCGGTGCTGAAGCCCACTCAAAACCAAGTCTTTACGCCGGGGACTTGAACTCGTCGTGAGGTGGGTTGTGGCCTTGCTTGCTTTTCTTGTCTGTCACACGTCCTGCCGGTTTGGCAACCAGGGTTGAGGTGAAGAGATTGCGCTTCGAGGTTATCTTGGCGGTTATCTTGGCGTTTTCTTCCTTGGCTTCTTCGAGCAGACCCTGAACCTCTGCTTGCTTGCTTTTGAGGTATTCGGTTTGCTCCACCAAAGAGCTTCAGAGCTTCTCCAAATCAGCCGGATTAGTTTTTTTGTTCACCGGCGTGTCCAGGACTTCCGCCAGGGCCGCCATGTTGCCTGTCTTGCTGGGTTCGCCTTTCTCCCGAACCTTCTTTTTCTTCGGAGCCGGCGGGGGCTCTTCGAACAGTGGATTGGTTGCCGCAGCTCCAGCATTGGAGGCATCTGCTGCCGCTGCCTTAGCCGGATCTGTGTTGGTGACATCCGCCACAAAAACCTGCTGCATGTTAGCGGACGAGCCTGTAGCCGTCTCGGAAGGCGGAGATTCGGGTGCATTGAAACACCTTTTGATCCGTTGCTCGAACATGCTTGCAGAGTCTTCTTCGGAGTCAGAGTCTATGTTGACATGAATAGTAGATCTGGACCCAGCATCCGACATTGTCTCATCCTGCAACGCAGGGAGGATTGATTCGGGATCATTGCTATCAGGTTGGGAGTCGGATCCCAGTCCTGTCATGCCGACAAAGTGTAGATCTGAATCTGCTGACTCCTGGGAGGAGGCGGACTCAGATCCGTCTTGAGTGTAAGCTTCCTGATTATAGGGCGGGTGGGATGGCGAATAAATTCACGGCAACCCATACGCCTCAGATGTGTAGCCGATGAATACATCGACGCCGCCAAACGGCACAACCCCACATCCGACAATATAGTCGTCTGCGGGGATGTAGGACTCATCGCAGCTGATGTAGTGATTGTTGCCGTAACGCATGGCGCAGCCGACGGCGATGGTTTCGCCGACGCCGCCTAGGGTTCCCGCCTGGAACGTGGCGCTTGCTGCCTTAGGCCCCACGGTGGGCACCAACTGTCGTCGTATCGGCATCGTTGATAGGAGACGGGGGTCCTCTAGCTGAGGGTGAATCGTGGGGTAGAAGGTGGACGTCATCGAGGTCGGGATCGAACAAGGCAGTTTACCCAGCTTTGGATCTCGCAGCGGTGGTGAGACCCTACGTGCTGCTATAACTCACTATAATGACAATAGCCTTGGTCGGGTTACAATGAGCGTGAGAGTATATCGAGCATATGAAAGTATGCCCTAAAGGCGTCCATAAGTCCGGCTTATATAGGCGGCCGGACCTAGGGTTACAAGGGACAAACGTGTCCGGCAAGACTACAGAGTCCTACACCTATCCGGCAAGTCACCGCCTTCCGTCTTGATCCTGGAGGCGTCATGGGTTTCAGTCTTGGGCCTCCGTCGTGCCATCTTCCGTCCGCCTTGTATGCCGGCTATCTGGGCCGCCCGGCAGGCCAAAGCCTTCACCACCACTGTGGGCCACCCTGAACTAGCCGGATTGATCCATGTCAGAGATACCTCCAGTAGGTATATCCCCAACAAAGTGTGTAGCCAGAGCGTGCACGAATAGATATCATGGAACGTAGAAAATGTTTTTTTAATCAAACACAACATCCTTTCTAAAAAGAGACATTACACACCATAAGGCCGCCAATCCGTTTAGGATATGGTTTTTATATTTTATGGGATTCCCCGTAGCACTTTGCCAAACATGGTAGGAGCCTATTATGTTTGGCGCAAACTGAATAATATACCAATCTTGACGGACGAATTTGCATTAAAAAACTAGTGTTTAGTTGTTTCATCATGGTTGCAAAAAAATCTGTTTACTATCATGCCAATTTTGCTTCGCAAGATTATTGTTTGTCAAAAGAACACCCCGTTTTAGATATCAGATAACGATACAAATTTTCAATGGGACCCGTCTCGTGGGGTTTCCTAATTTTCTTATTATTAATTGACATATCTACTTCGCCTAACACCTGCTTTTTTTAGATAAAGTGATTTTATTACTTAAGAGTTTTAAGCATTACATCCGGTCTCTGCATAACTAGGATGCACACAGCCATAAGTTCATGAGTTCACGAGTATTCAATCTATTATATTATTAAAACAACAAACAATAGACTGTAAAGATTAAACCGTTCAACATTAAAAAAATCAGCGGTTAAGATGAATCGGTAGGAACTCGCAAAAAAAAAAAGATGAATCGGTGATCAAGCAGTGCCATACCAGGACTCTCTCTCCGTCTCCAATTTAACACGAAGATTGCTCCCCTCAAGAAAAAACCAACAAAGACTCCATCCGATCAATCAACAGGACACGCATCCGGCAACCGGTGAGCATGGTCCGCGATGATGCGCCACCGCTCACGCGGCTGAGCTGGGCAATCGCCATGCCTATTGCTGCCCGTTCGATGCGTCCTGGAATTCTAGCGCCCCGCCGCCGTTTTTTGTGTGGCTGCTGGGAGATGATGTCCATCAATATTTGCCCCTGTGAATTACCATCATTGCTCCAGATCGATTCTCCAGGCTTTTACCCTGGAGTATTTTTTCCCGGCCGTCAGCGTTGTCGACAGATAATTCGACAGATAATTGAATATGCGGCGGCACTTCGCAGCAGCTGAGATCGCTGTGCAAGACGGATCGATCCATGGGACAAAGAATTGACGCATGCACACAGCCGGGCAGCGCCGCCGGGCAGCGGAGACGCTGAGTCTATCGTATAAAAGGAGCAGCATCAGAAACGTCATACAAATCCACGTACGGCCCCATGCAAGCCACGAGAACGCAGCTGGATGAATTAATACTTAGCTGCATAGCATTGATCGATTCATGGTGAGCGCCCTAACCAGCAACATAGATAAGATCAGGTACGTATTGATTGTGTTTGCATTACACACAGCAGTATTGATGCATGAAACCCCATAGCTAGGTACGTACTCCAGTACTTTTTTGTTCATAGGACTTCAACATGAGAGCTAGGTACGTATTGTTGCATGATATGTATTTCATGCAAGATTCTGGTGGTTTTTTGTCACCAACATCAGCGATATAAAACATGAGATGTGCAAGAAGTAGGCTGCATGCAATTTTAAGATCACAGTTTGCTGCCGCCCTCTCCCCTGCCTCAGTTCACTTCAACTGGCCAGGAAATCAGTATATACACATACGTGCATGTTCATGTTGAGGTATGTAAAATCATCTGATAGGCACAACGTTATTTCTAACGTACAGCGTCAAACACGCACCTGCAATGTGAAAAGAATAGGACACAGATCGTCAGCGCAATGCAACTCCAAGCCATGACAGAGAGGAACCCCACGATAGATCGAAGGCTCCAACAACTCTTACTTCCATCGTCAAATCAATGTCACGGCAGGGGAGCAGGATGGCAACAGGTCAAAGGCACGACAGCAACTTCAGGCAGAAACCGCAATATTCAGGTAACAAGTGCAATCTTCGTGTGTGTTCAGACAGTTTTCTTACGAACAACCTGCTTTCATGTAAATTGTTGCTTAGATAGATCACTTATTTGAGGGCAGGCCTGGGTTGGATGAGAACTTCTCGCAAGGGATCGACGCATCATGAAAGAAAAAAGATTAGCCACACACGTACGTATGCGCCATCCATGATCCATCCATGTCCACGGCACCGCTAATCGAGAGCAAACCCACCAGTATTTTATTTGTGTTCTCATCCGAGGGTGACATATGCAGTCAGATCAGCTGTTGCCAATTCTCCAGGCCACCGCACATATGCATCTCAGATAAAAGAAACACAGCGTTGATCTCAGTGTCCAGCCGGAGCATCATCGTCGTACGAGTCTTCTGGGGTACTATAGTGCGCCGCTGGAGGCTGGAGCAGAAAACCCCGCTATTTTGCAAGGAGTGTTAAATCTATACATGTATCTAAACCGAGTGCGGCGTTATGGCTCCCAGGCATGTAACCCTTTTCTGAATTTTTTGAAAAGTTCAAATTTAATGCTTTACTTTTTTTAAATACCATTATGTAGTCTATGAATTACCATGTGTGAAAATTTCTTATATTTTAGACGCAGCAAAAATGAGAAATATGCAGATCTTGGGGCGTGAATAGTGTTATTTGTTTCTCAAACATTTTTGGATATGTCTTTTTTGCTGACCCCAAATACGACGTACTTGACATTGAAAAGTTTCACGATGGTAGTGCGTATAGTTGGCTACATCCAGGTATTTGTTTAGAATTTTTCTCCATTACGACAGTCAATATCTAAACCTTCTTATATCCTATACACATTTAGTTCTGGCCTACTTTGTACAGCCACAAATAAATAATTTTGCACTGCCCTTACTTATAGTTTGCTTATTAAGACTTTTGGTCAAATGATGTTTTCAAGCATACGACAACTCTATCTTTTTCTCTAAAGTGACGGATGGATTTGAAGCATTTAGAAACTAAACTATGGCTGAAACGAATTTCGTAATTTTTTAGGAAGTTCAGAGTTTCGTTGTATCCAACTTGATATAGTAATTGTTGTTTGTTTCTTCATTTTTGCAGGTGCCGGATCCTTAAGGAAACGGTTGTGGAATACATGACAATATAGTCGGTAATTCAACTGGATGTCGGGTAGATTTATTTCTTAGTTTATTTGTTTTCTTAAAATAATAGATACATCACAACAGAGGCGGATGCATGTAGAACCAGGCCAGGCCCTAGCATGTTTCTACACACTAATAACTATGTTCGTCAATTCACCCTATGTATGAAAGTCAATCTGAAATATCTAGGTTCAAAATATCTATGTTCATGTTCAGGCTACCACAGTAATAAATATAAATTACATTATCTTGCTTAAGATAATATAGTTCGCGTGATTTATCATGGAGCATAATAGGTACGGGATAGCTAAGGTATGAAGTACATCACCCATTTTTGTCAATGTTTCTATAGATGTAAAATTCACTCCACGGGCGAGGAGTCCCAATGAATTTTTGGATCTTGAGAACAAAATATAACTTGAAGTAGGTCCACTCCTGCATAATAGAACTTTCAAGTATAAACAATGAACTTACTCAAGTTAAACGTTTATAATATGTGATTTTTTCATGTAGCCGCGCAATTGCGCGGGCCACCCAGCTAGTTCTGAAATTAAAAAAGGCAAATTACATATCATAATGAGAAATTGTAAAGCCGCCTAAGATGATGGTAGGTCGATCCGGAGACTATGTTGCCATCCATGCCGGGAGAATATCTCCCTGGCCGCAGACTCCAAACGTAACGCCACCTCCAAAAACAAGTCTTGGTGCTCCACACGCTGTAGGGCCGACCATGCTCGTAGCGTTGTTGTACACCGATAGATAACCTGCATAATAGAAGCATTTTTATCGTTAAAAACCTTGTCATTTCTACATAGCCACAACGACCAAATAACGGCAATCGCTCCCACCCTACTGAAGAGTTTAAACCTAGGATCTACCCCGTTTAACCAGTTGCCAAAAATATTTGCAATGGTACGTGGGGGATGTAAGATAGAACCTATCTGGATGGCTGACCATATAGACCTGACGAACTCGCACTGAAAGAACAAGTGTGTAATAGTCTCGTCATGTTGACAGAAGACACACTTTTTACTTCCGTGCCAATTGCGTTTGGCAAGGTTATCTTTTGTAAGAATTACACCTCGACGGAGATACCATGGAAACACCTTGGTTTTTAGCGGGATCTTCATTTCCAAATTTTGTTATTATTCTTAATATCGACTGGGATTGCGGGTAAGATTAATGCTCTATACATAGAATCAACCGAGAATTTACCATTCTTCGTAAGATTCCATGAAATTTATCTGGACCTTCCGACAGATGGATGGAATCCAATCGGATGAGCAAACATTTGAGGATGCTTGTCTTGTTCCAAGTAAACTTCTCCTGAACGAAACATTTGGTGGGGAAGTACCCAACACTTAGCGATCGTGTCACTCTTGTTTCGTACAATAGCATACTGAGCCGGATATTGTTCTCTGAGAGTGGCTTGGCCTAGCCATTTATCCTCCCAGAATCGAATTTCCGATCCATCCCTAATTGAGAAAGATCTTCATGGGAAAAAGAACTTCTTCGTAGCCATAAGGCCTGCCCAGAAGTGTGAATCCAGGTTTCCAAAGAACCTGAGATACGGCTTGAGATCCACATACTTTCTCCTAAGGAGGGTTTGCCAAACTCCATCTTCAAAAGAAGCTTGAAGAGCCATTTACCCAGCAAAGCTCTGTTCTTGACCTCAAGGTCATGAACTCCGAGCCCTCCTTGGTCTTTAGGGCAGCAAACCACACTCCACTTAGTCAGCCGATATTTTTTCTTCTCACAATCCCCTTGCCAAAAGAATCTAGACCGGAAATAATCCAATCGTTTTAAGACTCCTTTGGGTAATTGGAAGAATGAAATCATATACAGTACCATGTTTGTTAGTACCGAGTTTATGAGAACCAATCTTCCACCCAGGGATAAGAGTTTGCCTTTCCAGCTATTTAAACGTATTTGAAGTCTTTCCTCCACCTTTTTCCACTCAGCATTTGTAAGTCTCCGATAATGAATCGGAATACCCAAATAGTTGATAGGAAATTGTCCTTGCTCACAGCCGAAAAGTTCAGCATACAAGGCGGCGTTTTCTTGAGCCTCGCCAAAGCAAAACAATTCACTTTTATGGAAATTAATCTTAAGACCCGAAAGTTGCTCGAATGCTGACAAAATCAGCTTTAAGTTACGAGCTTTTTCGATGTCATGTTCCATAAAAAGAATTGTGTCGTCGGCATATTGAAGAATCGATAAACCACCATCAACTAGATGTGGAATCACTCCTTCAATTTGGCCCTCAGTTTTAGCGCGTTCGATCAAGATAGCCAACATATCAGCCACTATATTAAATAGTATTGGCGATAACGGGTCACCTTGTCTAAGGCCTTTTTTCGTTTGAAAGTATTTGCCAGTGTCATCATTGACTTTAATGGCTACACTTCCTCCAGAAACAAAGCTATCTATTAACGCTCTCCACTCAGTGAAAAACCTTTCATTCTGAGGGTCTGCTGAAGGAAAGACCAATTGACTTTATCATAAGCCTTCTCAAAATCAATTTTAAGAATTACCCCATTCAGCTTTTTCCTATGTAGTTCGTGAACTGTTTCATGTAAGATCGCCACTCCATCCAGGATGTTACGACCTTGCATAAAAGCTGTCTGAGACGGACGAACCACATGATCTGCCACACTGTTCAATCGAATCGTAGCAACTTTGGTAAATATTTTAAAACTAACGTTAAGGAGGCATATAGGTCTGTATTGTTGAATCCTTTCTGCCTCATTAACCTTAGGTAATAAAATTATCTCACCAAAATTGAGACGAAACAACTCTAGTTGTCCATCATGAAGACAGCGAACAGTTGTAGTAAATCAGACTTGATAACATCCCAAAAGTTCTGGTAGAACTCAGCCGGGAAGCCATCAGGCCAGGTGCTTTATTATGTTTCATTTGGAAAACCGCCTTTCTCACCTCATCCTCTGAATAGAGTTTAGTAAGTAGACTATTTTCCTCATCTGAAACCTGGGGTATATCCTCTGTTCGAGACTCATCCAGTATGAAGTTTCCTTCCTCTGGGGCTCCGAACAGGTTTATAGTAATTTGTAATATACGACTTTAGTTGTTCATGGCCCTCAATCGTTCCCTCCTCCTGGACTAGAGAATGAATACGCTTTTTCCTGTGTCTGCCATTGGCAATACTATGAAATAGCGAGTATTCGAATCCCCTTCTAGGATGAATTGGGCTTTGGATCATTGATACCATTTTAACTCCTCCTCACGCAGTAGTTTCGCTATCTGTGCATTCGATTGGCTCTTTAACTCAATCTCTTGCTCAGATAACAATCGAACTTCTGCTAATGCCTCTAGAGCATCAATTATCGAGGATAGTCGTATCTTTTCTTTTTTAAGTAAACCAGTAGTATGACGAGCCCAACCAACGAGGTGTGTGCGTAAAACGAATCTTATTGTTCCACCTCTGGATCGGCGTATCACCAGCAACCGGTCTTTCCCAAATTAACCATCTCATGGAACCCCTCACGATGCAGCCACCCAAGTTCAAACTTGAAATGGTTTACACTGTGGTCTAGGTATACCAGTGGTCAAAAGAATGGAGCATGGTCCGACAATCCTCAATACGTTCTAGAGCCCGTACCGACACAATGGGAACCTCGCTTCCCAATCAGTATCCATCAGTACGCGATCTAGTTTTTCGTATGTGGGTTCAGGAGAGAATTAGCCCAAGTGAACTGTCTCCCGACCATTGTTATCTCTCTTAAGTTCAAGCTATCAATGACTGCATTGAACAAAAGAGGCCAACGGTTGTCGAACCGACCCCTACTTTTCTCAAATGGAAAACGAAGCAGGTTGAAATCCCCCCAATGATCAAAGGATGAGGGTTATCTTTTGCCAAGTTTACCATTTCACAGAGAAAAGCCGTCTTAGCCACCTCCTGGGCCGGCCCATACACGGTAACAAGACTCCAAATGAAATTGTCGGTTTTATTACGGATGTGCATTTTTATATGGAAATCACCATCCGTAACATCCAACACTTCCATGGTATATGTCCTGATACCTAGTAAAATGCCTCCGGAGCGGCCATGGGGAGGACGCGAGTACCAATCAAAATCTATACCGCCTGAAAGTCGGTTCAATAGAGATTGCGAGAACTCACGTCTTCCCGTCTCAGAAATAGCTAAGAAATCCAAATTATGGTCCCGAATGCAACCAGCAAAGTGCAAATATTTAGCCAAGTCACCAAGACCTCTGCTATTTGCGAACATGCCATTCATTGGGAAACCGTGGGGGATTTGGATAACTTTGCGCGTTTCCGAGATGACTTGTTGGTGTTAGATTTTGATTTCCGACCGGATGCTTTTAACTCATACAATCGCTCAAACCGTCATCATCCAAACCACCCTCCAACACTTCACCAATTAGATGAGAAAGAAGCTGACCATCTGATGTGGCAATCGCTTCCTCTTCATCCAAATAGGTGGAAGTCAACACAGTCGAAGCTTTAGGAATAACAGTAAGTTCCATATACCTCAAGACACTAGTTGAAATATGTACTTGTTTTTTTACTATTACCAAGATTAACTCCTACACTAGTAAGCTTTGAATGAATCGAACGAGGAGAAAAAGACAGAAAAGATTTCGAATTTATTTCCGTACCGGAATAGTCCAAGTTGCGCGCAGCTTTGCGACGCATGGCCTTCTTCAAGGAGTCTTCATCCGTCGCAGAAGCCCCATCCACCGCCACCCCGAACCTCTCGCTACGACGGGGCAGGGTGACCCCATCGGAAAAGGCCACCATCTTGGGTGGAGGTGTGGACGGCGTGATGGAACCTCCCTCCGTGTACGTAGCCACCGGGGAAGCCATAGCCTGGGTTGGCATTGGCGAAGTAGCAGCCAACCCGGCCATCGCATCAGCAGCGTGAGGCGGGTGAGTCTTTGTCGGAGTCGAGACCACACCGTCCCTGCAGCGCCTAAAGCAAGTCCATCCGAGGGAGGTGTCGGAGAAGGAAAAAATCCCCCAGAGACCAGCCCAGCGCCACCATCCTGGACATCCGGCCCAGCAGGTGAGCCCACAGCAGTCGCGCCCAGGCCTGGCGCCGGAACGGCCTGGTGCATCTGCTTCTCGGCCCAACCTGCTGCGCCTGGCCTCCGTGGTGTGGCCTTGGCCGCCAGCAACCCGGCTGGGCTGCTCTCCATCGCCGACGCGCGTTCAACCCATTCCACCAGTGGCCCAGCTGGGCCGTTATTCGCCGCCGGCGCGTGGTCCGTCACTTGTACGAGAGGCTGCGCCTCCAGCGAGCTTACTGGGCCGGAAACCTTCGCCCCCGCGCTGTAGACTGTAGTCTGCCGCCCTTCTAGTCCATTGGAGCTCACTGGCATCAGAACGTGACCAGTCGCCATCTCCTGGTTACCAGGGGCAGCTGCCACACCTGGTGTAGTGACCCAGCACACCACTGCATGTTGTAGTGTACAAGTCATTGACATAATACTCACGGAAGGACCATTCCGTAAATATTACATCCTTCAGAGTAGTACAACAGAAACATAGTCGGTCCAAGGTAACACTATAAGATTACAACACTATTCAGTACAAAATCTCGAGAACCGCCTTTACAAAATGAAGTAGGTCTCGTGCAAATGAAACTCCCAAAAAGATCCAAGTCGTAGAACTAAGCTGGGTACCAGCTCTACTTCTAACTCCTAATCCACTACTGCTGTTGTCACAGCCCTATCTATCCATCTGGAATATCTTTGTCTCGAGTAGTGCTCCTCCTTCCTATAATCCTTGTTTTCTCCGTAGACATTATCGGCGTCGTGTCCACCATTGCACTGTTGTCGCCACTCCTTCTTTGACAAAGTAGAGGTTGATTCTTTTAGGCTCCACCAAGTTGATTTGACTCCTTGTTGAAGATTTCCCCAACATCGTTATGGATCCCTGTCCTTCCTCTGTTGTCTCCAATAATCTAAGCAGGGGGTCAACGGAGGAAAGGGTGAGCAACACGAGCGTTACTCAGCAAGTTCATATAACAGGTATAAGGTGTTTTATGCACTAGCTACCATCCATACCAAAAGGTCATGGATGAACATGCATATCTTTGTAAAACATTTTTAGGAAAAGATTCATTTTATCTTTAGAAAACTATGCCCGTCATCATTCACAGGTGCTAGGGCCTTGAGGAGCCTCCTTTCCTGCAGCGTTCGTCGTTCCTTCCTGGAACGGGGAGTAACATGTCACATTTTTACACTCTGCAGAGGTGCGTTACTTTACCCATAAGAGACCAACATCATGTTGCACAACCAGGCGTACTTTCCTGTCCACACTTCCTATGGTGTGGGGCCTGATTGTTGATCCAAGCCATTCGCCGTGCTTCTCCAACAACCCGCATGCCCACCCTTTTGTAGGTTTGTCCTCCCTTATATCTTTTGGTAGACTATTCCAGACCGAAGTCCTCCCCTATACCATAAAGATAGACTGTTCCAGACATCCCTACAATCCATCATAGACCCCAGTTACCATTTGGAATTAAGGGATCCCACCCATGTGCATGTAGTCCCGCAAGATCTACAGCCTAAGGAACTGGCAGTCCGTTGACATGCGAAAGGGAAAAGATCACAGATGACTTTCCCGTCCCATTCCAAGTCTCATGGTTAACGCTTCATTTACGGCGCAAGAACACTGACGGCATTGGTTCTTAAGTCCTAGGTAATACTTTCCCGTGCAAATGGAACCTCCACCAACCACATCATACCATGGTTCCATCTGCCAGCCAACAACATATATATAGCAATTCACATCATTCAAAAATAGGTTTTACTTTTTCATGCAATGATAAACCATAGTATTTTGCATTTACTTTGATAAACATAATCAAGTAGGACATGAGCAAGAGTGAACTTGCCTGTGATAGAAGTGGCAATTCAACCCTTCGGGGTTCTAGGGTCTGCGATAAAACCCCGAGTTCTGAAAATAGCAATGTAGTCCCGGTAAGGACTAATGAAAGCTCTGGCAAGATGCTATTATGCATAGATATGAGATGCATCGTAAATTACCCCGAAATTCCCGAAGCTCACAAGTGTAAGATTCGTTCTACCCAATACTTTAGTGATTTACTTGATTTATGATTTATAAGTGACTTGTTTGTTTGATCACTTTGAACTGTTATAATTCAAGAATTAAGTGTTTATCCTTTGTATTTAAGTAATAAGAGAACATCATTTATTTTGCTTGAGAAAATCTTTTGAAAAGGTTTAATGTCACCAACTTAAATCGTTTTTATTCAAATTAACATTATTCATAATTAATAATATTATTTTAAAATCATGAGATTTACTTGAATTTTTTAAGTGATTATTTATTCAAAGTATTAGTTACTTAATTCTTTAATAGAAATACTTGATCAATTTTAGAAGGGTGTATTTGAGCAACACCAATAAAAAGAAACACATTTGCATTCCTCACACAAAATGGAACTCTAAGATGATTTTTGTTCCTTTTTAAACAAAATGGCTCAGTATGGATTTTAAATTCCTTAGGAATTATTTGTGAGTTCTTAGAAAGGAAAACAAAAGTGGCTAACTAAGTGGGCCTAGTAGACTATACGTACACCCAAGTTCCATACGCAAAGGGCCCATCCCAAGTTGATCACGTACAGTACAAACAGCCGCACTTTCCCCTCCCTTCCTCTACAGTGGAGAAGGGCGATTTTCTGGAATCGCCTGCTCGCCGCGCTCTCGCCGCCGTGGATCCGTGGGATCTCTCTCCCCCGTCCGCTCCGGTGGCGGGTGGGTGGGGATCCCCGGATCCCTTCGTGTACATAGAGTAGGGGTGAGTGGGTTCCCGCCGGCGGCGCTGTGGAGGCGGTGGTGCGGTCGGTGGGGTTTTGGAGTCGGCGACCTTCCTCTTCGGCGGTGGAGCTCCGGTGGTGCTTCGTCGCGCGGTCGTCGACCTCTCCGTGCTCGCGGATCCTTGGATCTGCTGTGTGCGGTCTTCTTCTCCAGCTGCTGCGGTGCGGCGGCGCTGGAGTCGTGTCGCTCGTCCAGGGCTGGACGAGGTCTCCAGCTTCTTCCTGCGGCGGATCCGAAGGCGGCCGAGGCAAAGCGGCGGTGCGGTGCCGGGGGGCGTCTGCCGTGGGTGTTCATCGACAAGAGGTCCGTCGCGGCGCGGCGGACAGGCTAGGCGGCGTCTCTCAAGGGATTAAATGCTCCCAGGCAGTGGTAAGGTGGTTGCTGGCCTTCGTCTTCGTCGCCGGCGTAGCTGCGGCTCTCGGTGCTAGCTCTGGAACCTCTACGTATTGTTCTTCACTTTATGTATTTCTACTATGTACTTTGTATGTGGTGTTTTGGTGAATATACGTGGAAAATTGCAAAAAAAAAAAGTTGATCACGTACACGCAGGCACGCACGAGCACAACTCCTTTCGTTCCTCTCCATTCTCTCTCTCCCGTGCGGCTCGCCGCCGCCGCTACGCCTGCTCCGGCCGCTTCCGGCCATCCCCGGCGCCGCCGCTTCCCGGCCTTGCATCACCTCGCCTTCCTCCACCGATTCCTCTACTGGATTTGCCCCCGCGTACTTCCAATCGACCGCCTCCGGGACTCTAACCCTAGCTCATCGCCCTGCTCGATCTGCTCGGCCTGGTCCCCAGCGCCGCCGTCGCCGCTGCCCTCTCTCTCCGGCCATGCCACCTCCTACTCCCATCTCGAACTCCTGACCATCTTCCCCAATGCCTTCGAGCCCCTGCTCCTTCACCTCCACGAGCACGGCTCGCCGGCGCTGTTCACTGGCTCCCGCGCCTCGACGCCTCCTGCTGCGCCTCCTGGTCGACAACGGTCGCCTCCTCGAACTCCTGCTCGACCTCGCCTCCGAGTCGCCTACCTCAACCTCGACGCCGGTGGGATGGCAGTGCCGCGACTGCAACCCCGGCGTCGCCTTCCTCGACTACCACATCAACATCACCTCCTCCAAGCTCTGACTCGGCTACAGAATACTCGAGGTGAGCATTCTTCTGTGACCGGCCGTGCCGATGAACTGTGGTGATCTTGTTCCTATAGCTCTGTAGGTGCAGGGATGCCTCTCTTTGGATGATTTAATCATCACTGGCACGTGTGGCTGTTGATGCTCTAATAGTGCGAGATTAAATACCAGGCACTGCTTATTTACTTCAGATGCATTACTACATGATTTGCCTATTTAGAAATTAATTTTACATATACTTTAGCTTGCTGAATTGGCCTATAAGCTTATTATCTACTACTGAATATATTTCCATGTTGGATTCATGATGAAATGCTTTTGTAGTATTTATTGGAGATGTTCTAGCTAGTGGCTACAGCTGTGATATGGATCTGGGTTTCTGTCAGTTGACAGTGTGATAAGAGGTGCTACTCTGAACCTTTAAGTTCAGAGATGTGCTGCTGTTCAATCTTGTTAAATCTTCAGTTAGCTTCGAAGTGGCCTTTGTGTTATTCCGGCTAATAATTCCTAGAATTAAGTTCTAGGATTGGTAGTATGATTTAGGTACTTAGTTGTGTTCGAGGTGCTCTTCCCCTTGAGGGATTTGTGCCCAGCAACCATGTGCTGGATCTGTGCTACCAACAATTGTGAAACCAAGTAACAATTGCTTATGTGCCTTTGCTCAGATTTTGGAATACACCTCCCCTGCCAATGATGCACAGGCTGAGGCCCTGATGTGATAAGAACATATGCTAGCTTATGACTTTTGTTAATTCCCCATGATGCCAAAGCATAGCATCCCTATGCCTTACTGAGGGAAATACCCCAGCCATAACCTTTATGAATAATTAGCAATTTCTTTTGCTAGAGAAAATTAGGGAATCAACCTCCTGATGTGTTGAGGTGGCGGCCGTGTGGTGTGGCTTGTGGATCTGCTGCTTCCTTGATCAACAGATCTTGCGATTCCTCTCCTTGTTCTCCTTGCTGGCCTGCTCCTCCAGCTCCAGGTTGCTTCCCTCGAGCTCCTGGCCTTCCCTCCTTGCTCCAGCTTGCTCCTGTCTTTTCTATCCCATCTTGTTCTTGCTCTCAGCAAAGATTGAGTGGTGAAAAGTGGATCTGAGGTTTTTGTGATGTGTTGTGTGCTGTGAGCTGTGGACTCAAACTGGTACTAACTGTGAATGGAATGGGGCTGGTTGCTGGCTGCTACGAGTCCTTGCTTATCCACTACTAGTTGTGGTGCTGTGGTGGTGACAGCACAGTGGCATGCATGGATGTGTAAGCTGTGTGCTAAGTTGCCTGCCTGCTATCCTTGATCCCTTGAACCTGGGAAGCAAAGCTTCGGTTGGTTTGGAATTATCCATAACGGCTTCATTATTTTATCATGCCAAGTGGATTTCTTTGCCTTAGCCAGTGATGTTGCTCTGAGGCTAATTCTTTTGTTAGGAACAGATGCTTTACTAAGTTCCTTGTTTTAAATCCGATGATGTGTTTAGTAGTGCATCACACTGCCAAACTGAGGATAATCCTAACCCTAATTCCCCCTCTTTAGTTTCTGTCTTTTGCTTTTATTTTTGTTTTGCAGGAAAACAAGATTGGAATAAAGATCAAAAAGAAGAAGAAAGGAATACAAGACATTTTATTTTAGGAAACAATTGTAATCTTCCTTTTTGTATTTCAGTTTGTTGTAATTTAATTGTAAAGACAATGTATTATTGTAAATACTCAATAAAGTTATTTGTTTGTCTTTCTTAAATTCTATAAATTGTAATATGTGTTGTACAGATTTAAATTATTCAAATAACTATAAATTTATTTACTTAATTATTATTTTATGCTTTATTGTTTTAATTTGAATTACTTTATAAATTCAATTTATTTGAATTCAATTTGAATTCAAAATTTCTACTACAAATAAATTATCTAGAGGTCATGTCGAAATTTACTTGCATTCACCTAAAATGAGCTAAACCTAATTCAAGAAAATGGATGTACTCCAATCACTCTAGGATTTTTAATTTGCGAAAAATTTATTCGGGTTTTTCAAATACATGCATTTAGATACACAAATTCCTATTTCTACTCTTCGTTAATTCCTCAATGCTGGGGTATTACACCTGGTGAGGTACTCTCTGCCTCGACCAGACGCAGTAGGCTCGGAGAGTCCCGGTGAATCCTTGCCACGATCTCGATCCCACGTGGAGTTTGCGGGTTCGGATTATACGGAGTGATAGCAATATTGGTGCTGTGAGGAGCAATTTGCATAGTGGTCACGGTCTTTCCAGTATTCGCCGCCCCGAGGAGTGGTTTGTATCAACGTCCATACTTGTATTCTGTGACGCACTCATACTAGGATTTCCCGTGGAGTCCTCAAAACCCTCCTCAGCACCCCTATACTCATCATCTGCCTCATCTCCCTTACGGCGCCAAAAATAGGGAACGAACTCTGCATCGGGGACAAAATCAGGTGTCTCACGCCGGAACACCTGCTACATATACTTATCGAAAAATGTCATCATTTTACAAATTCCATCGGAATACATGAAGTCCATGTGTCAGAATAACTTCATGAACATGCTCTAACAAATAATTCAAACTATCAAGCGTGAAGTTAGGCCTGAAGGAAAGGGGTGAGACTCCAACACTTACTTAAGTGTGACACATTTACGTCGAATAAATATAGCCCTAAAAATTGAGAAATCAACTGAGCATTTTCCAACCATTTATGCTCCTAGAAACGCACTTGAGAATTATCTCTGATGGTGAAGGTCCCAAACCTAAAAAGGGACAGTTTGATATTCATTCGACCAGTCGAGAAACTGGGGGTCCCCAGTTCCAATGGACTTGAGAAATAGTCTTGGAACCAACATACTTATTACGCATCACCTGCTGCACACTCAATCCCAGGTAAGAAATAAAAAACATATTTACTAAGAAGGTAGTGTTTTAGCCTCCAAATTATGGATTCCCACTACATCTTGATCTTTTGGGGGAACTAAGCTGCTTCATTTTTCTAAACAATGTTTTCTTTTGATGGTCACTTTGGAAATAAAATTTAGACCGGTTTTCATTCGTATGATTTGAGGTTTTCGGTTGGAGAACGCCACATTTATGTTTGTCCGGGCCCTGTGTACAGATACGTCCGGACGTATCCGCGGATAGTTCAGCGATGGAATTTGTCCAATTCGGTTGGAGATGCTCTGCAAACTTCGAGACAGAGGAGAGCGGGTCTGCGTGCCTGTCGTATCCTGCCATCAGCGCAACTTGGACACGGACCTCAAGATATTGTTGATTACCTGCCATGCGATCTGAGTACCATTTCACGCGGAGCCATAAAAAAATCGCTGCAGCCGACACTGCTTCATGGAGAACCGAGAGATCGATTTACACTTCACATGGAGCCAAGATCCCGGTCGGTGGTGTATCATCCCACGTGAAGAGATGGCCTGACGAAAACCACGTCGGGGTTAATGAAGACGCAACGCCGCGAGTGTCCGGCCCGAGTTCGGTCCGTCCAAAAAGTGAAAACCAGATCAATCTGCCGATCGAGTTCGTACGGGAAAAACGGCAACTCGCCAACTTCCGATCTTGCCATCACAGGCACCCACCACGACGCAAATCGGGTCGAGACGTACGAGAGCAACTGCGCACGTAGTACTCTCAACGCGAAGGCCATGTACTACGTGTTCATGCTAGTAAGTTGGTCGGATATTCGAAATGGAAACACTGCCTCGCTGGGCTCCGACGCCACCACTGCCGAGGTTCCAGTGGCCGCCGCGAGCCCGCCTATACTCATTCCAGTGGAAGCACAAAAGAAAACCATCTAAAAAACCCTTGTGGCCGTAAACGAGACACATCACACATCCCAAGTATTTTAAGCACATACGATGTGATAAACAGTTCACGAGTATTATTCAACACATATCATCGCCGCAACTACGGACACCGGCCTATATAAGGAGCTGGTATAGACACTCGCAATCGCAAGCCTCAAACACAAAAGCAACTAGAGAGTATATATCTATGGCAGCGTCACCACTGCCCCGCTGGGCTCCGACGCCGAGCCCCACTAGGCCACTCCGGTCGACGTCGAGCAGCACCGGCGTGGCTTCTGCGGCCAATGGGGTTGCCGGCGGCAGGAGAGAGGGCTCTTGCATTTCGGAGGTGTTTCTTACGTGGGAGGATCTATCGGTGACGGCAACAAACGGAAGAAATGGCTCTGCTGTGATCCTCGATGGGGTTAGCGGGTACGCGCGCCCCGGCGAAGTGCTGGCTCTTATGGGTCCTTCGGGCTGTGGCAAAACGACTCTACTTGACGCCTTAGCTGGTAACTTCACATGTTCATTTTCGCTGAGCTTACATTCTATGAAATAGGAAAGTAAACAGTTTGTCTATTCCCAAAAACTCTGACAAAAAATACTCCGACAAGCAGTCACCAATATAACATGCTATTACATGTGCAGATGTAAAGGTCATAAAGATGACCACCTGTGAACTAGAACATAAATGTTGATATATATTCTATTAGGCTTGTGCCAATGCATCGTCTCTTAACACGTTATCATAGGAGTAATAAAAATTTAAGAGACAACTAGTTCAATGCATGGTTTCTTATTAGTTGTATCTAAATTTAATTATTTGGGGCTCATTGATTCATATGATTGGGCTAGGACCAATTTTAATTTGCCTATTGCCACGTGTGAGAGTTGTATGTTACCTAATCTACAACCTCACACTCTCTATTCATTAATTACTATGGCACATAAGCACAATACATATGAAACCGGGCTAAAAAACTTACATTGGTATAGGCCTTAGTCTTACATTTCCTACATTTATTAGTACCATTTATTTCAAGCTCAAATCGGGCTATAGCTTGTTAATCAGAGTCTTTGCAAACGAGCTCTTGTGCTCTCACAAATAATGAGTTTGGATACAAAATTGAACGGCAATGTAAACTACGTGTCATCACATTTCCATAAGAAAAACCGAAGAATGAGAAGCTAAAACATTTCGTGCTTTCAGATTTTTTTACACAAGTCACAAGAATTCAAACTTTTCACAATAGTTAAGATCTTCACATCGGACTTAGTAATAATCTACATGTGACTATATGAGATTCATTAGAAAAAATGGAAAACCGAAATTAGTTTCTTCAGGTGCAATGACTATCAGATTCAAACATTTTGTTGGGCTTTACCGCAACGGTCAAGGATTTTGGCTCTTCCTTTATCTGAGTCATTACTTTCAATGGGAATTCATTCATAGGCTATATTTTAGGGAGATGTATTTGTGATGTATAATTAAAATTTTAATTATAGATGAATCATATTAAATGCAAGTTGATATATGCAACCAACCACGGGCATCTAACAAAAAACCCAGGGTTCCACTCACATGTGGACAACATTCCCGTTAAATGTTTAAACCAGACAACAACTAATATTATGGTTGGAAATTAATTTTGAGTAAGACTACCATAGTGTGAGTAACATAGATAGTAAGGTGCATCTCATGAAATGCCAACTAGACATATTGGTGACATGTCACCTGCAAAACAAAATGGTGACATGTTATAGTATGAAATGAAGAAAAAGATGATGGTGCTAACATAATACGTTATCCTGACATAGTGATTCTCAACACAAAATAATTCTAGAAGCTAATAAATGAAGTCATATATGATATTACCTTTATGATAATACACACTATGAGGGTTGTATCATATATGCATGATACTAGTCAAAGTTACTTCCCGTTATGACCAGCCTAAGACCATCGATATGAGTTCTAATTTAAATACTCAAGTGTAAAAAAATTGCATGATACCAATTCGTTGAATTTCATGACCCTAAAAATTGTTTCTCTTCAAACAAATCTTAGCTTTTAAAGATGCTAATTTTGGAAAACAAATCTATAAAAACATTAAGCGAATAATAGATTTCCAAAATTCACATTGAAATTTCAAGATACTAAATATGGGAAATTAAGCCTCTTTTATGGGAAATAAGAATGACTTGATACTAGTTCTAGATTTTTTTTGTAAAACATTGAGATAATTTCATGATTTTTTAAAGTTCAAATTTTATGCGAAAAATGGGTATGCCATAATATTAGTCAACCAATTTTTTATATAAATCTGTGAATTATGTCGAAATAAAAATATCTGGTGAGTTTCATTATTTTTCGAAAAAATAATTTTAAAAACGAAAAAATGAGGATATACTAATTCCCTGGAATTTGAAGTTTCCAAATCTGCGGCCTCTTACTTGAAGTTGAACCATCACTTTAGTTTAAAATTTTGGGGAACAAATATAGGAACTCAACTTTGCAGCAAATGGGTACCAAAGTAATTCAAAACTTGATATTTGGGTGGAGCATAAATGAATATTTTTGTTGACATTGAATTGTTAACAACTTGAATACCCATAATGAAATTTTACTAGGCTCTCTTCGGGGTTATAAGCGTAGATGGCCAATTTGATCACATAACTGAAATATCTGAAACAGTTAGGGGTCTAACAATCCCGAACGGAGATCCATGTAATCTGACATGGCTGGATATATGGTTCAACAGGACGACTTGGACCGAGCATGAAAGGGAGAGGAGACATCTTAATCAATGGTCGGCGTGAGAAGCTTGCATTTGGCACCTCCGTAAGCTGCCCATGCGTCCGATGAACTTGATAGAGATGTAAACTAAGCTTTGACGCTTGCGTATAACTCCCAACCACATGCATGCGATCACTGTAGGCTTACGTGACCCAAGAGAACCTGCTGATGGCGACGCTGACGGTGGCGGAGGCCGTGCGCTACTCGGCGCAGCTCCAGCTGCCGGACTCCATGTCTTGTTCGGAGAAGCTGTCGCGCGCCGACGATGCTATCAAGGAGATGGGGCTCGCCGCCGTAGCCCAAACACGGATCGGCGGCCGCGTCTGCAAAGGCATCAGCGGCGGCCAGCGGAAGCGGGTGAGCATCTGCATCGAGCTGCTGGCGTCTCCGGCGCTCATCTTCCTGGACGAGCCGACAAGTGGGCTCGATAGCGCCGCGTCGTACCACGTCATGAGCCGCATCGCTGGGATCGCCCAAAGGGGTGGGACGACGGTTGTCGCCGCCGTCCACCAGCCGAGCTCGGAGGTGTTCGAGCTCTTCCATGGCCTCTGCCTGCTGGCCAACGGGAGGGCGGTGTATTTCGGGCCAGCTTCCAAAGCTATCGAGGTACGTTTGCGCAAGTGGTACTTTACATGGCATGTGCTTTTATTTATTTATTTATTTATTTATTCCAAATAACACTAGGGGGAGAACGGCTCTTTGCCGTGTGTCGAAGACACACGGGAGGTCTCTCCCGTAGTGTAATAAAGAAGATAGTAATGGTTGAGAATTGAGACACAAAAAAGGATAAGTAAAATCAAACTACCATGTTCCCAGGTCCTAGGACATCACTACTTTAAAAGAACGTGCCTCCGTCTCGTCTTTAGAGCCTGTTTGGGTCGCACGATTTTCTTTTTGATTGAAAGCACAGATATCTGTATTTCAGTGATATTAAGAAGAAGCTTGACTCAGTTGTATGTAGACCATGGTTTTTGTTTTTGGAATGGAGGATAAACCCCGCCTCTGCATCAAAATGATGCACACACCGTTTTTATTATTACTAAAAGAATAAAGAAACCACGAAGCCTTACAAATAAATACAACGATTAGCCAGAAGCCACCATCAAAGCGATAACTCGCTACACCTACAAGTTTGATGAAGAGGTGGACCTGATCGAAGCCAAGTGCTCTGACCTTACACACGTACGTACGCGGTCTCAACCAAGCCGGCCGAGGGCGAGCCTGGAACACAACCCGGTCTAGCTAACTCTCAGCATACACCAGATGAACACACTCACAAGCCGCAGCCGCCGTCTTCCCGCTACCCATTTTCAGGAGATGAGATCAACGCAATGACCTTGTTAGGCCTACCGTCGATGTCGCCATGACGCCAGACAACACAACAGATCTGTGCGTGTCCATCATCTTGCGTCCAACGCTGACGCCGACCTAGATGCATCAGGGGACTGCCGCCACATCCTTCCTATCCCAGGCACAATTGCCGACAGGCCCTCGCGGGCCATGCTGGCGGCAGAGGAGCCAGGAGCGGGAGAGGAGAATGTCGTGGTAATTATTGTTCACGCGATTCTAAAAAGATTGTTAAGCAAAAGCATTGACTTTGGGTTTCATTAAATCATTATACCATATTTAATCTTACAAGAGGTAAAAACACATGAATTTAGATAAAATTTGTATTGTTACGTCATAGGGAGAAGCACAAAACGTTCCTAACAGATTAGTTGAATGTCATAGTTATCATTGGGAGAAAACAGAGAACCCTAAACTTTGTCTGTTGTACTGTAACTCTCATGTGGGAGTATATGGAGTATAAAACTCGGGGGAAGAACACTATGACTCTGAATTAAAAGAATCTAAAATCCTAGTCCATCTCTAAGTTGTATATGTATTCTAACATTTCCCAACAGTCGTAAGTGGAGGGATTACGACTAAATTTTAATTCTTTCCCTTATGTTGCCATCTCCACTATTACCAGTGACGGAGCTTGGGCCGAATGGATGGGGGCGCAAATGGGCTAGAAAGTCATGTTGGGGGCAAACCGGCCAAAAAGGCACCCATTTTTAGCAAACTTTACTTGGGCTGGGGGCGGTAGCCCCCCTGGCCTATAGGTAGGTCCGACACTGGCTGTTACTACGTCCCTTTCTGACGTAGCTGGAGTCCATCAACGGTGTCTCTCATGGGTTGCCAGCTAGTACGGTGATTGTGTCCTTTTCTGGAGCCTTCCCTGACTCTCCTCTCTTCACGCCGCAAGTCATAATGGGAGTGTGTCAGAACTCAGAATGCAAGCGACGACGCGACGCTGTTGAATGGAGTTTTTCTCGACGAGTAGTTGTACATGTAGCCCTTGATGTCGATGTCGAGGTAGCCGATCATGTAGTAGCCGTGATCGATGTAGTATTCGTTGTATTTGGTGTAGCCGCATGCATCAAAGGAGCAAGCGATGTCTATGACGAAGCTCCAATCGAAAACATTTTGAACCTTGTGAATGTCACAGGTACCGTCGAGAGCGACGTTTTTTGCTACATCTGGGTGGTGTCTTTCAAATTTCAGAGGACTTAGTTCTAGGACGAAGCACACGGCACACATCAGTTTTGTGAGGACCATGTGTGCCATGTAGATTTCATCACAATAATGTTGCTGGTGTGTCGATGCAGTTGCTTCCGTCGGATGTGGGGTCAATGTCGTTGTCGGTATCATGCGCGTCTTGCAGTAATAATGTTAGATGGTACCGATGATATATGTCTATCAGTGTGCACGTGTGCCATGGGTATGCGCCTGCGTTGGAGGACAATGTCGTCAAGTTTTCAAAATTTATCACTGTAATGTACGGAATTGATCCGAGATTTCATGGCTACTTGATCAGTATAATGGTGAAACTTAGGGCACTCGATAGGCAACAGAACCAATTCTAAGGACATCATTGGGGCCAAAAATACTTACTTGATGAAGGTATCAGTTTTGTTGGACTAACCACTATGATACCATGTGAGAAAGTTTAGAACACTAAATTTTTTGTGTTATATGGATCTGACACTCATGAGTATATATGGAGTAAAATACTTGGAGAGTAAAAATGCAATAACTTGAATATAAGATGACTATAAAATATTAGCATATCGCTCAATCCTAATTGTATGCTAACAATCATAGATATAAGGTAAATTTCCATGACGTTACACCCAAGGAAAAGTTTTCTGGAATGACATGCAAAGTAGATCACATGAAAATGTGTATGGTTTCTAATCATGCGAACCAAGCAAGCTCTATAGAAAAAAAAATCCTTCTAAGGAATGTAATCTCCAAATTTTTCATGAAATTCCATTGAACCAAAGAGACCATCGAATATTATAACAACACGGTAAAACGACATTTCAATCGATTCCCAGGGGTAAAATAGTATCGAAATTTCATAGGGCGCATCCTAACTTGTTCTTAGTCCATTAAACTTGGAAAATAGTTCGCTGTTGTAATGGGCATTTCTCAATATCCAAGATGATTAAGGGTACTCAGTGTAACACCCCGGCCACCCCCGGACCGGGCCTGTTACCCCTGGCAGCTCTCTAGGATCTCTAGACTGTCCACACAGATCAACACTGGTCTTTTCTGTGCACTTTGTCCTCACTCGTGTGCACCCGGGAATGGCATTCCGGTCGGTCACCCATCCTTAGAGTGCTCCGGGCCAAGCACGCTTAACCTCGGAGTTCCTTTCAGATGAGCTTCCGGAAAAGAAGTTGCAACTTGTTGATATGAGTATTCTATCAATTCTATTAAGACTTGAGCCAAGATCTCACACTCAGCTTCTGGTCTTGCCAGGTCTACATGCCAGACAAAAAAAGAGTAATGAAAACAACAAGATATAATATAGAAAAAAGGCACACAAAAAAAGGCCATTCCTGATAGAAGGTCGACTGTGCTGTGATTTCATTTTAAGAAATTCATCCATTTAGCAAAAATCAAAAATTGTCAACTACACTTCAGGCCATCGAAAAATGAGTTACCGACTTCAATAAATGTAAGAAAACACAACTTAAGGAAAAATCATACAAAATTCCTATGATTAAAATTGCATTATATATATGGTAGTAGTGGGTAATGTGAAATGTTTTAGTTTTTGTTGTTTTGAATAATCGCTAGGTTTATATCATCAAAATTAGTTGCTTGCATGATACATGCATCAAATCGGACGCACGAATCTTGATTTATTTTCCACCTCCTTCGTTTATAGATATGTGTGTTAAGAAAATGCCTCACCTGGATATGTGTGGGTTCCTAGTTTTTTTCTTGCTACAGAAAATATTACCTTTATGATGTTTACGAAAATCACTCTTGCTCATTGTGTAACTTGTAGTTCTTTGATTATAATGGATACCCATGCCCAATGAGGATGAATCCGTCCGATCATTTCTTAAGAATGATAAACACCGACTATGAGGTATGAAACTGATCTCTTGAGGTTTTCCATTTTTGAAAATTTAACGCCAGATGAAGCTTGATGGCATGTACATCATGTTTGCATAGGAATCCGAGGAAGGATCTACTGTAAATATGACACAGGCTTCAAAAGTAATCCAAACTTTAATGGCCTCTTCTGGCTGTCTTAGTATTTTAGGTTCTGAAGAAGTGAGCAAGACAATTAAACAGGTCGATCTCTTCTTTATCTAAATGTAAATTGGATGTATTTGCTTGTATTTGGAAATTAGATGTGTCTCATTTTTTTTACTATGGTATATATGTCTCCAGGGTACGTTTGTGATTCAGCAAAGACAAGCTACGTTCTTGACCAAATCAGTTGTCCTAACCAAAAGATCAATGATTAACATGTACAGAGACATAGGCTATTACTGGTTCCGCTTTGCTATCTACATCGGACTTTTTCTAACCATTGGGACTATTTTCTATGATGTTGGTTTCAGTTATGCATCAATCCAAGTAAGTGGCTAATTTCAAAGCTATAATGCATGTAATGAAGTGCAAACAATGAGTACTAATGACTCGGTCAACATAAAAATGAGTACGAATGACCTACTACTCCTTTTTTTATCGTTTCAGGCAAGAGCATCCATGCTTATGTTTACATCAACCTTCGTTACAATGATGGCAATTGGAAGTTTTCCATCTTTTGCGGAGGATATGAAGGTGGGTAACAATATATTTTCATCTAGAAAAATCTATTATTTCTTACAAGTTTGTCTCACATGACCATTTTTCAATGTAGATATTTGAGAAAGAATGGCTTACTGGACACTATGGGGCCATTGAATTTGTAATAGCCAACACACTTTCATCAACTCTATACTTGGGCCTCATCTCCGTCCTACCTGCTGCAATAGCATATTACCTAACCGGGCTTCAAAGAGGACTAGACCACTATTTCTTCTTTGCTGCAACTCTGTGGGCATGCACAATATTAGTCGAGGGTATGATGATGATTGTTGCTGCTATCGTGCCCAATTTTATCCTAGGTGTAGTCACAGGTTCTGGAGTACAAGGTTTACTATTGCTAAATGCCGGTTTCTTCAGGCTTCCAAGTGACCTCCCAAAACCAGTATGGAAGTACCCAACTTACTACATCTCATACCACAAGTACACAAATCAGGCATTATACAAGAATGAATTCTTGGGATTGGTGTTTAAAAATGTTGGTGGTTCTGGTGAGTTCAACATTAGTGGTCAACATATACTGAAGAACGACTTGCAAGTGGAGATGGGTCACTACAAATGGGTTGATCTCGCGATATTACTTGGAATGATCGTCATTTACAGGGTGTTTTTCCTGGTTATTATAAAGGTTTCTGAAATAGCAAAACCCATGATAAAACGTTGATAGTAAAAGTATAAAATATTTATTTTCTCGTAATGTAAAGTGATATAGGTTTGGCATCCTGTCATACATGTATGTGGATTTACTAGGTATAATCATTAACACAGTTGCATTGCCTATATTTTTATGAGCTCTGAAGTAATTTGCCATTCTATACCTCAAATAAACTATTTTGTTCATGTTTTTTAAGAAATATATTCTCAACAATTAGTGTTATTTTACTTATATAATAAATATTTAGTTTATGGAGCAACAGGTTTATTGATAATTTGCAAGTACGAGCAAATACATCCAATCTACATCCAGATAAAGGAGAAAAAATTATTAGGGAGCCTCCCTCCTTCTCTCTCTCTCTCTCTCTGGAGGCACCGGAGAGCCCAAACCCTAGCAGCCGCTACCGAGCTCCCTTCCTCTCTCCCCTCCCGCCTCCATTGGAGCACGCGGCCGGGCAAAGCTCGCGCGCGCCACCAACGATGGTGGCGGGGTCTCTCTCATGCGGTGTGTCATCGTGAGGGACGTCTGTCTGGGCAGCGGCGGTGCTTCTTGATGGCTCGGAGGCGTGGGATGGCGCAGGAAGGGCACGTGGTGGCGCTGCAGAGGGCATGTGACGGTGGCTGCTGCGAGTGCATCACTGCTCGTGGTCGCACATGGCGGCTGAATAAGGCAAACAAAACATTAACTAGAAAGAAACAATGATGCTGCAAGCCTGATAGTGTCCACTACTTGTTGATTGTTTTCATACGGGCGCTACAAAATAAAAATAAGAAACTTGGCGTTGAAACAGAAGAAATCAGTCAGTAGCTCTTGAGACTCATCGAAGCCATGACGATCGTGCTCCTTCGAGGGGAGTACCACCGGGATCAGTGACACTTTTTCAAGAACACGCAAGACTTGCATGTCATGTCATTAAGATAGGGATCAGTGACTCTAATGGGATGGAATTGTTGCAGAATTGGCAATGTCACGAGAGTTAGTGAACTTCGCAATCTTGCGAAGGATTTTGCCCCAACAATTGGGTGTTTTGTTAAGACTCGAGTAGTGAAAAATCGTGTGGAAGGGGTGGCAAGAACGCTTGGATCTCATTCGTGCTAAGATGCGAATAGTGATAGACGATGTGGTGGTCCAGATTTTTTCTGAAAAGATCCGGTAGACTTCAACTTGATGTGTTTCTTGTAGAGATGCGGTTCATGTGTGTGGTATGGTTTATATAATGTTGTCTGGATGGAATTCGGGTCTTCACTTAGAGGATCCCCTTCTACTGGCATAGTCCCGACCGATGCAAAACATGACAGTAATGGCAAAGAAAATACAGGGCTAAAGTGGAAAGATCAAATTGTGAAGTCAAAAGGAATAAAGAAGGAAAGAAGGAGAGAAGATTTCGGGCTCCCGAGCTCCAGTCATCCTGTTATTTTAAAATAATTGGAAAAATATATTGACGAGTAAAAAATATCGAAACAAATCCAAGATGTAGCCAATTGTGTATCACACAAACGTGCAAAACATCACATTCAAATACTTTGTATTTGTGCTACACAAAAATGATAAAAAGTGTGATCTGAATATGCATATTTTCAAATTTCCAGCTTTGTCAGATTTTTTTCATTTTTGTAGCGCATAATACAAAGTATTTGAAGTTGTTTTTTTTTTGCATGATTTGTGGGAGATACCATTAGCTACATCTAGGATTTTCTTCAAAAAATGAAAATCATAAATATTTTTTTCGATTTTTTTAAAATACCACGGTCACTGGTGCTCGGGAGGAAAGACACTTTTGGGAAAGAAGACCATAAAAAGAGATGGAAGCCCACTAGGCCCATTGGTGAGCAACCCTCCTGGACCAAGACAACTCCACTTTGTTGACCAAGTGCATGGAACAAACAAGACTAGAGTGGCTTACTTTTTCTTTCCCCTTAGGCGCACTTTCGGTTTTTACTAGAATATACTATTTTGGTCATGCTTTTCCCTCTCCCACCAAGGGTATTGGTGGTCCTTTCGACAATGCTCTATGCCTATAAAAGGTACCGTGGGTCCCTTGTAACTCATCTCTCATATGAAGCATGAGCTCTCCCTCTGATGGTGAGACCTACTGCTTGAGTTGATCTTTTCGGACTTTGGCGAGTGAAATTTATCTGACGGGATCCCTCTGACCTTTGGTATCACAGAATTAATCTCAGCGGAATTTGTGGTGTGTGGGTGGGATTCCACGATGCACAACAGGGTCGTCACATTCGTGCACCCAAGATTGCACAATGGGACTTGACCTGTCTCACCGGCGAGGCGAGGTTGAACACGATCAATAAAAAAGACAGTGTCACCCGTGTTAGTATCTGACGCAAAACAACACGGTTGTCGAGCACGCCCTTTACTTTACCCCATCGTTGCATATCTTTTATGTATGTTAATTTTATGACAACAACATATGGCGTAGGGTTTTCTGTGATATGAAGGAGTTTGTAAAAAGCAGGTCCCGAGGCGAGCCATGGAGAAGCCACGAGCCCCCTCAAAGCTTCCGGCTAGCGGAGGCGTGTCGAGTGGTCCAACTTGGCCCTTGTGGCTCCCCTCGTGGGCGTCGAAAGCCGGTGATCTCATTTTCGGTAGAAAATTCCACGAATTTTCGTTAATTTATTGAGTCCATAAGGTACTAGAAACAATAAAATGCAACAAAAGGAGGTTTCTACCTCCCTAAATCACAAATATTTTTGAGGGAAATCCCATAAATCATTTAAAACTGGTGAATAATGTAAATAATGATATCAACTAACTATATAGGACGTAAAATAGATTCTAAAAATGCACAAATGGTTGTCCGCAAGTGCTGGTTATCTCCAAGTGCTGGGGTAATTGTAATACCTCTCAACGTGGAAGGTAGAGCTTCGAACCACATGATCAGAAATGTAAAGCTATTTATTCTCTCAAATAAGTGTCATAATACTAGTTTCTATATACTAAAAATATTGATATGTTGGTTGAAAGTAAAATGCAAGAAAGACACTAAATACAAATATATCTCAATCCATTAGCAAGTACTCCCTCTGTTTCTAAATATAATAATATATTTTATATATTTTAAATGTGGTCTATATACGGACTAAAATGGTTGAAAATACACACTAAAACGTTTTTGGATACGTGTGAATCTAGAAAATGGTAAAACATTTTATATTTAGAAACGGATGGAGTAAGAGAATAGGCTAGTGGTTTACTCTTATATAAAAAAAAATTAACATGTTGGATGGATTTATTTGATCTCGCCCATAAATATATATGGTGGTACAATATTAAGCATAGATACAAGAGATGATTCACACAGTTGTCATGCTTTGCTGATAAACACATATGGGCAACATACGCAAAGATCAAAACACCCCTAGATTTCCATAGTTTGCTAGGTATGTAAATGTTAAAACCTTTTAAACAAGTTGGTCGTTCTCATGCTCATATTTATATACTAAAATATAGTATTGTCTAGACTATGATTTTCTTAACCATTTTTTTGTCCTAAACTTTTAAATTGGTTAAATTTGACGTTTTTGGTGTCCTTGGGACCACCCCTTGTTAAATTAATGAAAATGTTGAAACTGAAACCTATGTCACGGTCCCTCTAGGTTAAAACAAAGGTCGTATATATTGTCCTAAATAGTCTTTATAAAAACTTTAAGCAACTAATGGTCACTCAGAAAATTTTCAACCAAATCTAACCCCTTCCCTAAAACGTCTGTTAGGATTAGGGGTGTAAACAGATGGAATAATTTCTGCACCGTATTCGATTCCGAAACCGTTTTGAAAAATCCATATCCGATTTTATGGAATCCGGCGGATAAGGATATCCGAGTCCAAACTTGACGTCCGGATATTGTATAGGATATGGTATGTTAAATAGCCTAAAATATGGATTATCCAAAAAATAAATAGGATTATCCGATGGTTTTAATCTGAATAGTCAGATTTTCTACAGAAATGTCTAACAAATAGAGCATAATTTGCATTTAGTGTGTTGTCGAGTTCGTCAGTTGAACAAGACCTCACTTAAATGGTCATTATAAAGACTATGGAGTACAACTTTC
Organism: Poa pratensis; assembly: GCA_947311845.1. Taxonomy (NCBI): domain Eukaryota; kingdom Viridiplantae; phylum Streptophyta; class Magnoliopsida; order Poales; family Poaceae; genus Poa; species Poa pratensis. Next base: position 10,310,136 of record CAMZMU010000092.1, on the reverse strand, counting down.
TTAGTTGCTAGGTTACTGAACAATTATTTTGGTCGTATGGTTTGACAATTTACTTATGCGCGTATCTATCCGATTAATTTTGTTTCCCTTTAAATCTGCTTCGCTTCCGTTCCCGAATCCGCTATCACGTATGTCCGTCTCCGAATCCGCATCTGGTAATTATCCGCTCCGTTCCGAATCTGATGCAAAAAAAGTGGTAAATGATATAGAAGAGGCAAATACGATCCGGTCCGACCACATCTTTTAGTTAAGATGGCATTTTGACAGCTAAAACTTAGCTAAAAATAACAAAGTCATTTGAAATAAATCATTTTTTTAAACAAAGGCAAAAGCTTTGCCTTTTATATTGATAAAGAAGAAGCAACCTTCTACAGTGATCGGGAAGGCGATTTTTGAGCTTCCTCCGTCCGGCCACCTCGCTCGCCGCGGATCCGCGGGATTCCTCCCCTCCGTCGGCCGCTCCGGCGGCGGGAGGGTGGGGGATCCCCGGATCCCGGCCTGTACATAGTGTAGCTCGAGATAGGGATCCGCCGGTGGCGTCGTGGAGGCGGCGATGGTGTCGACGGCTAGGTGGGGTCGACGCGCTTCCTCTCCTGCGACGGCGTTCTCCGGAGCTTCGTCGCGGCGTGGGCGACTTTTGGGCGCTGCGGATCTTCGGATCCCGCAGCTTTTTGTGGTCCTTCGTTCTCTTTGCAGGCCGGCGAGGACGAAGACAAATCGGTGGGAGGTTGCAGGCGGGTGGTTCTTCTCCGTCGGCGAGCTGGGTGGGCTCTGTGGAAGAAGGGTGGTGCCCTCGTTCTCGTCTCCGGCGGGAGACGGCGAGGGCGTGATGGCAGTGGCCCGAAGCCGAAGCTCGTTCATCGTCAAGATTCCAGTGCTTGCGCTGGATGGATCTTGCGGCTGCTCAACATGGTTGTTCGGGCTGCTGGCGTCGGAGCGTGGCGTGCTTCCTTCTTCCTCCCCGGCGGCGTGCCGCTGGTGCGTGGTTCAGGTTAGCTGTGTGGTGGTTCCCGGCGTCGCTGGGGGGGTGGGGGTGAGTTCTTCCTCGCCTCTGTTCGAGTGTGCGTGTGTGTTGTAATCCTGAGGATCTCGAACTCCCTTCAAAAAAAAGATAAAGAAGAAGCAAACAATGGAGGCCTAAGCGAAAATAGAAAAGAAGATACAAAACCGACCGGAGCAAAACTCAGCCAGTCCAAACTTCCTACTCGGCCCTCAACATGGTCCAGGATACGCTGGACAGGCAGCAGAGGTAGGCGTAGGCGTCCTACTCAGCTGAAGGCGTGATCTCCACACCCCCCGGACCAGCTAGGCCCAAGAGGGCGTCGTCGACGGCGGCAAGGCTCGGGATGTTGAGCTTGAAAAAAACATTGAGCGCCTGCATAGACTAGTCAGGCATCTGCGTCTTGAAGCTACCCTCAAATTGCTTGCGAGCCTGCTCGAAGGGGGCATCCTCTGCCACTTGAATTCCCATCTTTTTGTTCAGCACGCGAACAGTTTTCTCGACGGCCGACATCTTCGGTTTGGCGTCCAGCCGGGCACTGCGGCGAATTTCCGACGTCAGCTCAACACAGGCCATAGCCGATGTCCGAGGTGCAGGACAAGGAAGCACGGGCATAGACGGCCTGGTGAAGAGGTCTTGGACAGAGCCCAGCAACGGGCTGCGACATCTCCTTCCGTGCTCACCCCTCCTCCCCCGCCAAGGGCCAGCGAGGGAGCTAGGAGATCACCCAACAAGGCAGCTTCAGCGTCCTCTTCTGAATCGGTAACCCGCGACGGCTCTGAGCCATCAACCTCTTGAAAAACAGCATCCCGCGACGGCCCCGAGTTTTCATTGACGATAGTGAGCTCAACGGCGACGGCGTCCTCAGCGAAAAGCTGCATCGGCGCCACCCCGATGCTCAAGGACTGCTGCAGCCCAACGAGACTTGGAGTGGCGTCAATACCATCCAGCTCAGAGCCGCCCGCTGGCGATGGAAAAGGTGACGTGATCTCGTGGCAGGCTCAGTCCCGCCATTCAGCTTCATCTCCGGCAGCAGGCGCGCCGCCTCATCAACCTGCACATGCGAGAGGACCGGGGACCTCGCCCCGCGGATAGGAAGCAGGACGTCATTGAGCACCTCCGCCGAGAGGTGATGCCGCGAGCGCGCTCGATCCTGTTGCACCCGGCCGCGGAAGCGGCGAGGAAGGGAGCGATGGCGTCGGCCACGAGCTCCTTTAGCTCAGCCCGGAGAGATGCCGCCTGGTCAGAGAGGATGACGCGCATCTCGTCGGCGTGGAGGCAAACGCACGGGCGGACGAGGTGAGGCTGATGAAGCGCCGCGCAGCAAGCGTGCACCAAGGGTAGCGGCGGCGGGGAGGCGCGGCAGACCTTGACGGAGCAGGCTCAGGGACGGCATGCGGAACAGCGGTGACAGCAGCCCACGAAAGGGCTCCTGGCGCGTGGGGAGAGGATGCAGGCTGTCGAGGAGGATGGCGAGCAGGCCCGAGGCGAACGGACTTGGCGGCGCGTCGGAGCGGGCAATCTCGCTCCTTGTGATCGGAGAGCTTGCATGAGAGGCAACGAATCGGATTACTGCAGGCGGAGGAGCGGTGGTGGTGAATGGGGGCTAGGAAGCGAGCACACAGCCCCCTCGTGCGCCTTTGGAAGCGCAGAGCGGCCTCACCGTCTAGGGAGCGCCTGGGCCTGACCCCATCGCCGTCATGTCGGCTTGTCGGGCGGCGCCGCGGAGGAATGGTGAGCCATCCATCCACATCCCCGGAACGCTCTGACGATTGACGGGTGGGCGGCACAACGACGATGGAGCGGAGCAGAGGGCGGCCCCGCGACGAGGAGGACGAGCAGGAGGCCGCACGCCGTCCCTGGCGGGAGGTCTGTAGCGGCGCGCCGGCCGGCCCGAGCAAGGCACCGGCGCCGGAGACGGGGCGCCGTGCGGGCGCAAGCCGTGGGCGTCGCAGGAGCGCGTCGGCGACGGCCGGCGAGGGGCGAAGATGACGGCGGCGGCGACGCGATCCCATCTGAGGCTGGTCCTGCGTTGACTTCGTTGCAGGGCGTCGGGGAGGTGGTGGCCAAGTCGAGGGATCCCTCCGCAGCGCTCCGCAGGCACGCGGCGGCCGCGGCAGGCCGTGCCGAGGCCGTCGGGGCCGCGGACCGAGCGGCGGCGGCGGATTCCGATCTTGGCGATGAGGATGACGGCGGGGAAGCAAAACCAAGGAAAACCGGCGAGAAAAAAGGAGGGAGGGTAGCCGATGGCTGGGAGAGGCTGGTGGTTGGGTGGGAGGGGTCGAGCAGTTCGTCGGAGCGTGTGGTTGGCGGCCGGTCGCCGTGCGGGCGCCCGTCGCGCGAGCGAGGCTGGGCAACGGTCATATTGGCATTGCTCCTTTTTTTGAAATAAATCATCGTATGTGAATGTTAGAGGTTCCGAATCCCGAATGGCTTATTACAAATAACTTAACCTAAATTTGGACCGTCGAAAATGCTACTTTAACAAGCGTTTTAGGAGAGGAATAGATCTGGTTGAAAGTTTTCTTAAGCGTCATTAGTAGCTGAAAACTTGTCAAAGAACCAGTACAAATTATACGCGCGCGTCGCCAGGCGTTCAGAGCCCGTGACTCGTACTGACAGTGCGATTGCGTCTGCCACCCACCGGTCTACCGTCTACGCCGTAGGCCAGCCATTGCCGCAAGTTATACACATGTTACTCAAGCTCAAGCTAGCTTTAGGTGTGCTCTGCCCCGGGTGTTCATCGACTGAAGCTCCGTCGCGGCGCGGCGGACAGTCTAGGCAGCGTCTCTCAAGGGATTAAATCTTCCCAGGCAGGGGCAAGGTGCGGATGGATGCTGGTCTTCGTCTTCATCGCCGCGGAGGTGCGGATCTCGGTGTCAGCTCTGGCCCTTCTACGTATTGTTCCTTTCGCTTTGTATTTCTACTATGTACTGTGTATGTGGTGTTTCGGTGAATATACGTGGAAAATTGCAAAAAAAAGGTGTGCTCTGCCCTTTCGCAGAATCCCCCGACAGACTCGACTGCAGCTGCCAATCAAGCAGTCAACCCATCTGAGCTGACGCAGAGCAGCAGACGGATGCAGCTAGAAAGGGAGAGGACTACGTTTCTGAATTCTGAATCTCTTCGGTTTCCATGTGGCAGTACAGGTCCATCCCTGGCAAGAAGAAGCTTGGAACAGGAGGCCGTATGGCGGAGGGCAGGTACATGCGGCGGTAAATTCCGTCAGATCGTGGGTTGCCCCTGGGAATCCCGGCCGTCCTGGATCGCCGTCGGTGGGCTTTCCTCCTCTGTCCGCCCCCCGGGAGACGCGCATCGAGACCGTGCTGTGATGGCTGACTCTCTGATTCGTGGCTGGCCTTTGCGTGTGCCCTTGCGCTTGCTTCTCGTCGGCTTTCACCCCGATCGATGGTTGGACCTGCCGTGCATCGATCTTGTGCCCGACGACGCCCCGATTGGCGATGGGGAGAGGTGCCCTTGCATGCGTGTATGTGCAATAGTAGGAAGAACTCGAACAAAATTTGCATGATTGTAGGATCGGGTGATGGTCATGTTGTAACTTAATGGGAAAAAATACTCCACTGTTTTAAAAGATCTATAAACCGAACATTGTGAAAAAAAAAAGTCAAGCATGTAAAAATTACGGAGACATACACACGACATGAAATTTGGTTACTCCAAGCTTAAAAAAGAATGAGGGCGGCAACGGAGGAGCATGTCGCGTTTAATTAAGAAGAATGATGCATCACCGTAACAGGGCTCGAACTCAGATGAGCAGAAAGGTATCAATCCCTTGAAGAAAGAACAACTTAGTGTAAAAAGAGCTTTGAAGTCAAAGTAAGTATAGATCAGAAATGGTCGTAATATTTATGAAAAATCCACATGTCCATATTCCTTTTTGTAGTTCTACTTATATGGATTTTATTTAAAATGTCTTAAACCTTGAAAGTATGACTTTTAGCTAAGTTACAAATATCAAAACCATATGATATCAAGATATGTTTGCTATATCCCAAAAAATTACTATATGTTGGAATGGTACAAAATCTCTTTGAAATTGCCTCAAGTGTGTACAATTTTGAAACTCTTTTACCGTTTTTGTAACTATTTCCCAAAATAATTTGACCGCCAAAATCAGGCCCGGTCCTGAGGGGGCCGGAGCGGCGGTTGCCCCGGGCCCCTGGAACCAAGGGGCCCCCTGCTAGGTATTGTATATGCAGTGGTCGAAGAGTTTAGATGCAGCGCCATTAGAGCATCTCCACCGGGGCCTCCAAGTGACCCCCAAAGGCCCAATGGCGGTCCGGACGCCAAAAACCGCCACCAGCGGCACCCCCGAAGGGTCGCCCCGAGCAAATTCGTGTCCGGCACCCCAGAAAGGGCCTCCAAGTTTGGAGGCCCTCTCGGGGGTGCCGGACATGGGGCGGACATGCCCTCCAACAGGGATGGCTCGCCCGTCATAGGCACAGCCCGACGTGACCTGAATCATTCGCTCCCCACACCCTCCTTCTTTTTCCTCTCGTCGGCGATTCGCCCCATCGCTGCCACTCTCATCGCCGCCTGCTTGATTCGCACCTCGGGGACCTAGCCGCAGCGCTACGCAGACCCGCCTGCCGCCGCTCCCCGCCGGTCTGTGACCTGTCTAGCGCCGTTGATACGTCCATTTTGCATCACTATTTTATACCATGATTTACTGTTATTCACTGATATATTTCATATTAAGATGTGTCAATTATGTTATTTTGTCTTATTTTGCATGTTTGATGATTATTGGAGAATTAACTGCCGGAGTCAGATTTCAGATGGAAAAAACACCGTCAAGACACTATATTTCTGGAGTTCTACAAATCGCGTCAAATATATAGAAGCTCCTATTTTCAGAAGACGGAGGCATCCAAAAGGGAGGCTGAGATGGGCCACGAGGGCCCACACAACCCTAGGACGCGGCCACCATGGGGCACGCGCCGAGGCCTTGTGTGGGGCCCCTAGCCCACCTCTGGCATCGCCCCTTTGCATACATCATCCCCTCAACCCTAATCTTCCAGGGGAGAGCCAGAGAAAATATTCTGCCGCCTCGACGGGACGAAAACAACAGAGAGAGAAAAAGCTCTCCGGCAGGGAGAAATCTGCAGGGGAAATTCCCTCCCGGAGGGGGAAATCATCGCCATCATCATCATTACCGCGCTGGACTTCATCGGGATCATCATCATAATCATCTCCACCGCCATCACCATCATCACCGCTGCTCCACCTCATTCCGCTGTAACATCTAGGGCTATACTTTGTCTAGTTCATAGGGGAACTCTCCCGGTGTTAATTACTCCTTGTGGTTGATGCTATTGAGTTTTATCGGTGAGTTAAAGTTTATGTCCAGATTGTTATTCATCATTATATCACCTCTGATCATGATCCAAATGATGTCTTGTGAGTAGTTCGTTTAGTTCTTGAGGGCATGGGAAAGTTTTGTCGCTAGTAGTGAATTATGTTGAGTAATATTTAATGGTTTGATATTTAAGTTGTGGTGTTATTCTTCTAGTGGTGTCATGTGAACGTCGACTATATGATATTTCACCTTTATGGGCCTAGGGGAATGCATTGTGTAGTTGGTTGCTAATTGTGGGGTTGCCGGAATGACAGAAACCTAAACCCCCGTTAGTAAACTGGTGCACGAGGGAGCATAGGATCTCAGAGTTTAAGGCTGTGGTTAGATTTATCTTAATTACTTTCTTGTACTGCGGATGCTTATAAGGGGTATAATCACAAGTATGTATTAGTCCAAGTAAGGGCGGTGCATTAGCATAGGTTCACACCACACAACACTTATCAAAACAATAAAGATTAATCAACTATATGAAGCGAAAGCACTTGACTAAATTCCCGTGTGTCCTCAAGGATATTTTGTCATCATAAGTAAACCAACCGGCTTGTCCTTTGCTCTAAAAAGGATTGGGCCACTCGCTGCAATTATTATTACTGTCTTTTATTTACTTGTATTTTATTTATCTGTTATATTACAAACCCCTAAAAACTTGTCTGCTAGCGTTTACAGTGAAATCTTGACCGAAACTACTTGTCAACACCTTCTGCTCCTTGTTTGGTTCGACACTCTTATTTATCGAAAGTACTACGATACACCCCCTATACTTGTGGGTCATCAAGAATATTTTCTGGCGCCGTTGCCGGGGAGTGAAGCGCTATTGGTAAGGAAAACTTTTACTGTAAGGGTTGTTTTTATTTCTGCTTGCTACTTTATTTTATCATGGAGAGATGTCCATTTGAATCCCTGTTCGGGAATGCTACTACCACTGCTACGGTAGTAGACAAGGCGCCACCTGATCAAGTAATTTCATTTAAAATACCTATGAAAATTGTTAAACGTGTTATGAATAACCGCTATGTAGGAGATGGAACTGTCCCTCCTGGAGATCATTTATTATTTATACATGAATTATGCGAATTATTCAAGTGTGCAGGTATTTCAATGGAAGAAGTCGAGAAGAAGTTATTTTCTATATCACTGACGGGTAGAGCTGCGAAATGGTACAAGATGCTGAAGAATGGCTGTTCTATTGGCTGGGAGGAGACTGTACCTCTCTTTTACTCTAAATTTTATCCTCCTAATGAAATTCATCAAGATCGGAATCATATATATAATTTTTGGCCTCATGATGGAGAGAGTATTGCCCAAGCATGGGGGAGATTGAAGTCATTAATGCTCAAATGCCCCATTCATGAGCTTCCGAGAAATACGTTATTGATAACTTCTATGCAAGGCTTTCTCTTCAGGATAAAACTCTATTGGATACCTCTTGTTCTGGATCATTTACACGTAATAAATAAGAAGTTAAATGGGACCTTCTTGATCGGATTGAGGAAAATACTGAAGGATGGGAGAACGACAAAGGTAGAGAATCAGGTATAAAGTATGATTATGAATGTATTAAAACTTTTATGGATATTGATAATTTTCGTAATCTCTATGGTATGTATGGTCTTGATTCTCAAGTTATTGCAAACTGTTATAAGGCTTTTGCCTCTTATCTTGATGTTCCTAGAGAAAAGTGCAATAAGTACCACGCGCCTATTAAAGATAATGCTAATTCTACCACTATTAAAAACATTGAAGTTCATACTGTTGATCACATCTTGCCAGAACCTTATATTGAGAAACTGCCTTTTCCTGTTAAAGTTAAGGAACATTCTATAATAGCTAGTGTGGTTAATAAAAGTACAAAGAAAGCTTTAGAACCTGATGAACAAATAACTGTTGAACCTGCAGTAGCAATAGTAAAGGATTTGGTAACTGAAAATGTAGAAGGAGGACATATTATCTTTTGTGAAGATGCCTCTAATATTGTTGCACACCCAGTAGAGCTAGGAAAGCAAGTGTTCCAGTGCTTTCAGTTAAAATAGGAGAACATTGCTATTATGGTTTATTGATATTGGTGCAAGTTCCAGTGCTATTCCTTTTGAACTTTATAAAGAAATTATGCATGAAATTGTCTCAAATTGGTATTGTAAAGGATGTTGAAGTTTTATGTGGTAAGACTAAATACCCTGCTGATTTTCTAGTACTTGGTTCTGTTGCTAGTAAAACTTGTCCCATTATTTTTGGTAGACCTTTCTTAAATACATGTGGTGCAATTATAGACTGTAAGAAAGAGAAAATCTATACTAAATTTGATGGAGAATCTTATGAATTCAATTTTTCTAAGTTTGGTAAAAATCTTTATGAAACCGAATTACCTAATGAGAATTTAAAAGTTGACCAACTTGCTTCTGTTGCTATTGCTCCTAACAATGCCTTGCAGCAATGCATGGAGGAACACGAAAGTGAGGTATTTATGGAAGAAAGAATGAGATTGACGATATCTTTCTTCGTCAACCACCAATACTTAAACATAATTTGCCTGTGAAGATTTGGGTACCTCAGCGCCTCCTAAGGAAGATCCTGTTTTCGATTTAAAACCTTTGCCCGATAATCTTAAATATGTTCACCTTGATGAAAAGAAAATATATCCTGTTATTATTAGTTCTAAACTTTCAGATAATGAAGAAGCGGTGTTATTAGAAGTATTGAAGAAACATCGAGGAGCTATAGGATACACTTTGGATGATTTAAAGGGGATTTCTCCTACTATATGTCAACATTGAACCTGATGCAAAACCAGTTGTTGAGCATCAACGGCGTTTAATCCCTAAGATGAAAGAAGTGGTAAGAAATGAGGTATTGAAACTTCTTGATGCTGGTATAATTTATCCTATTGCTGATAGTAGATGGGTAAGTCCTGTGCACTGTGTCCCTAAGAAAGGAGGAGTTACTGTTGTGCCAAATGAAAATGATGAACTTATTCCTCAAAGAGTAGTAGTTGGATATAGGATGTTTATTGATTTTAGAAAGGTCAATAAAGTAACTAAGAAAGATCACTATCCTTTACCTTTTATTGATCAAATGTTAGAAAGGTTGTCTAAGAAAACTCTTTTTTGATTTCTTGATGGTTATTCCAGATTTTCACAAATCGCTGTTAAAAAGCAAGATCAAGAGAAAACTATTTTTACTTGTCCTTATGGAACTTATGCTTATAGAGTATGCCTTTTGGTTTGTGTAATGCCCCTGCTACGTTTCAGAGATGCATGTCTGCTATTTTTCATGTTTTTGTGAAGAAATTGTGGAAGTGTTCATGGACGATTTTTTCGTCTATGGAACTTCATTTGACAACTGCCTGCACAATCTTGATAAGGTTTTGCAGAGATGTGAGGAAACTAATCTTGTTCTTAATTGGGAGAAATGTCATTTTATGGTTAATGAAGGAATTGTCCTTGGACAAAATTTCTGAAAGAGGTATTGAAGTGGACAGAGCTAAAGTTGAAGCAATCGAGAAAATGCCCTGTCCTAGGGATGTGAAAGGTATCGTAGTATTCTTGGTCATGCCGGTTTCTATAGGAGGTTTATTAAAGATTTCTCTAAAATTTCAAAACCCCTCACTAATCTTCTTCAAAAAGATGTACCTTTTGTTTTTGATGATGATTGCAAGGAAGCTTTTGAAACTCTAAAAAGGCTTTAATCACAGCTCCTGTTGTTCAACCTCCTGATTGGACTTTACCTTTTGAAATAATGTGTGATGCTAGTGATTTTGCTGTAGGAGCTGTTCTTGGACAGCGGGTAGACAAGAAGTTAAATGTTATTCATTATGCTAGTAAACACTTGATGCCGCTCAAAAGAATTATGCTACTACTGAAAAGGAATTTTTAGCAGTTGTTTTTGCTTGTGATAAATTTAGACCTTATATTGTTGATTCAAAAGTTACTATTCACACTGATCATGCTGCTATTAGATACCTTATGGAAAAGAAAGATGCTAAGCCTAGGCTCATAAGATGGGTACTTTTACTGCAAGAATTTGATTTACATATTGTAGATAGGAAAGGTGCTGAAAATCCTGTTGCTGATAATTTGTCTAGATTAGAAAATATTTATGATCCTATACCTGTTAATGATAGTTTTCCAAATGAACAATTGGCTGCGATAAAGGTAAGCTCACGCGAAAGTCCTTGGTATGCTGATTATGCTAACTTTATTGTTGCCAAGTATTTGCCTCCGACCTTTACAGCTCAGCAAAGAAGAAAGTTCTTTATGATTTGAGGCATTATTTTTGGGATGACCCACATTTGTATAAAGAAGGAGTAGATGGCATATGCGAAGATGTGTTCCTGAGTATGAACAGAAAGAAATATTGAGCAAATGCCATGGAAGTGCTTATGGAGGACATCACGCTGGAGATAGAACTGCACAAAAGGTTCTACAATCAGGTTTTTATTGGCCTACCCTTTTTAGAGATGCAAGAAAATTTGTTTTATCATGTGATGAATGTCAAAGGTAGGTAACATTAGTAGACGTAATGAAATGCCTATGAATTATTCTCTTGTTATTGAACCTTTTGACTGTTGGGGATTTGACTTTATGGGTCCTTTTCCTCCTCAAATGGTTATACTCATATACTTGTTGCTGTTGATTATGTTACTAAATGGGTAGAAGCTATACCAACATCTAGTGCTGATGGTGAGACATCATTAAAAATGCTTAAAGATATTATTTTCCAAGGTTTGGTGTGCCTAGATATCTCATGACTGATGGTGGTTCTCATTTTATCCATGGTGCTTTTAGAAAAACTCTAGCTAAGTATGATGTTAATCATAGAATTGCTTCACCATATCATCCCAAACAAGTGGTCAAGTAGAATTATCAAATAGAGAGATTAAATCTATTTTGCAAAAGACTGTTAATAAATCTAGAAAAAATTGGTCTAAAAAGCTTAACGATGCTTTGTGGGCTTATAGAACTGCTTATAAAAATCCTATGGGAATGTCTCCTTACAAAATGGTTTATGGAAAAGCTTGTCATTTGCCTCTAGAATTAGAACATAAAGCCTATTGGGCGGTAAAGAACTTAATAGAGATTTTAAACTTGCTGGTAAAAAGAGATTGCTTAATTTGAATTCTTTAGATGAATGGAGAAATGCAGCTTATGAAAATGCTAGGCTCTTTAAAGAGAAAGTTAAGCAATGGCATGATAGAGAATTCTTAAAGAGAATTTAACGTAGGTGAAAAAGTTTTATTGTATAGGTCTCGTCTCAGATTTTTTGCAGGAAAATTACTTTCAAAATGGGAAGGACCTTATGTTATTGAGGAGTCTATCGCTCAGGTGCGATTAAAATCAATTCACTAGATGGGGACAGACCACAAGTGGTTAATGGGCAAAGACTCAAGCATTACATTTCTGGAGATTCTTATAACGAAGATGTTGATATTATCAAGTGGTAACTCCAGAAATTTTATAAAAAGCCAAATTCAGGCAACTGCAGAAGCTGATTTGGAATAGGTAACAGTTTCGGTAAGAAAAGTTCGCGTTTTACTTTCCAACTTAAATATTTGTCGTTTTTACGTAATATGGAAAATTGTGAGTCGAAAAAGGGTAGGAAACGGTGCCCGAGGGCACCACACAACCCCTGGGCGCGGGGCCCACCCTGGCCGGCCGAGGGTGTGTGGGCTCCTCGGAGCCCGTCTCCGACCCCGCTTCGACCTGTACCTTCCTTTTGTTGTTAAACTTTTTGCTATATATTCACCCGGATCTCCGAGGTCCGTATATCGTGTTTTCGTCGTGTTTTGTTTTCGAGCTGTTTCTGCCAGGAGCTGTTTTCAGATTTAGAACACCATGGTCTCCTCCAACGACAACGAGAACAAGGAGGCCCTGAAGGACATCATGGACCCGAAGATCGAGGAGGAGGTCAAGAGCGAAACTGATATGAAGTAGAGGAAGACTCAACTCCCGTCTCGCGCAACTATTGCGAGCATCGAGTGACTGCCAATCCGTTCAATCCTAAGAGGACGCAAGGATGAGCACAGGTGGTAAGGCACCACGTCATGTCTTGGCCCCCGGACACTCTCCTCAAACACCAGTAACCCTTTTCATACTCTCATCCACAAGTATCAATTTGAGAGAGTTCCGGAGGCAGAGTTGCCTACTCGTTGGAATATAGATCGATCTAACAATGCAGGAGAAGAAAGCTCTAAGTCTAGTGAGAAGTGGGGAAACAATTCCAAGAGCTGGGATTCACCTTCTGACAATTCATGAACCGCATCGAACACAATACGGAGATGATTCGCATCCTCACATACAAGATAGATGAATTGAAGGATTTGGTTGAGAAGCTTATTAAGGAGTCCTTCAAGGATCAAGTTTAAATCGTCAAGGGGTAATGGCACTCCCTTGGCTTGTTCCAAGCTTGGGGGAGTGCCCAGTATCATCTTTATCTTTTTGTTTTATAATTCGTGGTCATATCATGAGTAGAGAAGTTATCTTATAAGATGGTTTGCAATGTGGAGTGTCACTCTTTTAGTTATCTATGTATCCGTTGGTTGAGTGTGTCTTGTTTAGAATATTAATGAGAAGTTTCACCTTTACTTTCGGTACACTTTATTTTAGCCTGCAATCCTCTTTATGTGCTTCTTGTCATTGGTATTGACGTCACTTTTGGGTACATCAAGTAAATTAGATTGTTGTGGCAAACTTAGTATTGGTCAGTAGCAACAATACTTTGAAAACTTAAGTAGAAGGAGGGAATTACATGCAAAAATATTATCCCATTTATCTTTCTTTCTTGTTAGCCAATGAGATTAGCATTCTTGAGTTAAAATATTTGTGCTTACAAGGAATATTGCATGATTGCTCTTATTACATGTATATTTGTGTGTATCCCTCAACTCTTATGCTTGCCACCCGACCTTGCTAGCCTTAACCCTGTACTGAGAGGGAATGCTTCTCGTGCATCCAAATCCTTGAGCCAAAACCCATGCCATCTGTGTCCACCATAACTACCTATATGTGGTATTAACCGCCACTCCAAGTAAATTTTTCATGTGCTACCTTTAAACTATTCAAAATTGTTACTATTCCTTTTTGTGTCAATGTTTACCAAGCTCATGAGGACGGGTGATGTCTTTATTCACTTGTCAAACAGACTTTACCACCAGACTAGCGGCATATACATCCGCTTATCTATTAATTTTGCAAAAAGAGCTGGCAACGGGGTGCCCAGTCCCAATTAATTACAACTTTAACCGTTAATTCTCTTCACATTTTTCCCTGATTCATCAGACAGCAATGATACAGTGAAATATCTGCATGTGTAAACAAAAGAGAAAGAGGGATGATCTGCCTTGCTGGTAGAAATAACGTCCTTCATGGGAGCCGCTCTTAAAAATCTGGTTGACAGGGGTATATGTACTTTCACTATTCGTTGACAATTAACAAACACCTCTCAAAACTTAATTTTTACTCTCTATATGATTTCAAAAACTAAAAAGCTCTAGCACATGACTTAATCCCTGCTTCCCTCTGCGAAGGGCCTTCTTTTACTTTTCATGTTGAGTCAGTACACCTATTTCCTTCCTCCTTGAGCAAGCATTTGAGTTGTTGTGATTCAACCATATATATCATTAATATTTTCAATCATGTCTTTTATCCTTCCTTGTCTTAGTACAAAGACCTTTGCCTCTAAGAATATAACTTTGAAAGTTATCAATGACTGTAAGAGGGTGTGATAATTGAGTATGTAAGTTCTGCAATATAAGCTCTAATATAAAGACTCCTTTCGAAAGATAAGTTTGAATTGTTTATTGTTCTATGACTAAGAATGAAGTGTGCCATCACTAATTTATAATTTCCTTCGTGCACTTTTATTGTGGTTGTTTCATTACTCATGTTCAAGTTAAGTTATATGAAGAGTAGTTGCTGTTTAAAATGATTTGTGTTGTTAAGTAAATACTGATGCTTCTTGTCCGTATTCTTTATTATCGACGCTTCACTCCATAAACCTGTGGTCTAGTTTACTGAGCTCAGCTTTCGCTTGGGGACAAGCGAGGTCTAAGCTTGGGGGGAGTTGATACGTCCATTTTGCATCACTATTTTATACATAATTTACTGTTATTCATGATTATTTCATATTAAGATGTGTTACTTATGTTATTTTGTCTTATTTTGCATGTTTGATGATTATTGGAGAATTAACTGCCGGATCAGATTTCAGCTGGAAAAAGCACCGTCAAGACACTATATTTCTGGAGTTCTACAAATCGCGTCAAATATACAGAAGCTCCTATTTTATCAGAATATGGAGCATCCAAAAGGGGAGGCTGAGATGGGCCACGAGGGGCCCACAAAACCCTAGGGCGTGGCCACCATGGGGCCCGCGCCGAGGCCTTGTGTGGGCCCCTGGCCCACCTCTGGCGTCGCCCTTTGCGTACATCATCTCTGGCGTGTGGAAGGGGAAGTAAGGAGATTTCTGAACCAAAGTGCTTCCACTCCCCGGCAACGGTGCCAGAAAATATGCTTGATTGCGTGGATCACACGTTCGTTGGGAGACCCCAAGAGAAAGGTATGATGCAGTGTAGCAGCAGTATTCCCTCAGTATGAAACCAAGGTTTAATCGAACCAATAGGACCAAGAAATCACTTCTGAAGGTTGTCAGTGGCGCGCTGACGTGGAACCTGCACACACAAACAATCAAACTATTTTGCCCCAACGAAACAGTGAGGTTGTCAATCTCACCGACTTGCTGAATACAAAGGATCAAAACGTATGGTGTGAAAACAGTAGTAAATTGCAGAGAATGAAAAGAAACAATGTTTGCAGTTGGTTGTATTATCAGTGTAAAAGAATGGACCGGGGTCCACAGTTCACTAGTGGTGTCTCTCCATAAAAGATAACTAACATGCTGGGTGAACAAATTACACCTGGGCAATTGACAAAATATTGAGCGCATGACAATGCATATATATGACATGATGATTACTATGATATTCATGTGAGCATTACGACAAAATACATAGACCGTTATCCAACAGCGTCTATGACTAATATATATACCGCCAGGTTGTCATACCGAGTTCCCCGTTGGTATTAAGTTGCAATCAACGGATAATTGCATTAAGTAATATGCGTAATGTAAACAAATGCATTAGACCTAACGGCGCGCCCTTAAGCTAAGCATCAGTTATTTTATTCCTACTAGCAACAGCACATCCACAATCTTAGAAGTTATTGTCACTCTCCCAGATTACCGGAGGCATGAACCCACTATCTAGCATAAATACTCACTCTTGGAGTTACAAGCATCTACTTGGCCAAAGCATCTACTAGTAACGGAAAGCATGCATGATCATAAATAACATATAAGATAGATTGATAATCAACTTGACATAGTATTCAATATTCATCGGATCCCAGCAAACACAACATGTAGCATTACAATAAGATGATCTTGATCATGATAGGCAGCTCACAAGATCTAAACATGATAGCATAAAGTGGAGAGACAAGCATCTAGCTACTGCCATGGACCCGTATTCCAAGGATGAACTACTCACGCATCACTCCGGAGGCAGGCATGGTGATGTAGAGCCCCGGTGATGATTCCCCTCTCTGGCAGGGTGCCGGGAAGAGCTTCTGAACCCTCCCGAGCTAGGGTTGACGGCGGCGGCGTCTTTGGAACTTTTCGTGGATAATGGTTCGGGTATTTAGGGTTTTCGCGTCGGAGGAATAATTAGGCGAAAGGGCGGCGGCTGCGGAGCCATGAGGGCCCACACCACCCCACGGCGCGGCAGGGGCGCCGCGCGGCCCCATGGTGTGGGGCCACGTGGCCCTCCTCCGTCTCTCCTCTGGACTCCGTCTTCGTGTTGGAAAAATAGGAGGTTATGTCCAAGTTTCGTCCAATTTCGAGAATATTTCCAGACTAGCTTTTCTAGAATACAAAAACAGCAGAAAACAGGAACTGGCACTGTGGCATCTTGTTAATAGGTTAGTCTCAGAAAATGCATAAAAATGCTATGAAGTGTATATAAAACATGTAACAATTGGTATAATGTCAACATGGAACATCAGAAATTATAGATACATTTTAGACGTATCAAGCATCCCCAAGCTTAGTTCTACTCGTCCTCGAGTAGGTAAAACGATAAAAACAAAATAATTTCTGAGATGACATGCTACAATCATAATCTTGATCAAATAATACTGTAAAGCACATGTTATGAATGAAGTGATCCAGGTCAATGGTCTATAGTTTGCTAGCAAGTAGATAATGAGCAAACAACTGAATCATATAAGCAAAACTTTTCATGAATAGTACTTTCGAGACAAGCATCAAAGAGTTTTGCATAAGAGTTAACTCATAAAGCAATAGATTCTAAGTAAAAGGTATTTAACCAACACAAAGGAAGATTTAAGTTTCAGCAGTTGCTTTCAACTTTCAACATATATATCTCATGGATATTTGTCAATACAAAGCATATAGTAAGTGCAATATACGAGCATATAAAAATTGTTGTACCAAAGTTGACACTAGTGTTTACTTCTAAGATAGAAAGAAGTAGCTAAACTGACTTAACATAAAAGTAAAAGAAAGGCCCTTCGCAGAGGGAAGCAGGGATTAAATCATGTGCTAGAGCTTTTAAGTTTTTGAAATCATATAGAGAGTAAAAATAAGTTTTGATAGGTGTTTGTTAATTGTCAACGAATCAGAAAATGAAAAGTACAATATGACCCCTGCC